>CM024766.1:60282046-60819205 GCA_014218235.1 Colocasia esculenta
ATCTCTATTCAGTTGGCAGAAGACAACTCCAATACTATCAAAGGGGGAGAGTTGTTTCACTTAGGGGGAGAATTCTGCATATTTGTGAGATTTATGAGACCTCTAGTCATATTCTTGATCTTGAGGGCTATTTATTTTAATGGGCGAAAACTTAAAAAGGGGAGAGATTCAAATTGCATTGCATGTGTCTTTCAATCTTTTTGATGTTGTCAAAAAGGGGGAGAGAATGTTGACAAATTCAAAGCTCCTGAATAAAGGGGGTGAGAATGTTATTCTGTAAAAGAATGTTGTCATGTTTTCAAGAATGTCGTTTTAAGAATGTTGTCAAATGTTATCATGTTTTGTCATCATCAAAAAGGGGGAGATTGTTGAGTTGTGTGTTTTGATGATGACATATTAATGATGTCTACACTCTCATACTTTGATTTTAATGATGACTAAAACATTTGGTTGTGAATGTTGTCCAAACACTCACACTTTGATTTTGATGATGACATATTGCATATATTACAATAATGACTAAAAACATATTTTTGGTTCTTAATATTTCATATCTTACTGTTAATGACATGTTTTGATGGTCCACTCTTCATTTGTACAGTTTACAGAGTTTTTACAAAAAGTAGGTCGACACTACCAGTCTGCCCAGCAAGTTCCTGAAGAACAAGCTGCCAGTCAGGTCGACACTAGCTGAGAGTAAGGTCGACACTAGTTGCCATCCAGTGAACTAGTTTTGGAGATATTCTCAGGTTTACAGAGTTTTTACAAAAGTAGGTCGACACTACTTGACAGTAAGGTCAGCTCTACCAGTCTGCCCAGCAAGTTCCTGAAGAACAAGCTGTCAGTCAGGTCGACACTAGCTGAGAGTAAGGTCGACACTAGTTGTCATCCAGTGAACTAGTTTTGGAGATATTCTCAGGAGGTCGACTCTGTATGTTGATCAGGTCGACTCTAATGTTCTCCCAGTAAGCTGAAACTGTTTATTTGGTTAGTAGGTTGACTCTCTTGAAAAATAGGTCAACACTCTTTCAGTGCAAACCCATAATTATGCAGAGCATAAAATCCAACGGTTGTGATCTTTTTCTGAGATCTTTTCGGGAGATTCCATATTTACCAAATTGCCCTTTCATCCAAGTGGCAATGAGGTAAAGGCCTTTTGGACACGTGGCAGCCTTGGGTGTACTCTAGGTTTTTGTGCACACCTTTCTCACATTCATGGGTCAACACAGTGGCTATATAAGCCTCCATCTCATCTGAAGCAGCGATCCCTCGAGCCATTCATCGATTCCATCCAAGAGGACGTGGGGATCAAGGCCAAGTAGTGAGAGAAAGCTCTGGAGTGCTGAAACAGAAGCAGATCAAGAAGAAAAAAGTAGCAGAGGAAGAAGAAGGAATCGTGCAAGTAGCAAATCTGAAAACAGAGCATCGTGGATCATGCAAAGAAGAAGCAGTAGAACATAGAAGAAGAAGAAGAAGATCTGAAGGCAGGTGGAAAAGGAAGTCAGTGCAAGAGCAGAAGCACAAAGCTCAGCATCCGTGGAGAAACTCAAGAGCATAAGTTCAGATCTGAATCTCTCTGTAAATCAGATCTGAAACAAGGTATCGCGAATTGAGGCTAATTTGAAGGAGTTCAAATCAAATTGGTTGAGAAGCACAACCAGATGATGCATATACGCAAGATGATCTGAAGCACACCGTCAACTCTCAAGATCTGAAGATTCAGAGTTTAGATTACACAGTCCAAAGGAAATTGGGCAAAACCGAAGGACTCGTGTTTGAGGATTTGTTTCCCTTGACTCTGATCTTCTTGTGTATTTGATTTTTTCATTTAAACTTCTTCTCTGAACTTGTTGGGTGCTCCTACTGGTAATAGGAGTGTTGATCCATACTGTGTGTGTGAGTGGATTGAGGAGGTCCGTGTGACCTTGAAGCTGTGAATCAGCAAAGAAGTTGTGAATCAATGGTTGGCAAGCTGTGTGTCAGCGTTCAAGCTGTGAGTCAACAGTTGTTTGAAGTTGTGAATCAGCGATCTAGTGAAGCCTCACTTGTTTGAGTGAGGGGTGGACGTAGGTCTCCGTTGGGAGCCGAACCACCTAAAAATCTCTTGTGAAATGGTTTGATCTATTTTCAACTAGATGCTTGCATAGGTTTCTGCATTCACATTGCTTATCTAATTTCCTCTCACATCAATTCACTTATTCACATCAGTTCAGTAAAATTGTGAGTCTGTTTAGATCTTTAATGTGAAGTAATTTTGTAATTGCTTAAGCTTCCGCTGAGTTTTGTTATAGATCTATTCAACCCCCCTTCTAGATCTGTTCACACCTGTGAAAACGATCCAACAATTAAAGGTGCAAGAGATTTGAAAGACTTTCTAATTTATTTTCCTTGAGAACATGCAGAATAAATATTAGCATTTTTCTTTTTCTTTATTTTTAGAAGTCCATTTACAAGATTAAGTCTTATCAACTTTTTCAAAACATTTTCACTAGCATGACCTAGCCTACGATGTCATAATGGAAAGAGGTCATGCTGATTTGCAACCAAACACAAATTTTCATTTTGTTGCTCATTCAAATCAACTAGATAGACATTATTTATTCTTTGACCAACAAATTAAATTTTTCCAGTTTCTTTTTCAATGATTTCACATGCATCAGAATCAAATATTACTTTCAGTCCCTTATCACACAATTGACTGATACTGAGCAAGTTATGATCAAAACCTTTGACAAGTAACACATTTTTAATGGAGTTTGAAGAATTCTTACCAACATTTCCTGTGCCAATGATTTGGCCTTTGTCTTCACCTCCAAAACTTACCTGACCTCCATCCTTTTCAACCAATGAATAGAATTTTCCTTTGTCACTTGTTATATGCCTAGAACAGCCACTGTCGAGATACCATTTATCCTTCTTGTGGACTGTAAGGCATTCCTGTAATGGAATTTAGAAAGAAGATTTTAATACCCAAATTGCTTTGGGTCCCATCAAAATTTTCAACTCACAAACAATATGCTTTGGAATCCATACATGTTTAATTCTACATGCATTTCTGTTATATCTGCAACTTGAATCAGAATGTCCAAGTTTTCCACAAATTTTGCATGACATGAATTTATGAGATAAGAATTTTTTGTCAGTCTTCTGATGAAAGGTGGATCTGACAACATACTTCAGATTCTGTTGTCCACTGTAATGAACTCTTTCATGTTGAATTTTTCTTTTGAAGTTTTAAATTTGATTTTGATTTTGATGCTTAGAATTCATGGGTTGTTTCACTTGAGATTTTATTCCAGTTTCATGATGAGAAGATGTTTCTTTGACAAAAGATGTTATCAATGTTTGTCCAAATTTCTTTTTATTTTCAAATTGGAAACCTAATCCATGCTTAGTGGTGTTCATACGAACCCCTAAGGTGGCATCTAGATTTTTTTTTCCTTTGACAAATTTCGACAGAGTGTCCTTCTTATCATGCAGTTCCTTTTGAATGCTTTCTAATTCTCCTTGAAGCAATTCTTTTTCCTTTTTGATCTCTTCAACCATTTCAGTTAAAGTCTATTTTTCTTTTTCAATGTTTTGATACTTCTCCTTGACGTCATCAAGTTGTTCATTGAAAATTTCTTTTTCATTCTTCAAATTAACCACTTCATTGCTCATAAGATTGATTTGTTCAGAAGTTGAAGAATCATGCAAGATGCTATTAACTTTTCCCTTTAGAGATTTATTTTCTGATTTATACTCACAGAGTTTTTCAAATAGAGAAACATAAGCTTCTTCCCATTCATCAATAGAAAAATCTTCAAATGAAAAGTTCACCTCTGTGTTTTCTTCATTCCTTGCCATGAGTCAAGCAACTTCCTCATCATCAGATTCACTTTCTTCTTGCATGTCCTCATCTTCATCACTCCAGGCGGCTAGCATGGCTCTAGTCTTCTTGAACATTTGGTTTTTCAATTTTCTTTTTAGGTTTGGGCATTCTCCTCTCATATGCCCTTGTTTCCTACATTCATAACAGATAATGTTAGTCTTTTTTGTTTAATTCAATTTTCTTGTTGAGCTTTGGTTTCTTAGAAAAGTCTTTCTTTGTAAAAGGTTTAAGTTTACCTTTGCCTCTCTTTCTCAGAAATTTCTTGAATTGCCTTGTCAATAAGGTCATTTTGCTGTCATTTTCTGCATCAGACGATTCATCACTATCATCATCACTTTTAATGACAGTTTTAGATCTAGAAGATGCTTTCAATGTTAAAGGATTCTTTTCAATCATCTCAGATGCATTTCTTTTCAAATTAATTTCATAAGTCATCAATGATCCTATTAGTTCATCCAATTGTATAGTGGATAGATTTTTGGAATCTTCAATAATAGTAGTCTTTGTGTGCCATGCTGATGAAAGAGACCTTAGTACCTTCCTCACAAGGTCACTGTTAGAGTATTCCTTTCCTAGACCTTTAAGTCCTTTTACTATTAGCATGAATCTAGCAAACATTTTAGAAATAGTTTCATCATTCTTCATCCTAAACATTTCATATTCAGAAACTAGCATGCTTGCCTTTGTCTCTCTTACCTCAGAGGTCCCTTCATAAATGAGTTGTAGTTTTTCCCACATTTATTTTGTCGACTTACTTGAAGATACTCTGGAGTATTCCTTGAGATGAATAGCGCATTGCATCATGTTCGTAGCGCTCCAATTGAGTGTTGCTTTACGAATTTGTTCTCTAGTCCAGGTGTCTTCATTCTTTAGCAGCTCAGTTGGGCCTTTGTCCACAATTCTCCAAAGCTCATAGTCTTGAGCTCTCAGAAAGACTTGCATCATGTTTTTATAATAGGAATAATCAGTTCCATAAAAAAATGGTTGTCTAGTGACTAAATGTCCCTCAGCCATGAAACCCCTGTTCATGTTCATAGCTGATCACTCTTGATTGTTAAATCAAACACCTAGCAGGCGTAAGAGAACCTGCTCTGATACCAATTGAAAGATTGTAGAAATAGCTATAAAAGAAATCTAGAAGGGGGAGATGAATAGATTTCTAACAATTTTAAACCAACCACTTATCAAAAACAAGATCTACAGAAATTGTAAAGTTCTGGTATGAGCGCAAGACAGAATTAAGATGAATTTAGTGTGTGAAAGAGGAAATTAGAAATAACTAGATGATAATGGAGTTGATCAATAGACGTGTGTATCAATCATCTAGCGCTAGAGAATTCAAACCACAATGACAGCTAGATTTAAGGTGGTTCGGACTACACAACTTGTGTATCCTACATCCACCATCCACACACACACACACAATTATGCTTATCTAGCAAGTCTAAAAAGCACACACAAACACACACAAGCTGAGATGATCGAACACATGAAATTGAGCAGAAGGATTGCTCAAATCTCACACTACACAATAAATGATGTAAAGTTCAAATACATAACCAGTTGGAAATTGAAGAACAGTGGAATAGATAGAACTGGTTCTATTTCCCCCTTTTGCTCCTGGTTGCGAATTCCTTGGCTTCTAACTTCAGATAGATGATGTAGATTCTTGAATCTTGGAATTCAATTTGATCTTCAATCAACTTCAGCAACTGGATCTTCAATTCTTCAGATCTAGAGCATCTGCAGACTTTAGATGAAGCTTCTCTCTAGCCGTCGTTTCCTGGATGTGTTCTTTCCCAGTAGTACGTGGATGATGGGTATTTATAGTCCCATGTGTAGGGCCTTGGAATGCGTGGGCACAAAATTGTCACTCAATTCACTTGATCCACAAGCTGACACGTGTTCAAGTTATTTCAGGTTTTGATCCGTCATTCGTAGTGTGTCGACACAGTGATATTGTGTGTCGACATAGATAAACTGACTTACTTTGACATCTTCACTGGAAATCAAGTTGTGTCGACACATAATTAACTTGTGTCAATGCACCTGACTAAAATGCAAATATCTACTCACAAGAAAACCTCATGTGTCGACACCCTAATAGAGATGTGTCGACACCACTCACTCTTTTCTTCAAAATCTTCTTCTTGGAAATATAGGGTGTGTCGACACACTGAAGAGACTGTGTCGACACCACTGGATTTTCTTCAAGTATTGCTTCATGGGAGTACATGTTGTGTCGACACCCTGACAAGCCTACGTCAACACTACTGACTTCATGTCACTTTTTCTCTGAATTAAACATAAGACATAATGTTAGACATTGCTTGAATTATGTATTTAGGATTATATGGATCATAGTTAAATATCATCAAAACAAGAGATCCAACACGATCCTCTCTTGAACTCTAGGGTACAAAGCAACCTATTTGGAGGGGTGTTCTCTTTTTCCAAAACACGGGAACATACTGTATTTATAATCCTAAAGAGTCCCTGTAAGTTTGGAAAGAGTTGGATTTTCATAGGACTCTATTTAGGAAAGTCTGTATAGAGAAACAACTTTGTTTCGACTGATGAATCGACTGGATGCTCAGTTGACCGATTCTAGAAATTCGGTCGTCCGACTTCTATCTCAGCTTCGACCGGTGCTTCGGCTGGTGAAGATACAACGTGAACATCCGAAATTGCCTTGCTTCCACTGGTGAATCGATTGACCGATTTCTTCAAGTCGGTCGTCCAACATTTTGATTGTCCCACTGTAAGACCTTTTGGCTAGGTCGGTCGACCGAGCATACCAAATCTGTCGTCCGACTTCCGCTTGGTCATTAATCGACTGTCCATTGATTGCCCTTGTTCCACAATCGATTGGGCATCGATTGAGATGTCCTTCAATCAATTGGCCTTTCATTATCAGTCGACCGATTTCCACATTTCAATCACCCGATCTGTAACACCCCAGAAATTCGGTAATTGGAAAATTAGAAATAAATTGAAAACGATAAATTCAATATTAGTGAAATAGAAAAAACGCACGCGCCATTATCGTGCATACAAAAACCCATTAGAAAATTCCATAAAATACATAGTTCAACTCTAAATAATACTCCCTAATGACCCATGGAGAAATTAATGCAAAGGAAAATCGGATAGTTCAAGCTTAAGGCGTTTTGTGACTGAGTATCGTAATCAGGGAATAAGTCGGGAAATCATTATCACACATACTTAGATGAGTCAGAAAATTAAATAAAAATCATTGATGGACTTCACATAATATCCTCTAATGATCCATTAAGAAATTTGGGTCAATAAAAGTCATTTGGGGTATATTTAAGAGTTATTGTGACTTATTATCGTAATTAGGAAATAAGTTAGAAAATCCATTATCATGTGTATAAAATGAGATCATAAACTAAATTAAAAATTTATGTGGACTCCAAACAATATGTGGGGATAGTCCATAAAATAAAGTGGACCAATGGATAACTTATGACCCAGGAACAAATTCAAGTATGAAAATAGTAAATAAATAATTTCCATATTATCAGAATGGTAGAACATACGTACCACTATCGTACGTGAGAAACACATCAAAAAATTCCATAAAAATTATAAATCAACCCCAAACATTATTCTTAAGCATTCCATGAAGAAATTTTTTCAACTAAAAATCTAATTGGCCAAGTGTACGTCACAATGTGACTAATTATCCAAATTAGGAAACTAAATCGAAAAATCGTTAACGCGGAAAAATAAAATGACCATAAATTAAATAAATATGTTGGAGAGGCTTCCAACATCATGTATTGATGACCCATTATCAAAATTGGGCCAATGGATCCCTTTTAGCCCAAGAAGAAAATTGGAGCAAGAAATACACAAAAATTCACACTTGTAATTAAGGGGTAATTGGGAAGGGCAAATTAGGGTTAAAATTAGTGCTATTAGCCACCATAGCAAGCCAAATCATGGCCAACCATGCTTAGCACCTTACCATGGTGTAATTGTTTCATTTGGGAGCAGAAATCCCCATTTTAGGAAGGTGCAAGGCAGAAATTCGCAGCCCCTTTCCTAGTCCCATTGGGGCATGGGATTAACCCTAAAACTATAAGAAATCACCTCCAAACTCTTAGGGTAAGTTTAGAAATGAGTTGGGGTCGTAAGCAGCAAGCCTAGGGCGCAGGAGGAAGGAGAATGGCTGGGGAAAACCGAGTTCTTCCTCAACCTCGCTCTGCATCGACCCAGAACCTGCAAGAAATTCTTAGCATTCAAAGGTAGGTGATCTCGGGCCAAGACTAAACGAATCCTATACCATCTTGTAGTGCTGCATGTCTAGTTTCATGTGCACTTGATTTGCCCAATTTTCATGGTGTATCCGTCGAGTATTAGTCATTTTCCCTAAGTCGCGCATGTTCAGGGCTTTTTACGTTCTTTATGTGTTGCACGCGATTTGAGACTGAATTAGATCTAACCCACAACATGAAAGTTGTTCTACTATTGTCTTCGTCATGTTTTGTGTTGAGAGTTGTGTCTAAATGTCATTAGATTTCAAGTTATAAGCCTGACATGAAGGTTGCAACAAAGTCACGTATGTTTATGATGTTTTACATTCTTCAGAGGTTTCATGCAAATCGAGACAGAATTAGATCCAACCCAGAACATGAAAGTTCTTCTACTATTGTCCTCGTCATCTTTTGTGTTGAGCGTTTTGTCTAAATGTCATTAGATTTCAAGTTATAGGTCTGACATGAAGGTTGCAATGAAGTCACGTATGTTTAGGATATTTTACATTCTTCAGAGGTTTCACATGAATTGAGATAGAATTAGATCCAACCCAAAACATGAAAGTTCTACTGCTGTGCTTGTCATCTTTTATGTTGAGTGTTTTGTCTAAATGTCAGTAGATAGTGAGATATATGCATTGTAAGAGGATCGCTACCTGTTAGTGCGTTTTCAGTTTGGGCTTTGAATCGCGACCAGGACAGACGACGTGATTCCCGCGCCTGGTATCGCGTCGGCCTTGGCCACCGCGATTAGGTAAAATGCGACCATGAGGTCCGATGCAATTCATGGTCTGACCAGTCAACTGTCTGCATGGCACTACACGGCGCGTTGGAGTTAGCACTGGTCTGATACGCGACGGGTGTTCCCAGCGCGATTCGACATGTTTTCCCGCCCAGTCTTTTCGCCAAATTTTTATATTCATATTTTAATGTATTTCATGAACGCGACGGGATACCCATCGCGATTCAGTCTTAAAGGCATCCATGGAGGCCGTCGCGATTTTGATGCTTCACAGTTAGCCTGTTTCACCGTACATCGTGTTATGAAAAACGTCCACTGTGTTGGACGTGATTTACAGACCGATCTGAGACTATTTTTTCATACTAGCCAGTCAGCATGTTTTGTCTCTTAGTCCATAAACTACAATGACCTAAAAGCAATCAACCCATTTGAAAAATGGTAATGACACAAATATGATTCTAATGTGTATTATGTGATTGCTCTTATGTTCATTGATTAGCATCTTGTTATCTAGCTTGATGAGAAATTTTACATGACAAGAATATGATATGAATGTGTGGATGAATACATGTTAGCATGGACTTGTTAGTTGTCTTCCATGGTGTGCATATGTTTTATTTATATGATTTCCGATGTTTCACTATTTAATCTTCAATTGCATACATGATAGGAAGGATCCGTGACACGTCACTTACATGTTTGCACGATTAGGCACACCCTTCTTGGGGAATTGGGAGCTCTCTACCGGTCATTCCGTATTGGAAAACTAGCGATCTTTTCCTTAAGACCTCCGTAAGTCTTTGTACTCTATGGATTCCCTCATAGAGATCGAGCTAGTTGTACCATGAAGTACTCTGGAGATAGAGAGCACTTGTACCATGTACGATCTGTCATTAGTCATCCTCTTGTCAATACATTAATGAATTATGAAACATAAGATACATCGTCATGCTGTCCGATGGATCTCTTGAGCTTATGTCATACCTTGACTCTATGAATGATCATGTCCTTATTACAATGAACTTGTTATTGAAACTATGTGGCCATAATATGTATATGTTTGATCGGCACAACTTGGGACTTCGGTCCATTTGACCAATGCCTGTGCAATAGGGGCCATGTCTGGTCTTGGGGAGGAGCGCCCCAACGTACTTATTAACCGCGGGAGTATGGACTTATGGTGCTTGGCATGGCACAAACAAATATGCAAGATTTGTGTGAATGTGCCTTCGTTTGATATGATATGATAAGTTTGATACGATACGTCTGATCGCATGAATATGTGATATCTGTGTGAATATGGCCAATTCCTTTTGATATGATTCAAATCCTGAATTATCTGTCCATTGCATATGAAATTCAGTATTCCATTTGATATGATATATGTTCTATTCAGCTATTGGACCTGTTAGTATTGCATGCATTGTCATCATGTTCATGTGCATATCTGCCTATTTAAAATGTTAATCATGTATATTAGTGTCTGCACATTGAGATGTAAATCCTATTGAGCTAGTTTGCTTACCCTATCATCATTCCCTTTTCAGGTAGTGATGAGGATATCCTGGAGTCCGATGGGGCAGGGCAAGAGTGATGAGCACCCGGCCGGCATATAAGGAGATGAAGTATTAGGAATAGACATTTGAGTTGTTTATGTAATAGTGAACATTTTCATGAAGTTATATTTGAATAATGGACCCTTTAGTTGGTTCTTCTTATGTAAGGTTGTAACTAGTAGATTGAAATGAAATAAAGAGTACTTTTGATGACATTATTATGGTCTCAAATGTGTTGTTATATTTAATTGTTACTCTATGTTACTCAACTGTGATACGTCTATTTGTATCGTTCACGCACCCCGGTATTTATTCCGCTGCTAAATATCTGGGCGTGACACGATCTCCTGATCTGTCTTCTTGATAATCGGTCGACCGATTTCACCAGGTGTAACGACCCTCCTTATACCGGTACGATTATACCAATCCACGTCGGTATAATGAACGTCGCTACAGTGGGACATTTACCCAACACTAACAATTAGATTGAGATGTACACAAATATTAGAATAGAACAGCGGAAAGTAAAATAGGCATTCAATATTATTCCATCATCAACATCATATCCACAGTCTAGATAGTGAAGAAAGAAAATCTAAAGTCCACATTAATACAACTTTCAAATGATATACATTGTCCATTCTCAATTACATAATTTCAAATTACATACTATGAAATGAAATACACAACGTAGAGATCTCCACAACTAGCTACTCCTCTCGCTTGGAGTCGCTCCTAACAATCTCCTCCAAAGAAGTAGTGTCACCTGCTACACCTGTACGTCAAAGCAAGAATGAGTGTAAATAGACCCAGCAAGCAATCTATGCACAGCATCCTTACACATATCATATGCACATGCTGACTTTTCAAAATAAGAACTAATACATGTTGCATGCTTCATTCAATCCAAATTACTATGCATGGAAAACTTATAGCAAGGAATACATGATACATGTTTATAACATTAACCAATTCAATATAATAACCATACACATACTTTCTACACATACATGTAACATGATTTAAATGCTTTCTACACATACATGTAACATGATTTAAATGCTTTCTACACATACATGTAACATGATTTAACAATTCAAACCTTATCCACATTATGGTACAATTTCACTAATCTAGAATATGGAACTAAGCATAAAGTAAATAGAAACCTAGCATGATCTCTATTCAAATTTCACATACACTTTTCACATTTAATTACACATTTCACTTGCTGTTTTAATATAAATAAATCACAATTTCACATGGTGTCACATTTTCTCATATTATCAATCATAATTTTCACTATCACATGGTCACTTTCACATTTACACAATTCACATGATATCATATGCACATATTCACATTTTTCACTTGATTGCCATGACACATAGTCCAAACCACCACTAGAAGGACACACATTCACACTCACATGTCCATCACCTAGGCAACACAGTGATAGACCTTGGTTAACTGCGTAGAACCGGGAGAAGCATTCTCCACCCTAACTGGTACTTGTCCACCTCTAGGATTTCATCCTAATTTCCCATAGGATTTCACACACATTGAACCTTCCCGTAGGGACTTTACTACGGCATAGTTCCACAGCCTTCTATGGTAGCAGTGTCACTAACGGCACAATTACACATTTACACTTCATTATACTTATTTACATTACTCACATGTACTAATTATTTCATGCTCATGCATTTTAAATACACACATAGATTCTCATTTACTGATTTCAACCTTACTGTTCCAATTGACAAATGATCATAGCATGGGTCTAATCATGCTGCAATTTACTGAATTATAAACAATCACATTAAACATACTCAACATGGTAATTTTTTTATATTAAATCAGAAATAGCACCTACTATTACCCAAACAGTACGAAATTTTTATTACAGTCTATTCACAAGTTACTCATCATATTCACAAAATTTCATATTTTTCAAAAAAATATACAAATTATAATAATTAAAACGAGCTTCTTGCAGATTTATCAAGAAATCCAATTAACATGGTTTACAATATCACAGTCATATTTAGTAGTTCTAGAACCTGTATTTAGCAGTCATATATTCATACAAAATTTGTGGTACTCTGACATGCAACGAATCATTTTATTTGGAATTAAAACAAGTAATTCATGCTCACTATTTTGTTTCCAGAAATTCTAATAATTTACACATTAAACAGAAATTCGTCCTAGCCTCATGATGTGACCTACTACATGTACCTGACTCAAAATAAATTCCATGGTATGTACAGATCACCACATGTCTGAATATCATCACACAAATGCGAAAATTAGGGTTCTGTAAGACCCAGACGAACTTGGCGGCACACAGGTTGCCGCCAAGAGGGGTTAACGGCACCAAAGGTTGCCGCCTACCAGGGATCTTAACGGTGGAAAATGTTGCCGTTAAGTTCTTGTCTGCAGAAGTGCAGACAGAACGCATAAAACACAGAGAATGGGGGTTCCAGGACACGAGGGAAAAATCTCCAAAATTTCTAGGATCTACTAGACATGGGTAGAGATGATGTACACAAGTTACTTGCCTCTCAAAAAATGCTAGACGAGATTAAATTGTCGGAGAACTCTCCTTGGCCAAGCCAAGAAGTGCTCCAAAACTCCCCTCGATCTGACTCCTGTGATGATAGATGATGCACACCGGAGTCGGGGAAGCCTTACAGATGAACCAAGTCCTTTTTAGTCGATGTAGATCGCCGGAAGGAGTTTCCAATCGCCAGATCCAAGTTTTCAAAGTTTCAGGTTTGCAACAAGCTTTCTAAGGTTCTGACAAAAGCCAAAAAGACCTCATCCGACCAAAAGAAGGTGGTTTTATAGAGTCATGGGTTTGGGGTATGCGTAGATAGGATATCCTACCATTGGGCAGAGGTTTCCTAAACAGGGGGCAAAAGAATCGCGGGAATTTCCATATCTGAAACCGCAAAAATCTGGTGAAATAGACGTCCACATACCTGGCCATCTACTGGGAGTTGGCGTCCATCGATCTGGACGTCGACTAAACCCTAACGTCCATGCATGTTGACATTAACATGCACTTCGGCCAGAACTCAGAAATGACCATAACTTACATACACCATATATCTATACATGTAATATGTAATATATATCTTAAACATCTTATATACATTGTAAATAAAGCAACACATATACATGATTGACAATCATATACATATGTACAACATTATTTAATATAAATTATACAGAATTAAACACATATATATACATATACCTCTATACACACATGCACATAACTATTTACACAAAGAAATTCATCACTACATGACACAGTCTAAAAAAGGAGCAAAATTCGAGGGCCTTACACCCTCTCTCCCATAAAGAAAATTTCGTCCTCGAAGTTAGAATGACACTACTCAAACAATTGGGGATACTTCTTCTTCATAGCATCCTCAAGCTCCCAAGTAGCCTCCTCTCGCAAGAAGTTCCACCAAAGCACCTTTACGGACGCAATGCTCTTGTTCCTAAGGTGCTGGACCTTCCGATCAAGAATAGCTATCGGCTGCTCGACATAAGACAGATCTGGCTGGATCTCTACTGGCTCATGACTAATAACATGAGATGGATCTCGAACGTACCTCCTGAGCATGGATATGTGGAATACAAGATGAACACTAGCTAACGCTGGAGGTAAAGCTAGCTCATATGCCACGCTGCCCAAACGTCTGAGAATCTCATACGGGCCAATGAATCTAGGACTTAATTTACTATGCTGGCCGAATCTGACAACACCTCGAGTAGGCGAAATCTTCAAAAAGACATGCTCGCCAACCTCGAACTCCAAATCCTTTCTCCTGTTGTCGGCGTAACTCTTTTGCCTATCCTGTGTCGCAACAAGCCTCTTCCTGATAAGCTGGATCTTATCCGAAGTCTCATGCACTAACTCCGGACCGATCAACTGCATATCACCAGTCTCCTCCCAACATAAAGGAGATCTACAAGGCCTTCCATACAATGCCTCAAATGGAGCCATACCAATACTCGCATGGAAACTGTTGTTATATGCGAACTCCACAAAAGGTAAATGACGCTCCCAATCACCCTTCCAATTCAGCACACACGCTCTCAACATATCCTCGAGCGTCTAGATAGTCCTCTCGAACTGTCCATCTGTCTGGGGATGGAATGTCAAACTAAGCTTCAATTCAGAACCTAATGCATCCTGAAGACCCTTCCACAACCTCGAAGTAAATCTTGGATCTCGATCCGAAATGATCGACTTCGGCCTACCATGCAACCTAACAATGCTACTAACATATAACCTAGCCAAACTCTCAACGGACTGCTTCTTCTTCATAGGCAAGAAATGCGCAGTCTTAGAGAATCTATCTACAACTACCCAAATCGAGTCATTGCCCTTCACTGATCTGGGCAAGCCCGTTACAAAATCCATAGTAATGGCCTCCCACTTCCATACTGGGATCTCCATCTTCTGCATAAGACCAGATGGTCGCTAATGCTCCGCCTTCACTTGTTGGCATACTAAACACCTGGACACAAAATCTGCTACATCCTTCTTCATGCCAGACCACCAAAATGATCTCTTCAAATCCTACTACATCTTAGTGTTACCCGGATGAATAGAGAATCTCGACCTATGAGCTTCTGCTAATACATGCTCAGGGACATCCACTATATCATGAACACAGACTCGGTGATGGAACCTAATCACACCATCCTCATCCCGAGCAATGCCTGCCTTGCCTACCAACTTTTGGAATCTAGGGTCGGCTTTCTGCTGCTCGATCACCTCATCCAACACCGAAGACCGAATAGACAACTGAGCCATAAAAGCCTGACATACTGGCTCTAACTCAGTCATCGCACAAGCAGCATCCTCCAACATCTTCCAATCCTTCTAGAGTAAAGATCTCTTCCTGCTAAGAGCATACGCTACGACATTCGCCTTTCCAGGATGATACTGAAGGTCGAAGTCATAGTCTTTGAGGAATCCAATCCATCTTCTCTGCCGCAGGTTTAATTCCTTCTTAGAGAAGAGATACCTCAAGCTTTTATGGTCAGTGAACACCTCAAATCTGGCACCATAAAGATAGTGCCTCCAGATCTTTAGTGCATGAACCACTGCCGCAAGCTCCAAATCATGAGTCGGATAGTTACACTCATGCTCCTTCAATTGGCGAGAAGCATACACCACTACCCTTCCCTGCTGCATTAACACACAGCCTAAACCAATCCGAGATGCATTCGAGTAAATGGCAAAACCCTCTACACCACTTGGTAAAATCAACACTGGTGCAGAAGTAAGATTAGCCTTCAATAATTGAAAGCTACTCTCACACTCCTCGGACCAGACAAACTTCACACCCTTCCTGGTTAGCTTAGTCAAAGATGCGGCGGTAGATGCAAATCCCTTAATGCATCACTGATAATAGCCCGCTAAACCAAGGAAACTCCGAATCTTCGATGGGGTCCTGGGGATCTCCCAATCTAATATAGCCTGGACCTTTGCTGGATCAACTGCTACACCAGCACCGGAGATAACATGCCCAAGGAAATGAACCTCGCGCATACAGAAATCGCACTTGCTGAACTTAGCATACAGCTTGTGCCCTCGAAGAACTTCAAGCACTACTCTCAAATGCTGACGGTGTGTGGCCTCATCCGGAGAATAGACCAACACATCATCGATAAACATCACAAAAAAACAATCTAAATAAGGTCTAAACACCATGTTCATGAGATCCATGAACGCTGTAGGGGTGTTGGTTAGACCAAAAGGAAGAACCAAAAACTCATAATGTCCATAACGAGTCCGAAAAGCCGTCTTGGACACATCTTCGCTTCTAATTCTCAATTGATGATAGCCAGACCGCAGATCAATCTTAGAGAATACATATGCATTCTGAAATTGGTCAAACAGATCATCAATCTGCAGTAAGGGATACCTATTCTTTACAGTCACCTGGTTGAGCTTTCTATAATCGATACATAACCTAAGTGATCCATCCTTCTTCTTTACAAATAAAACAGGTGCGCCCTAAGGAGATACACTAGGGCGAATAAATCCCTTGTCCAACAAATCTTGCAATTGCTTCCTTAACTCAGCTAACTCCGCAGGTGCCATCAGATATGGAGCCTTCGAGATAGGAGAGGTGCCCGGAAGCAACTCTATGGTAAACTCTATCTCCCTAACCGGTGGCAATCCAGACAAATCATCGGGAAATACGTATGGAAATTCCTGCACTACATCAATCTCCTCAAGGGTAGGTGACTAATCAGCCTTCGGTACTAATACCACGCTGGCAAGAAAAGCGTCATAACCCTTGCTTACCATCCTCATCGCCTTCATGGCGGAGATAACAAACATTCCTGCAAGGTTCCTTGGCAATGGATGTGAAAACTCATCCTCACCAGGAATACGGAAAATGATCTTCTTCCCAAGACAATCAACTAAAGCATAGTGCTCCTCTAGCCAATCCAGACCAAGAATTACATCATAGTCCTTCATCTTTAGCAAAAAGAAGCACCCATCTAAGACCCTATCCTCAATGCACACAGGTAACGACATAATACACTTCCTAGTCGATACCGTTCCTGCAGGTGTGTGCACAGACAAAGGGACCTCTAACTCCTCAACCTCTACACTAGACTATACAGCTAACTACCTAGCAAACCGCTCATAAATGAACGAGTGAGTAGCACCCGTATCAAACAAAACCCGAGCGTGCACACCCATGAAAAGGACCGTACCTTCGGTGACGTGCTCCGCATGCTCTGCGTCCTCTCGTGCTAAGGCAAACACTCAAACTTGGGCTCGAGGCCTTCCTGGTCTTCCTGTAGCTGGCGCTGCTGCTGCTGCTGCCGCTGCTGGGGCTGGCGCTCCACGCTAGACTCCCTGCTGAAGTCTGGGACAGTCCCAGATCTGATGCTCGCTACTCTCGCACTTTAACCACTTCCCCGCCATCGGTACCGCCTTGTGCCCTTCCATAGTGAGGGCACTCCCTCTTGCCGCTAGGCCTACTACCGGGGGACCGCTGAGAAGGTACCTGCTGACTGCTCGCTGCCACAGGATGCTGCGGTGACTGATATGCCGCCTTCTTCCTATCTTGTCGCTGGAAAGGAGGTGCAGATCCCTTCTGCGACGCCTTCTTCTCCTCGAGGTACTGCTCCATCTCGCCCTCCTGCCTACATGCAGCGCTAAGGGCCTCATCCAGGGTACGATGATCAAACACCATCAGTCTCGATCTTAGTGATGGCTTAAGGCCCATCACAAATTTCTTCGCTTTCCTGCGCTCATCAGTCACTATATGAGGTGCACATTTTGATAATTCCACAAACCTGGCCTCGTACTCAAGTACGGTCATGGAGCCCTGAGTCAGAGTGAGAAACTCCTGCTCCATCTTGTCCTGAATATGCTCCGGGACGAACTTGGCCTGAAAGAGCCTCACGAACTCATCCCAAGCGACCTCAATGGCACCGTCCTCAAACCAGGTATGTAGTAACGAAGCCACCACACATCGGCTCTCTCTTGCATCAAGCTATCCATAAGCACCAAATCTATACAATCGAAAACTTATATAATTTAATGCATATACAACTAACTCATACCTGTAGAATATAGGTGGACTAAACTAACCTTGTCCTCCTCAGCGCACCTAATCGCTCGGAAGATCTTGTCGATCTCCCTCATCCTGCTCTCTGCTAGCAATGCATCACTCTCCCCCTTTAAAGAGGGTGGAGCCATTCTCTTGAACCACTCCATGATGGACTTTAACAGATCTGTGTTGGGATCAGATAGGTGACTTTAACAGATGAACTAAGAAATTGTGTGTATGGCAGTGGAATTAAAATGAGTGAAACACACAATTCGATCAGATCCAAGTGTGGTGAGTGAGTATAGTGAATAAGAACAATAAACCACACGTCAAACCACAGTGCAGAGAAGAATTTTAAGGTGGTTCGAGAGAACACAACTTATGCCTCCTACATCCACCTCCTCACAGCGGAAGAACCACTAGAATAAGTGCAGTACAATCTGAGCACGACGGCTCCAACCTCTTCGAGTGCAATGACTCAAAGAAACCCAGGAGATAGGCACAACGACCTACTCCACAACCACTTGTGAATTCAGAAAATTCACAAGCCCTTGAGCACTACGGCTCAAGCACTAGGGCACAATGGCTCCAACCCAGAGCACTACGGCTCCAAACCAGAGTACAAAGTACTCAAACCTCTGGATCACAACAGATCCAAGTTCTGCTAGAACAAGCACACTTAGAGAATAGATCCTCTAGCACGATCTATCTCAGTACAGGATAAAATGGTAAAGACAAATAGAATTGGGCGATTTGTGTAGAACACATACATAGATCCCCCAGTGAAATTGACACTCAAAACAAACACAGACTCGGCTGGATCTCCTTCTAGATCAGCACTGCTGCAACCACGAGCTCCTCCCCTTCTTCTCCTTCTTCTTTTCCTTCTTCTTCCCTTTGGCGGTGCTCTGCTGCTCTCCTTCTGGATGCAGGAGCCTTTCCCGCTCAAATGCTCTTCTTCTGGAATGCTCCAAGCTTTCTTGCGTGAGATGTGATTTGGAGTACGAGGATCATCAGTATATATAGTCTCATGTGTGCATGAGGACCCTTGGAATGTGTGGGCACAAACATCTAGGTCAATTCCCTTGATCCCTAAATAGCCACGTGTCTAGAAAAATCCACGTTTTTGAGCTTCAGACGAAGTGTGTCGACACACAGGCAGACTGTGTCGACACCACTGGCCACTGGCTTCAGAACAGGTTCTGGGAGGGACAGTGAGTGTCGACACATAGGCAGACTGTGTCGACACCACTGGCAGACTGTGTCGACACACAGGCAGACTGTGTCGACACCACTGTGACAAAGTTATGTAAACCTGAAAATATGAAGTGTGAACCATTAACATAAGTCATTATCATCAACATATGAAATATTAACATATCATTTAGTCATCATTTTAATATGTACAAAATGTACAAAATGTCATCATTAAAATCAAATTATGAGTGATGTCAATTAGTCATGATTATAATCATCATTAAAAGGTTTCAAATACACACTCAACACAACATTCTCCCCCTTTTTTATGATGGCAAAATAAATGCAATTTTCTTCCATGTCGGCAATTTCTCCCCCTTTTTGACAACATCAAAAGGATATTCATGAAAGAGAACAAAGAATGGTAGGAGATCAAGAAATGCAGTTGTAGAAATGAAGGTTTAGGAATGATCAAAATAAGTGAGCCAAAGTGATATTGACATATGAGAGAAGTTATTCTGTTTTTGGTATTGTGCAATTAAGTGTAATCACAAAGACCCACTCAACACAAAGCAGAGCAAAACATAATGGTCTGAATGTAGTTAAAATGATGATGCAAATGTGAATTAATGTGACCTATATGAGTGAGCAGAAATATTTAATAGAGATGTTATGAGCTTGAAGTTTAACACATTGTAGAATAATAGGTCTAAACTCAATATACATGAACTTTATTCAGGTCATGAGCTTTTCTATCCTGTCTTTTTGAATTTACTTTCATTTTTAACTGTGAAAGAATACAATAATAAATTAGTTAAATCTCACTTTTCAATGCAAGAGATCACATTTATCAGATGCAAGACCTCCTGATTACTCAGTGGTTTAACTTTCATTACCTTGTACAGAGATGACAAACTGTTAACCACTTTTTGACGGGAGACAAATCACTTGGTTAGGTGAGATGGCTCGGTTACTCAGTAATAGACAGGTTTGCATTGCACTGTCTGTATCCTTCTAGATTATTGTTTATTTTCTTTTGATATTTTGCAGGAATATGTTTGCTTTGACCATAAGAGTCATGAATATGAGTGTAGAGAGATTATTCTTAATATGTGGTAAAAATGAAGCTTAAACATACACATGTGAAATATTAAAGTCACTCATATGCCTATAATAGTATTTTGCAAATCATTTTAAAAACATTCAGTATTAAGATTGCACAACTTTGAGATGAAAGTAAATCTTTGAAATTAAACTAAATGCACAATGAGTTTAGTTTCAATGTTTTAAGTCTCTCACATGAAAATAAAACAAGGACTCAAAAATTATGATAGTTGGGGCTCAGAATAGACAACAATTGTCAAGAGAAATGAGTGAAGAATAGATAATGACTCCCCCTATCAAGTAGCTCTCCAACATAAGGTAAACAAAATAATAATAATAAGAATTGAATGAAGTGAGAATAGAATCAACTAGTGAGTTTTGTGAAAAGACAAATACTCCCCCTCAACAATTGCATAAGGGGATCTTGATACTTGGCGAAGACATATACTCACGCATAGTGAAAGTGTCCAGACAAGTCTAACTTGCCTTTCTTCAAATCACTATTTAATATACCAAGAATTTTAATGCAACTGAGAAGTATGAATTTATTTGCAAGAAAGAATGGCTTTTATTTGCACAAAGAAATGAGATGAAGATATCAGACATGTGAAAACTTGCATAAACCAAGTTCCCTTCTAAGAGAAGTGAATTTAGGTTCTGCAAGAGGCTTAGTGAAAATGTCTGCAATTTGTTTTTCTGTGTCAATGAAGTAGAGTTCAAAAGAATTCTTTGAGACTTCATCTCGAAAGAAATAATGTCAAATGTCAATGTGTTTTGTGTGGGAATGTTGAATAGGATTTTTGGACAGATTTATAGCACTTGTGCTATCACAAAGAATGAGAATGCAACCTAATGTGTGATTATAATCTAGAAGTTGATGTTTGACCCAAAGGACTTGGGTACCACAACTACAAGCAGCAACATACTCTACTTCTGCAATTGAAAGAGCTACAAAATGTTGTTTTTTGGAAGCCCAAGAGATAAGACAACCACCTAGATATAAACACAACCCACTAGTGCTTTTCCTGTCAAGTTTGCACCCTACATAATCAGCATCACTATATGCAATCAAGTCCAATTTACAACCAGCAGGATACCAAAGTCCCAAATCGCATGAAGAAAGAAGATATTTGAAAATTCTTTTAACAGTAGACATGTGACTGTCTTTAGGATTTGCTTGAAATCTAGCGCACATGCAGACACTGAATTAAATATCTGGCCTAGAGGTAGTTAAATAAAGAAGAGATCCAATCATACCTCTGTAAAGTTTAGCATTAACAGGCTTATCAGAAGCATCACTTTCAAGTCTTACACTTGTGGCCATTGGTGTGTTGGATGGCTTGATGTTTTGGAAGTCAAACCTCTTGAGCAACTCCTTGACATATTTTGTTTGACTCAGAAAAATTCCTTCAGTAGTTTGATGCACTTGCAGACCTAAAAAGAATGTAAGTTCACTCATTAGACTCATTTCAAATTCAGATTGCATAAGATGGGCAAACTCATTGCACAAAGTATTATCCGTTGATCCAAAAATGATATCATCAACATACACTTGAACAGTAATGAAATGATTTTTGCAATTTTTGTAAACAAAGTTTGATCAATGTTTCCTCTTATGTAACCTTTATTTACAAGAAAGGAGCTCAACCGGTCATACCAAACTCTTGGAGCTTGTTTAAGACCATAAAGAGCCTTATTAAGTTTAAAAACATGATCCGAAAATTTCTCATTTTCAAAACCAGGGGGTTGTTTAACAAAAATATTTTCTTTTATGTATCCATTAAAAATGCACTCTTGATATCCATTTGAAAGACTTTGAATTTCAAAGAATAGCAAATGCAAGAAATATTCGAACAGCTTCAAGTCTTGCTACAGGGGCATAAGACTCTTCAAAATCAATACCAAGTTCTTGGTTATACCCCTGAGCAACAAGTCTAGCTTTATTTCTAACAATTTGACCAGATTCATTTAATTTATTTCTGAAAATCCATCTTATTCCAATGACAGAAGTCAAATCTAAAGGTTTTAGTACTAAATCCCAAACTTGATTTCTTTCAAATTGATGAAGCTTTTCATGCATAGCATTTATCCAGTTTTCATAAGATAAAGCTTCATCAATATTTTTGGGCTCAATTTGGGAAAGTAGTGCCAAAGAATCCTCATCTATGACAGAATGAAAAGATGATCGGGTTCTTATTCTATCTTGCAAATTACCAACAATGCTTTCAAGTTGATGGTCTCTTAAGAATCTGGGTTCAGAAATTACCTTTGGGTTTGCATGATTTTCAGGAACATGATTACCTGAATCACTTGAAGTTGGCAATTCAAGAACCTCATGTGCATTTGGTACTTCTTGCTCTTCAAGATTTGTAGATGGATGTTCAAGAAAATCATCCTCATCATCACATATTTGAGTTCTGCACAAATTAGGAATGTCAATCTTTTCGAAGTTTTCATCAAAAATGACGTGGGGATTCTTCCACAGTCTTATTTTTCAAAATATAAACTATGTAACCTTTTGAAGTTTCAGAATAACCTAAGAAGATTGATTCAAAAATTTTTGCATCAAATTTATCAAGATTTTCTTTGTTGTTATTGTGAACAAAATATTTGCAACCAAAAAATTTGAAATATGACACACTTGGCTTTTATTCTTGAACAACTCATAAGGAGTTTTTCTGATCTTTGGTCTTACCAATGCACTATTCAAAATGAAATTAGCTGTATTTACAGCTTCTACCCAAAAAGATTTAGACAGTTTACTTTCAATGAGAATAGTTCTGGCCATTTCCACAAGAGTTCTATTTTTCCTTTCTACAACTTCATTTTGTTTTGGAGTTCTAGACGAAGAAAACTTATGGAGAATGTTCAGTTCAGTACAGAGATCAGAAAATGATTTATTTTCAAATTCACCCCCATGATCTGTCAAAATAGAATTCAATTTGAAGGACAAACCCACTAAGGCAGAATTATAAAATCTCCTGAATTCTGAACATGCATCACTTTTATGGGATAAGAATAAGATCCAAGTGTATCTAATAAAGTCATCAATGATCACAAAGTCATATCTATTACCACTGAGACTTTGAGTTCTAGTTGGACCAAAAAGATCCATATGAAGCAGCACAAGTGGTTTAGATGTAAGTACTTCATTGAACACTTTAAAAGATCTTCTTGTTTGTTTTCCTTGAGCACATATCCCACAAACAGGATTGTCAATGACTGGAAAAGATTCAGGAAGACATTTTACAAGATTCATTCTTATGAGTTTGCTAATGGTTGAGAAACTTGCATGACCCAACCTTTTGTGCTACAACCAAGTAATGTCATTTTTATTTGCAATCAAACAAACATTTGAAGAGGAATTATCACACATATCAATCATGTAGACATTATTTTCTCTTTTTCCAATCAATTTAATTTTCTCAGTAGAGGAGTCAATTATTTTGCATGAATCATATTCAAAAAGAATTTTGTGACCATTGTCACCTAATTGACTAATGCTAAGCAAGTTGTAATTCAAACCCTCAACTAAACAAACATCATCACTTAAGGTAATGCAAGACTTACCAATTTTTCCTTTGCCAATTATTTTTCCTTTATTCTTACCTCCGAAGGTGACTGATCCACCTTCCTTTTCAATCAAGCAGGAAAATTTATTTTTGTCTCCCGTCATGTGCCGTGAACATCCACTGTCAAGAATTCAGATGTTGTTGGAATTGGATGCATGGCTTTCCTGCACATAACAAATTAGACAAGAAACATTTTTGGTACCCAGATGTGATTGGTACCAACATTCTGAGTCAGAAGAGAGAGTAGATCCTTTCTAACCTATATTTGAGCAGTTTTCTTCACAGTGTTCTTTGAAACAAGAGATTCAGTTTTTTATTTTTCAATTTTCTGAACATTAGACCTCAGTTGGTTTATTCCACTGTGAAAACCTTGGCATGTAATGCTGTTGATGAGCAGGAAATTGTGAGTGATAAAAATAAGGATTGAACCATTGGCCATTGTATCTTTGGTACCAAGAATTATTCCATCTTGAATTGTAAGATGAGAAAACATTCCAATTTCCATGAGAAAGATGATTATTGATTGGTTTAAAGTTTTTCTAATTTTTATAAGAAGGGTAGGTCGACCTATGCATGGTTTGTGTCAACCTGGGTAGGGTATGTGTCGACCTCTGACTGGGATAGGTCGACCTGTGCAGAGTGTGTGTCGACCTCACAGGTTCTTTTTATTTTTGTATTTTTCCTTTGTTTTCAGATGAACCTGCCTTGGCAAATTTTATTAGAGGAATTTTATGGTTTTATTTTCTTTGGAGATGATTCAGTTTTCTTTGAATTTTGTGGTCAAAACCTAAGCCATGCTTATTTGAATTCATCTTCATTCCCAGAAGAGCATTCAGATTTTCTTTGCCTTGTGTGAAGTTCTTGATGATGTCTCTTTTTCTTTAAGGTAAATATTAAGTTTTCAATTTGATTAAAATTTTCTTGATTTTCCTTCTCTTTTCTTTCAAATTCTTGACAGAATTGATAAGTTCTTTGTTCAATTTTTGAATTCTCAACTTCAGATCATCAATAAAAATTAACAATTCATCATTTTCTTTGATTTGATCTGAAATCTGAGCTTCTAATTCATAAATTTTTCTAGAAGATGATGTATCATGAAGAATGTTATCAATTTTTATTTTCAAATATTTATTTTCTTTTCTAACATCAGAAAGATTTTCAACTAAATTACCATATGCTTCTTGCCAATCTTCAATGGTAAATAGTTCAAAAGACATATCTACCTATTCTTCACTACTTCCAGCCATGAAGTAGATTTCATTTCCTTCTGAACTTGAGGATTCTTTATTGCTGTCTGAACGTTGATCCTCATCTGACCATGTAGCAACCATGGCCTTATTCTTCTTTTTGTGAAACTCCTTCTTGTGATTTTTGTACTTGTCCTTCTTAGCCTCTGGACATTCAACCTTCATATGCCCAGATTTGTTGCACCTGTAACACACGGGAATTTCATCAGTTTCTTATGATCAACATGGGAGAAGTGTTTCTTTTTACTAGACATGACATTTTTCTTATTACCAAAATTCTTCTTGTTTGATTTTAGAAATGCCCTAAATTGTCTAGTAATCAAAGCAAGATTATCATTGTCAGATTCAATTTTCAGATTCAGAAATTTCTTTAGATTTTCCTTTACTACTTGATGAAGCTTTAAGAGCAATGGGTTTTGATTTCAGCATGTTTCTTCAGATCTTTTAAGATTTAGCTCATAAGTCATTAAAGATCCAATGAGTTCATCCAATGTTATTTTGGATAAATCCTTTGAATCCTCAATGACTGTGGCTTTAGTGTGCCACACGGGAGAAAGAACGCAAAATCTTTCTTACCAACTCTTCATTTGATTATTCCTTACCAAAGCTCGAAGTCCATTGATGATTACCATGAACCTAGCAAAATCTCAGATATGGTTTCATCAGATTTCATGATAAACAATTCATAATCAGAAACTAACATGTTTGCTTTAGTTTCTCTAACTTGAGATGTTCCCTCATATAGCAATTCTAATTTATCCCACATCTCCTTGGCAGACTTACACATAGAAATTCTAGAATACTCCTTCGGATGGATGGCACATTGCAGCATGTTCATGGCGCTGTAGTTTAGGGTGACCCTTCTGATCTACTCCCTGGTCCATTGATCTCATCTCTAGTGACTTCGATTGGTCCTTTTTCAACAATTTTCCATACTTCATAGTTCTGTGCTCTAGAAAAAACCATCATCCTATTCTTCCAGTAAGGATAGTCAGTACATCAAAAATGGAGGCCTATTAATTGAATGACCTTCAGTAACGAAACCTCTAGAGTCCATGATAAAGACAATCAAATCAAATACACAGCATAATTTGAGCAAGTAATTGAGTGAATTAAAATTCGAAATACAGAAAATTCACCAAAGCACCTTAGAGTATAGAATTGACTCTGACCTGCTCTGATACCAGTTGTTGGGATTGGATAGGTGACTTTAACAGATGAACTAAGAAATTATGTGTATGGCAGCGGAATTAAAATGAGTGAAACATAAAATTCGATCAGATCCAAGTGTGGTGTGTGAGTATCATGAATAAGAACAATAAACCACACGTCAAACCACATTGCACAGAAGAATTTTAAGGTGGTTCGGAGAACACAACTTGTGCCTCCTACATCCACCTCCTCACAGCGGAAGAACCACTAGAACAAGTGCAGTACAATCTAAGCACGACGGCTCCAACCTCTTCGAGTACGACGACTCAAAGAAACCCAAGAGATAGGCACAACGACCTACTCCACAACCACTTGTGAATTCAGCAAATTCACAAGCCCTTGAGCACTACAGCTCAAGCACTAGAGCACAACGGCTCCAACCCAGAGCACTACGGCTCCAAACTAGAGTACAAAGTACTCAAACCTCTGGATCACAACAGATCCAAGTTCTGCTAGAACAAGCACACTTAGAGAATAGATCCTCTAGCACGTTCTATCTCAGTACAGGATAAAATGGTAAAGACAAATAGAATTGGGCGATCTGTGTAGAACACATACATAGATCCCCCAGTGAAATTGACACTCAAAACACACACAGACTCGGCTGGATCTCCTTCTGGATCAGCACTGTTGCAACCACGAGCTCCTCCCCTTCTTCTCCTTCTTCTTCCCTTTGGCGGCGCTCTGCTACTCTCCTTCTGGATGCAGGAGCCTTTCCCGCTCAAATGCTCTTCTTCTGGAATGTTCCAAGCTTTCTTGCGTGGGATGTGATTTGGAGTTTGAGGATCATGAGTATATATAGTCCCATGTGTGCATGAGGACCCTTGGAGTGTGTGGGCACAAATATCTAGGTCAATTCCCTTGATCCCTAAACAGCCACGTGTCCAGAAAAATCCACATTTTTGAGCTTCAGACGAAGTGTGTCGACACATAGGCAGACTGTGTCGACACCACTGGCCACTGATTTCAGAACAGGTTCTGGGAGGGACAGTGAGTCTTGACACACAGGTAGACTGTGTCGACACCACTGGCAGACTGTGTCGACACCACTATGACAAAGTTATGTAAACCTGAAAATATGAAGTGTGAACCATTAACATAAGTCATTATCATCAACATATGAAATATTAACATGTCATTTAGTCATCATTTTAATATGTACAAAATGTCATCATCAAAATCAAATTATGAGTGATGTCAATTAGTCATTATTACAATCATCATTAAAAGGTTTCAAATACACACTCAACACAACACCATGATCATGCCCTTGGGGAACTGGAGCTGGAGCCTCAGCCTGCTACAACAAACAACATAAATAATACATATGCAACATAGCAACATAACGATCATATATTTAAATAAAATAGACTACTCTATCTACTATTCTAACCTGAGCCTCCAGCTGAGCTTGGAGTGCGGCCTGAGTATGCGCCTAAGTCTGCATGGCCTGTACCAGACCTTGCATGAATACTCCATAATCTACTGGTGGTGGTGGAGGGAGTACAGTAGGTCCCTAGGGTGCTAGGGCCTACTGCTCACCCCTATCCTCTCTCCTCTGCTCATCCACACGAGCAGGAACACCACGCCTACCACGAGAAGCCATAGCCTGTAAAATAATTAATCATAGTTAGAACTAAATTATTTAATCCTAAACATGTTCTTAACTATGTTTCATTCATTATTAATCATTTTCTACACATGTGGACAATTCTATAAAGACTTAGCATATTATGAAGATGATGGTATATTCATGTACAATCTCAACCCCTTGCTCTGATACCAATCTCTGTAACGACCCTCCTTATACCGGTACGATTATATCAATCCACGTCGACATAATGAACGTCACTACAGTGGGACATTTACCCAACACTAACAATTAGATTGAGATGTACACAAATATTGGAATAGAACAACGGAAAGTAAAATAAGCATTCAATCTTATTCCATCATCCACATCATATCCACAGTCTAGATAGTGAAGAAAGAAAATCTAAAGTCCACATTAATATAACTTTCAAATGATATACATTGTCCATTTTCAATTACATACTATGAAATGAAATACACAACGTAGAGATCTCCACAACTAGCTACTCCTCTCGCTCAGAGTCGCTCTTAACAATCTCCTCCAAAGAAGTAGAGTCACCTGCTACACCTGTACGCCGAAGCAAGAATGAGTCTAAATAGACCCAGCAAGCAATCTATGCACAGCATCCTTACACATATCATATGCACATGCTGACTTTTCAAAATAAGAACTAATACATGTTGCATGCTTCATTCAATCCAAATTACTATGCATGGAAAACTTATAGCAAGGAATGCATGATACATGTTTATAACATTAACCAATTCAATATAATAATCCTACACATGCTTTCTACACATACATGTAACATGATTTAAATGCTTCTACACATACATGTAACATGATTTAAATGCTACACATACATGTAACATGATTTAACACTTCAAACCTTATCCACATTATGGTACAATTTCACTAATCTAGAACATGGAACTAAGCATAAAGTAAATAGCAACCTAGCATGATCTCTATTCATATTTCACATGCACTTTTTACATTTAATTACACATTTCACTTGCTGTTTTAATATAAATAAATCACAATTTCACATGGTGTCACATTTTCTCATATTATCAATCACAATTTTCACTATCACATGGTCACTTTCACATTTACACAATTCACATGATATCATATGCACATATTCACATTTTTCACTTGATTGATGTGACATATAGTTCAAACCACCACTAGAAGGACACACATTCACATTCACATATCCATCACCTAGGCAACACAGTGATAGACTTTGGTTAACTGCGCAGAACCGGGAGAAGCACTCTCCACCCTAACCAGTGGTACTTGTTCACCTCCAGGATTTCACACACATTGAACCTTCTCGTAGGGACTTTACTACGGTACAGTTCCACAGCCCTCTATGGTAGCGGTGTCACTAACGGCACAATTACACATTTACACTTCATTATACTTATTTACATTACTCACATGTACTAATTATTTCATGCTCATGCATTTTAAATACACACATAGGTTCTCATTTAGTGATTTCAACCTTACTATTCCAATTGAAAAATGATCATAGCAAGGGTCTAATCATGCTGCAATTTACTAAATTATAAACAATCACATTAAACATACTCAACATGGTCTTTTTTCTATATTAAATCAGAAATAGCACCTACTGTTACCCAAACAGCACGAAATTTTTATTACAGTTTATTCACAGGTTACTCATCATATTCACAAAATTTCAGATTTTTTAGAATAACATACAAATTATAATAATTAAAACAAGCTTCTTGCAGATTTATCAAGAAATCCAATTAACATGGTTTACAATATTACAGTCGTATTTAGCAGTTCCAGAACCTGTATTTAGAAGTCATATATTCATACAAAATTTTTGGTACTCTAACATGCAACAAATCATTTTATTTGGAATTAAAACAGGTAATTCATGCTCACTGTTCTGTTTCCAAAAATTCTAATAATTTACACAGTAAACAGAAATTCGTCCTAGCCTCATAATGTGACCTACTGCATGTACCTGACTCAAAATAAATTCCACAGTATGTACAGATCACCACATGTTCGAATACCATCACACAAATGTGAAAATTAGGGTTCTGTAAGACCCAGACGAACTTGGCGGCACACAGGTTGCCGCCAACAGGGGTTAACGGCACCAAAGGTTGCCGCCTACCAGGGATCTTAATGGCGGCAAATGTTGCCATTAAGTTCATGTCTGCAGAAGTGCAGACAGAACGCACAAAACATAGAGAATGGGCGTTCCAGGACACGAGGGAAAAATCTCCAAAATTTCTAGGACCTACTAGACATGGGTAGAGATGATGTACACAGGTTACTTGCCTCTCAAAAAATGCTAGATGAGATTAAATTGTCGGAGAAGCTCTCCTCGGCCAAGCCAAGAAGTGCTCCAAAACTCCCCTCAATCCGACTTCTGTGATGATAGATGTTGCACACCGGAGTCGGGGAAGCTTTACAGATGAACCAAGTCCCTTCTAGTCGATGTAGATCGCCGGAAGGAGCTTCCAATCGCCAGATCCAAGTTCTCAAAGTTTTAGGTTCATAACAAGCTTTCTAGGGTTTTGACAAAAGCCAAAAAGACCTCATCCGACCAAAAGAAGGTGGTTTTATAGAGTCATGGGTTTGGGGTACGCGTAGATAGGATATCCTACCGTTGGGCGGAGGTTTCCTAAACAGGGGGCGAAAGAATCGCGGGCGTTTCCGGATCTAAAACCGCAGAAAGAATCGCGGATGTTTTCGGATCTGAAACCGCAGAAATCTGGTGAAATAGATATCCACATACCTGGCCGTCTACTGGGAGTTGGCGTCCATCGATCTGGACATCGACTAAACCCTAACGTCCATGCATGTTGACGTTAACATTCACTTCGGCCAAAACTCAGAAATGACCATAACTTACATACACCTTAAACATCATATATACAATGTAAATAAAGCAACACATATACATGATTGACAATCATATACATATGTACAACATTATTTAATATAAATTATATAGAATTAAACACATATATATACATATACCTCTATATACACATGCACATAACTATTTACACAAAGAAATTCATCACTACATGACACAGTCTAAATAAGGAGCAAATTTCGAGGGCCTTACGCCAGGTCGGTCGTCCGACTATCAATTCTGCAGACTTTCTTCATGTCTTGTCTTTTTATTTTGTCCAAGTCTTGGGCTTTGTATTGACCACTTCAAATGCGAATTTTGGACAAAAATATTGTACACTTAACACACAAGTTAGACCCTCAAACTAAATAAATATAAATCAAATGTTTGGGTCATCAACATGAATTACACTCAGTATTTTTCTGATTTCTCAACATGAGTTAAACTTAATATTTTATGATCATCAAAATCTACAGAGTACAACAATTATCACACGTCACATCCATATTTCCATGGTTTAAAATGAATATTTCGGATGCTCCTCCCAATACTAGACCAACCCTTATGATAGATGCATGTATACAAGGTACATGAATAGTAAGGATCGTTTCTGAGTCCAAAGATGAGCCATGTAAGATAGATCTAGACCAGTAGGTTAGATCCCCCTTTTTGGGAACGTATAGGCCAAGCAAGAGTAACTGGGACAAAACACGAGGGAACCAGGTGGTTCATGCCAATTCTACGGTCACAATCCTAGCAGGCCTATATTTCGAAAAAAAACCACAAACCATTTTGCAGATTAGGTAGGTAATTCTGCTTGTTCCCCCTTTTTTTTGTTCAACTTCGGGTAGGTAGATGGAAGGACATCAAATTCATAGGATTGCTATGTGCACGGAACGAGGATCTCAAGACGACAAAAGGGGATTCTTTGCTTAAGTATGTCTACATTCCTCTTATTTTTCATTTTTAGCCGATCCTACTTAGCCCTTACATGCATGTTGACCTACTTAAGACTCTTTCGATAATGATCTTAGAAAGAGGGGGGACTTGCAATAGATGAGCAAGCTCCCAGGATGACCTTCTACTTATGACAGTACTACACCCTAGGCATGCAACCATGTCTCCTATTGATCCACATGAAACCAACTATAAACCCAACATAAAACACAATGCACATGATATTTTAGGTTGGTAGCTTGTGAGAGTCCCTACTTTTCAAAAATATCTTGAGTTCCTTTTTCATACAGTTCCTCCAGCAACGTATAGGCCCCCAGTTCCCAAGTTCTCTGAGAATGGTTCTACCCTACTGGATCAAGAATACCAATGTTACATAGCGAGGTCGAATGGTTAATGGTCTAAGGGAAAGGTCTCTTACCTTTCTTGGAGAAAGCTAGGTAAGAAACTCATCCAATGCCCAACAGATCCTTCTCTAATGAGCTCCATGGCCTGGCCTCACATTTTCATAAGGGAAAGGCAATGTGTAGTCCTGATGGAGCTCAGTTAGTACAGGGTGAGTCGTCAGCTTACTAGCCAAGGGGCTTGAGTGACAGATTTCATTCTAGACTCCCACTTTGTCTTGTTTTCATCGGCCCTTAGTACCTTTCAACAGTGGCCGATTCTAGAATGTCCCACTTTAGGACAATCTCATTGGTTTGTAGCTCTAGTTGGTGGGTAAGGGTAGGTCGCCCTCGATAGAGACACTTCCTATTGGTCTGGGATGCTTTTGGCAGACTTGGACCACAACTTGCCCAGTTTGAAATGCTCCCATTGGCTTACGACTTTGGGGTAGATGAGCACAACTTTAGAACATTCCACTAAAAATCGTTCTCATTGACCCACAACTCTAGGTGGTAGGTACAGGAGCAGGTCATTCCCAAGGCAGGACGTTTCCCATTGGCTATGGTCCACAGGTGTTATGAACTAGGTGGAGGGCACAGGTGTTCAGACGAAGAACACCCCTTCATTGGCTGGACGATTTCTTTTTGGTAGGAGTCCTCCCCATGCATGATGTGAGGTAGAAGACTATCATTGTCTAGAAGTCCCTTAGGATTTTTAATAGTAAACCAGATTGGTTTAAGGCTTCATATCTAATCCTTGATTTCCTCAAAAGGAATGTTTAAATCCAAAGGTGAAACTTCTTTAGATAATGAATCATTTTGCAAGACTTATATTCTAAAACTCATTTTGAAAGGTTTGAGTCTTAAGACTCATTTTAGGTAATTTATACATTTAGGATTTGTTTTAAACCCTAGGTCAAAGTCTCATTTCAAAAGACCCATTTTCAATTGTTGAAAAGGCTCATTTTGAAATGCTTGATACAGTTCAAGAGACTCATTCAAAAAGCTCGATAAAGTCTATACAAAAAACTTGTTCCCAGTTATTCAAAAGGCTCATTTTGAATGACTTAATAAGATGTTCAAAAGTCTCATTTTGCTCATTTTAAAAGACTTATAAAGCATGTTCAAAATTCTCATTTTGAAATATTTTTTGAGGGACTTGATGGAGTCTATTCAAAAGCTCATTTTAAAAGGCTCGATAGAGTCTCTTCTAAATATTTGTTTTGAAAGACTCGATAGAGTAACACTTGTTTTGAGTTAGTGCTAAATACTCGATTTTGAGTCCATCTAAAAAGCTCATTTTGAGTACATTTTTAAGATTCAATTTGAAAAGGCTCATTTTGTGTCTATTCATAAAACTCAATTTGGAAAAAAACTCATTTTAGATTGGATCTGAAACTCGATTATGAGTCTTAGACTCGATTTTCACCTTACAATTTATGTGTCTAAAGACTCATTTGTCTCACAAGAATCATTTGTAAGATCCATTTTGTCTTTTCCTTCTACTCGATTTCTAACTAGTCACAAGACTTATTTTCACGGTACTTAATTTGGATTGTTCAAAAAACTTGTATTGAGATTTCTTCTTAAGAATCATTCTATTGAGTCTGAGAGTTGTGTTCTCCCAATCTGAAACTCATTTTCTAAGACTTGCTTTATCTTTTCGTTTATGCTCATTTTCACGCCAAGTTCCCCGAACTTGTTTTAAACTGAGGTTAAAACATATTCCTTTTTTTCTTTACACCATATTCATTTATCTCATGGTTTTAAATTCCTAGGTTGCTACATATTTAGTCTATAATGTCATTAATATAATAATGAATATAGTAATATTATTATATAACATACTATATATAAGTATGATAATTAACATAATAACATATTCAAATTATTGATAAGTCCTCATTAAATTATGTCTAGGCTTAATATAATAATATATAAAGAGAATAATATTACTATATTATTTTAGTAATTATCACTAGTAATTAACTATATTAATTATTATTATAATATAGTAATATTTTTTGTTAGCATTCTATCCCCATTTTTGGCGTCATCTTTATTTCCCCTTAACCCCTCTTACTCTCATGAACAGTAAACATACCAAATAAAAGATAGAGATAAATCATCCTTATTCCCACTTTATTCCCAAACCAAATAGGCACAATGCAGCATGTTTGGTATGAATTACACCCCTTTAGGTGTGTAGTGGATCTTCTATAGATATAACGCGGACCTCGGTGCTGACCTGACCTTTTACAATGAACATCATGTTAATGGGAATACTCAGAAAAGTTCAACAAAGGGTCCATTTTGACAGGATGAGTGGTTTGCCGCCAATAACAGTGTTGGTCAAAGAAAATTGTAGTTATTTGGCCCACTACCCACATCCTGATTTCGTCGTAATAGCCACAATGAACATGTTGTCCGGCCGATCTAAGAATATTTTTGGGGATCTATCTATCACCTGTTCCCATAATTCCACCGTTTAATTTCAGTCATTTCTTAAATGAATGTATGAATGTCTTTCAAGTTCTACGGATGGCGTTTGGTTAAAAATTCTCCTACTTCCTCTCTTAAAGTTCAGATCTTCATGGGCATTTTGGTAATTGGATAAGGGGGGCTTATCCGGGCCTTTGGGGTAAAGCTGGGGTAAAGTTTGAGTAAACTTATTCTATTATTATCTTTTTGGATTTAGTTATCTCTAAAGAAGTTCTGTACTAGAGTAAACAAGTTAAAATCTTCGCCTTTTCTGTCTAATTTTACCTTAACCCACCTCATCTTTCTTCTGCCATCTAATACCCTTTAGAGATCCCAAGCTAGTCAGGAGAAGCCGCAAGTCCTTTTATTACTTTCACATAGAGAGCATGCACAAGTTTAGGTCCGGCCAGGTTTTGAGGGGCTTCTACAATCTCTGTAGCCTGACCTTTTCAATTGTGGGGCGGCCTGGCCCGGTCCGGCCTAGAAATTGCCTATCTCCTTTCCTCTTACAAGACCGTCTTTCTGCATAAACATGTGGGCCCAAAATGACCTATACTAGCCCGAATTTTTTCATGATACAAGGACGGACTGAACTGAGTCCCACTACAGGCAAGAAAATGCCCGCACACCAAACACTTTCAACACAAAACCCTTTTTTTCTAATGATATTTTTACACACCATGTGCAATTACCCACACAGTAAAGCACCCAGACAATCTAAGTCAACCTGTGACCTCCATAAACTGAGCAATACTTAGGTGACGTTTGATAAAACTTAACATTTAAGTCTTAAATCTTATTTGTCATCTATACCCTAAATCTGAAATTTAAAAAGAACTTAATATATATCAAACATAATATAAGAGGTGTTTGATAACTAATTTAAGACAAGATCTGAATTGCAATGCAATGGTTAATATATTACACTTCTAATATGAAAGTCTTTGGTTCAAAACTCAAAATAGTTTTTTTTTTTTTAAAGATTTTTTTTTAATTGAGATAGCTGGCGGCCGGTCGCCGGAAATCGCCGCCGACGGTCTCCAAAATCCGGCCACTGACAGCGATCGCCGGAGACCCAGTCATCGAAATCCGCCGCCGGTGGCCGGATTCCGGCAATCGTCGGAAACCACCGCCGCTGGCGGCCGGTTGCCGGAATCCGGCCGACGACCGGCCGGCGGTCGCCGAAATCTCGCCACCGCCGACGATCGCCGAAATCCGACCGGCGGCGGCGATAGTTTTAAAAAAAAGTTTTTTAAAAAGAGATAGCTAGCGGCCAATCGCCGGAAACCGCCGCCGACAGTCGCCAGAATCCGGCCGCTGGCGGCGATCGCCGGAGACCCAGTCGTCGAAAGCCGCCGCCGGTGGCCGGATTCCGACGATCGCCAAAAACCACCGCCGCTGGCGGCCGACGGCCGGCCGGCGATCGCCGAAATCTCGCCGCCGCCGACAATCGCCGAAATCCGGCCGGCGGCGGCGTCGCCGCCGGCCAGATTCCGATGATCACCGGAAACTGCCACCGACGATCGCCAGAATCTGCCGCTGTGGTCGGATTCCGACGATCGCCGGAAACCACCGGCGACGATGATCGCCGGAAACCGCCAACCAGCGGTCGCAGAAGGCCAGACCGCCGGAATCCCGTTGCCAGACCACTATCGTCGAACGTCGGAAAAAAGATCTGAAAAATAAAAGTGATTGTTCTTAGCTTAAAAATTAAGTGGTATTTCATATTTAAGTGATTAATTAAGACATATTTTTAGACATTTTATCAAACAGTCTGAAATCTTAAAAATTTAGCATTTCAGATAATAGACACCTATTAAGTGTAATCAAACACATCTTAGATTCGTTTCCCTGGCCGTTTACCTAAGGTACTGGGTTAGTGGAGGAGGGTAAAACCAAGTTGGGTACCTGGTAACAAAGTTAGAGGATGGAGATTCCATACAAAAGTACAAACCGACTCTGGAGATGGCCTAGGAATCCTTCTCCTTAGCAACGTACGGATATTTCTGATAGATGGAGATACTGCTGATGACAAGAGGCAAAGCTACTAGACAAGAAAGGGAGGGAGGTTTGCCGTCAAACACAAACTGCAGCAAAGCTGTTACTATAAGTGCAGAAACAATAACAAAGCCCTGCAGTTACAAAATGATTCAGTGTTGTAAGTATGCATGAATAAAGTGGAAACATGTAGGCATTTGCTGTTTTTAATAACTCGACTTACCTTTCTTACACCACCGGCAAAGGCTGTGACAAGTCCCACGAGGATACCACCAAGAGCATTGGTAAGAATTGGTATCTGAGTCAAAAATGTGCCAACAAATGTGCAAATACATCAGAGGACATTCATTATATGATATCATATGATATGAATAGCGGCCACAAGCCCGTTGCAGTAGCTCAATTGTAAATGGTGTTTTTGAAAGTCAGGGAACAGGAAAATAATGCTTCATTTTTTGATGAAAAATGTGTCAACTTTCGGTGGACATGTCTGAAGTCATTACAATGTACATAAATCATGAAAATGCGTGTCCCAATGGGGATAAATATTCTACATACATGTGCATACACACACAGAGGCTACTTTTATAATACTTGAAACCACCACATTCGCATGCTTAAGTTAAAATGCATAACATACAAAAATAAGTCATTGCAAGGTTTATGGAATACAAGGAATGAAAGAAAGAACATTAATCTTAGAATTTGACAAATTACCACTGTGAATGCAGTCCATCCATGAAAAAATCCATGTTTTCTGATGGCCTCCCCATCTGGTGACTTACAAGTGCTCGCCAACAAGCACAGAGAACCAACAATGGACATCTCGATGGTCATGAGGTATGATGTATGCTTCTTTACCTGAAAATGTAGCAAATGGGGGCAACATAGGATCACAATACATATACCTAACTAGGTATCAGGAACAAGAAGATGTCCGACCTGTGAAGCCCACTGACACAAAGAAGAAGCCAGACCAGAGAGGACAGAAGCAACCAAAACAGGAATTATGCCATAGAACAAAACTTGGTTAGGGCTACCACTAGTGGAGCGCTTGCCAGAGCTTTCACCAATACTCAGAAGAACGGCAGCCATCATAAGCAAGCCCAGAGCTCCAATTTGCTTGGCAGACTGCTTTTGACTGCGAATGGCACATGAAACCAGAAAGTGGTTCTTAGACAAAGTGTAACACAATGGATAATCAAGAATCTGATTTCTGATCTAATCAAAATTAATATACAAACTAGAAAAATAGAATATGTAAGAATCTTCTCTTCTATGCCAGATCATCAGCAAAAGAAAAAAACATGCAAAAAGAGAATGAATTATAATTTGCACAATAAACAGAGCAGAGTCTACCGCATTTCTTGGAATGATTTAATCCACTACTGCAATACATAGAAATAGGGATAAATTACGTACGTTCCACCCAGAATCCATTGTACTTGAACCACCATTTCTTATATTTTCATATCTACACTAAATGTACTGTCATTTGTAGCCCAGTGAGAGAAAATCCTCAAAACAATTAAACATTTTACCCATCATCAGATTTCAAAACAATTAAACATCTTATGTAGTAACCTGGATTTTTATAAAGAATCCGATAAATAGAAAACCCATTATCATAGGTAAATAATTCATGTGAAATAAATGTTTGAGGGTCCAAGTATAACATCAATCAAAAAGTTACTGAATATTTGTTCAGTAATGGGAAGGTTTATAAGTTAATTAGATGGTTACTGAACCTTTGTTCAATAACCGGAAGCAAGGTTTGGCGCATCGGAGCGAATCGGCCCGATTCGGGCGAATCGGTGCGAATCACAGGAAACCCGATGCGCGATTCAGATCGATTCCCCCAGATCCGGTCATTCAGGCGAATCGGACCCGATTTCGCACGATCCGATTCGACACTGTGCGAATCGGGCGCGATTCGCCCGACGCCCTTAAGGGTGTCGGCCTGCTGCGCTGCGAAAGGGACTGTACAGTCCCGATTCACAGCGCAGCAGGCCGGAGCCCTCTTTCTCTCCCTCGTTTTCATTTTTTTTCTGGAGAAAAACCTAGATCTACATGCCAGTCCACAAGTGGAGGGTTCCTACGTGAGTTTGCATCCATTTGGACGTGGATTTGGAGGCATTCAAGCCTTGTTCTTCAAGGTTTTTGGAGTTTCTACAGGGGTTTGCAGGTAAGCCACCATATTTCTTCATTTTTTTTATTTTTTCTTGGTGTATGACTTAGATTTTCATGAGAAATGATGTTGCAAATGATTGGTATACACTTGCAACCATTTCTCATCAAGATCTACAAGTTTTTCATGTAGATTTGAAGATTTTTCCTAAATTATTAATTTCTAAATAAAAATTTAAAAAATCTTTAAAAAAATTTGAAGAACCAAAAATTGATAGCAATGTTTTGTATAACTTCTATATCATGGTTAGAACTTGATTCCAAATGAATTGGAGCTAAAATTAATTTATGTTCCTGCATGATTAATAAATGTTTTAAATTTTAAAAAATAAATAAATAAAACTTGAAATTACATAAAATGCCTATGGAGGTGTGAATGTATTTGTATGATCATGTGATTCATGTCTATGAAAAAAATTATCAAATAAGAACACTTTCTTTTAGTGTTCAAATTCTGAAATTTGAATTAATTTACTGTTAATATATTTAATTTTTATTTGTCCCTCTAAATGGCACCGAAGAAGGGCTCTGATGATATTGGGTGGCAGCATGGCACTATGTTGGGCAGTAGACACAACTTCAAGTGTAATTATTGTAGTTTTACGGGACAAGGAGGTGGCGTCTCCCGTTTGAAGAAGCACCTTGCAGGTGGTCAACTAGAAGGCTACCATGATGTGCAGGGTTGTAAAATGATGTCAAGTGAAGTTAAAAAGCTTATGATTGAACACCTAAAACATGTTCGAGCAGAGACTGCAAGAAAGAGGGCGGATAAGGAGATGCAGGAGAGGATCATATCAGGAAGGGAACGAGATAAAGACATTGAGGATGAAGTAGAAATGTACGCAGAATATGTGCTTGATCCTGATGTGCAAGAAAGGCGAGCCAGAGCACAGAGCAAGGCCGAGGCATGGGAAGCTGACCAAAGGGCAGCCTACAGAGTCAATTTTTAGGGAGCTCAACATGAGGTTGGTAGTGGCAGTGGCAGTGACTCAGGGGTAGGGGGCGCCGGCGGAACTCAGTCCTGTCGATTTTCTAATGTGGGGGATTATTTCACTCAACCCCCTCCCACATAAGCACAAGAACAAGGAAGGCATAGCAAGAGACCCACAGGTGTGCAAATAGAGGACGTGGACCCTTATGTGTATCCTAGGGAGCATGGTAAGCAGACTAGGATTGAGGATGCATACAACCAGTAGGGGCCGAAATACAAGAAGGGTCGAGCAGTTGCAAAGTGGTGGCACCATGCAGGGTTACCATTCAATGCAGCAAATAGTCTTTATTACAAAATTGCTATACAGCAGGTTCAACGTGCAGGGCTACATGTGCAGCCTCCTACAGCTAGGGACTTGACTAGGAAATATCTTCAGGAAGAAGTTAATGAGATCAAGTCTTATATTGACAGTTTTAAGAAGAAATTGGAGAAGTATGGTGTCACATTGATGTGTGATGGTTGGTCGGACACCACCAGGAGCAGCCTCATCAACTTTCTTGTGTATTATGATACACAAGTCTTCTATCACAAATCTGTTGACGCATCAGATAGAGTACACAACTACGAATACATTTTGAGTTAGATGCGGGACGTTGTTGAGGAGATTGGTGAGCAATACATTGTGCAGGTGGTCACGGATAATAGATCTGCCTACAAAAAAGCAAGGGAGGAGTTGATGAAGATTTATCCTCATCTTTACTGGATCCCATGTGCTACCCACTATGTTGATTTGATGCTGAAAGAGATTGGGACACTGCAAGCCGTGAAAATGGTGGTGGATGCGGGGTAGAAGATTACAAGGTTCATCTACAATCATCATGTTGTGATGGCGTGGATGAGAGAGTCCACTGGTGGAGAGTTGTTGAGGTCGGCTGTCACCCGCTTTGTGGCATTACAAAGCCTACTGAAGCACAATGATGGATTGAAACGCATGTTCAGGGGTGATAAATGGTTGCAAAGCATTTTTGCTGGAACATCGAATGGAAAAGAGGTGAAAGGCATCGTCAACAGCTCAAATTTTTTGGATCAGGTGTTCAAGCTGGTTCAGATCATTGAACCTCTATATGAGGTATTGAAGGTGGTTGATGGGGATAGGAGACCTTCTATTGGATTGGTGTACGCAAAGCTTGAAGCTGCGAAGAAGAAGATCTGTGAAGTCTCACCTCGGTATGCACACTTGGTCTTGGATGTTGTTGAGGATAGATGGGACCGGCAGATGAGTAGAGATCTACATATGGCGGGTAAGGAAAATGTTGATATTTTTGTAATGCACTAAGTATTAATGTATTTTACAACCATTGATATTTTACACGTCAATTACAGCATATTACCTCCACCCTGCATACCATTACGCGCACGAGTTGGCATATAAGGATGACTTGACGACTGCTTTTACAAGAGTTGTTGAAAGATTGTCAAGAAGTCATGTCCAAGCAGCAGATGCCATTGATGAGGCAAGTATAGGGTTATCAACTTCCATCCAAACAAATATTTGAATTTGATATGCATAATCAATTTAATAAATGCAAATGAAGAGCTTTCGGGAGGCTATTGGGGGCTTTGATGAGCCATCTGCTATTGCTGGTCGGGAGCGTGTTGAGGGCGGTAATATGCTTTCCCTTTCATTTTTTGTCATTGCAACTTGATGGTTGAGGGCTGATTGAGTTTCACTAATTTCGTTGCAGCTGATTGGTGGTTTAACTTTTGGCATATTACACCAACATTGAGAAAAGTTGCAGTGAAGATCTTATCGCAGACATCCTCATCTAGTGGATGTGAGAGGAACTGGAGTACATTTGCATTGATACACACCAAAGTGCGGAATCAATTGTCATATAGGCGCTTGGACAACTTGGTGTACGTGCACTACAATATGAGGTTGAGGGTCAAAGATCTCACAGAAGATCCAAAGCAGCGTGCGGACGTAGACTATGATCCTGTTGACATTGGGTTCCTACAGGATGAAGAAGACCCAATGGTTGCATAGGTTGAACGAGCAACCACAGAGCGGGGGGAGTATGAGTTAGATGAGGAGGCAAATGATCTTGAAGATCCACCTCGCCCTAACACTTTCTTGGCAAGGGCAGTAGCAGAAGCAACAACAGAGGAGGAGGGAGATCGTGGAAATGTGGGACAGCCATACTCCCCTCAGTTTCAGGCCGATCCAAAGGCTGAGGTGGATCTTCTTAGGGACATAGAACTAGAGCATGTTGAGCGTACTATAGGTGGGAGATTAATTTCTTCGTTTCATCTCCCATGATTCGATGACTACTGGTAGGTCATCATTTTGTATTGCACATTATCTCAAATGTATTTGTATTTGTACTCACCTATCTTAAAATCATATTGCATTTACAGGTGGTTCTTCTTCAGATGCTGGAGGTGGCGGTGGTGGTAACAGTGGAGGTGGAGGTGGAGGTGGTGACAGTGGTCAGGGAGGAGGAGATGGTGACAGTGCTCAGGGAGGAGGAGGTGGTGGGATGGCATTCACAGAGGAACAATTTTTTCGGGGTGCAACACAAGATACTAGTCATGGTGCTCCACTGCAGTATAATAGAAGGCAAAAGTTTAGTCGTGGCGATAATGCAGGAGGTTCTCCAGTGGATTCCAATAGCTATAAGACTCTGATATCAGACTTCGAGAGGATGAGTACACAAGAGTCTGTTGGATCCTATGGCGGCCATAGCTATCACCCCGAGTCCAGTAGCACAGACTACTCTAGTGGGTACAGACCGTACAGTGGGTACACTGCCACAGCAGGCTACCTTGGTCCATCTCTATATATGTATCCTCCTGCATTTTTTGTTCCTGTTCCAGTTCAAGTTTTTGCTCCTTTGGATGATGTACAGATGGCACAACTGAATGTAGTCCGTCCAGGCTGCCAGATGTGGGACCATTATCTCAGGCTGTTTCGACAAAGATACCATACCATGATGACATGGGATGAGTATCATAATTTTGTGTCTGAAAGAAAAGGTTATCACATTATTGGAGAGCTACCCTCAGAGTCAGATGAGTCAGAGTCAGTGCCTAGCCAATCCCAATGGAATGCATATGATCCATATCAGCAAGGGCATTGGAAATATTAGAGTAAGTCATTGTATTCTGTATTGAAATTTAGAGTTTGATCATTGTATTTACTTTGTGCAATGTAAATATCTTTCTATTAATGAGTTCAATTTGTTTTCACTCTTCTAATGCTTTTTTTGATTGAAAATAAATGTTTGTATAGCAATTACATGATATAAATCTCATCGAATATGATGAAACACATTTACAAGAGGCCTAAACCAAACAATTAGTAAAAAAAAGGCCAGATTCAAGAGAATCAGCCAAGAAATGGGCCACAAACCAGGTTTCTGGCCGCATCCATACGAATCGGACCGAATCTATCCGATTCGGGCAAATCGAACCGAATCAGGGAGAACCCGATTCGGCCCGAATTGCTGATGCGCCAAACCTTGATCGGAAGGATTATAAGTCAATCGGATGGTTATAGAACCCTTCTTCAGTAATCAGAATGCCTATAACACCAATCGGAAAGATGTTGAACCGTTGTTCAGTAATCGAAATGTTTATACAATCGGAAGGTTACTGAACCCTTATTCAGCAATCGGAACGCCTACAACACCAGTCGGAAGGATGTTGAACCTTTTTTCAGTAATCAAAATGTTTATAAGCTAATCAAAAGGTTATTGAACCCTTGTTCAGTAATCGGAACGCTTATAACACCAATCGAAAGATTACTAAACCTTTGTTGAGTAATCGAAATGACCTTTAAGTTGTTTAATAATCGATGTAACTCTTAAACATCAATCGAAAAGAAAATTCTATTCTCCAATCATGGCAGGATTGCTTGGAGATTTCGAATTTTGGGGACGTTAGTGGTCTCTACAGTATATATTCCTTCCCATGGCAGAAGTCAACTTTATGTACTGGCAAAAGTATGGGTGCATATGGGCCATATGGCTCAAGTACGATGGATCTTTGAATATCTATCCTCATGTACTAACTTGGGTTGCATAGGGGTTCTATGTGGGAATTCGGAACCCTTAAGTTCGAGCTGGAGTAGGACTGTTAAGTAACCCCAAAACCTCTGGACATTGCTGAACATGGGAAGAAAAGCTAGGAGCGAAGGGTGGTGAGGAACAACCAGAAGCTTAGGTATTCTTCGTGTGAACTCGTCATCTTCATCATCCACTTGAGAAAACAACCAAGAGGTAGGTGATCTTAAGATCAAACATAATGTAGCATAACTCATCTGAAAGCTTTTCAAATCTGCCTTTGTTTACCCTTGTTTTGCCCAACTCTCATCATCATTTTCAAAGTTACACAGTATCAGAATCTTCCTTACCATCTCTTGATTTCCGCATTCCTAAAATGTTTGATCCAAACTATAGCCTTAGAGTTCTTTTACTCTTGAGTTTCCAACAACTTTCTTGTTCGAAGTCTGGTCTATTTCCTTTACGAAAACTAATTTCTTTCATTGTTTAATCCCTATAATAGGCGTCATCTATCCCTAACGCGATTTTGACAGCCATCCAAAAACCATTTCTTTTTATCTGTCCTGTCTACTTTAGTGCATTGTCATGGTCTGCTAGTATCTTAAAAACTTCTAATGCATATTAAAAGCTTTAAATTCGTTAAAATTTTATTCTAATTACTGTTAACTATCTGAATTGATTTCCACATCATGTGATTTTGAAATTCTATCTTAAAAAACCTTGCTTATTATGAAACTGAAAACTCATGTCTTATAGAACTGAACTGAAAGTACATCTTTATGTTGTCCATTTGCACTCTTGAAATTCGTACTCGTTATTCTTGAGCTTTCATTGTACCTTGAAATCCATGAAAAATCATACTCTAGTCACTTTATGTTTACACTTGGAATCCATTAGCCATAATATGTTCTGTGTAATTGGCACTATACGGGAGTTCGATCCAATGATCAATGTCTATGCAATAAGGGCCATGTCTGATCTTGGGGAGGAACGCACTGACGTACTTACTAACCATGAGAGTATGGACTTGTGATGTGTGACATGACACTGAAATATGTGCAAGATTTGAAAGTGTCTTCATTTGATATGGTATATTTGATTATGTGACTATTTGTTACATTTGAAATATGGTCAGTTCTTCTATTGTACATTTCATATGTATCCGTTCTAAAATCCTTGTTCATTGTTGTCATTAATCAGCAACATGAATCATTAGAAACCCATTGATCTACTATTCTTGTTCTATCACATGATCATGTTTACTATTATGCATGCTGTCCTATCTTTTTGAAATTCTACTTGTCAATATGATAATAACTTATACTTTGGCCCGTACTTGAGATATAAATCCTACTGGGCGTAAGCTCATTAAGTTACTTAACATTTTTCAGGTACTGAAAATGAGGATGTGGAACTGGAAGGGGACGGGCAAGAGTAAAAAGCATCCCGGTTATCGTAAAGCTATGGACCTAGTGCATGCCTTAGATGCGTCTATAAAAGTTATTTTCTCGAGTCAATTATGATGTGAACTGAATTGTGGGCCTCTGTTTGACTCCGTTGGTTAGTTGTAATCTAAAATCAACATTTAAGTCTATTGATAATAGACAGGAGTTAGTTTATCCTTGTTCTTTAATTTTTGCTCTGTTTATCTTTCTGATCACAACTTTCATGCTCTGATGTTCCGCATCGGGACGTGACAATTTTATTGGTATCAGAGCCTAGATTTCATTAAGGTCCTAAGAAAATCAAGAATTTTTAGGTTAGACAATACCAAGACCCTATGTGTCAAAATTGTCATACCTAACATGAGTTTTGGTAAAGCTATAGGTTAAAGTAACATGCGTCATAATTACATCCCTAACAAGCATTATCATATTGAAGGTACTCAACACTTCAAATGGATGTCAAGCGTGTACAACTGAGAGACATGCAATAAACACTCCAAAACTTGACCCAGGCACTTTTGTAAACTGCCCAGGATGGTAGAAATCATGGAGCTGGTGAACTCCATAAGAATTTCCGTAGTATGAACCCGCCAAGGTTTGAGGGTAATACTGATCCAAACACAGCTGAATGCTGGGTCAAAGAGATAGAGCGGGTGTTTAGGGTTATACAATGCAATGACCAAGACAAGGTACTATTGGCGACTTTTCAACTGGGAAAGGATGTCAAGGCATGGTGGGAATCTGTAGAAGCCACATTGCAAGATCAACAAGTGACATGGGAGCAGTTTGTTGAACACTACAACAATAAATATTTTTTGAAAGGGTGCAAGAGAGAAAGGCAGTCAAGTTTGTAGCTTTGAAACAGCACAGACTTACTATGGCCGAGTATGAGGCTCAATTCTCTCGCTTGGCTGATACACTAACCATCTGGTCGGGACCGAGAGGATGAAGGCCAAACAGTTCCTGAATAGCTTGAGGCCCTAATACATCACTCAACTGGCGCCAATGAACATCTAGACCTATGTTGACATGGTAAAGAAAGCTCAGCTACTAAAAGATGCTATAGAGACTACAAAAAGGATTAAGGGAAAGACTATCAAAAGGGAACAAATATCTACTACTGGGAGGCTCCAACCGACCATTCGGAGGAAACGGCCTAGTGGTGGTCTTGTTGAACAACAAGACAAAAAGTTGAGGGAAACAAGCAAACAATTGGTTGTAGTTCCTCCCGAAAGATGCAAGCATTGTAACAAGAGTAGTCACCGATCCGAACAATGCTGGAGAGCTCAAGGTAGAGCTATGGAAGTGAAGACCACAGGATCTCAGAGTGCCCTTTGATCAAAGAACAGACCTCACAGGACAAGCGTCAGAATAGACAAAAGAGGTAAGGTCGCCTTCAAACAATACTTGAACCTGAAACTGTTGAGGAAGGAGTGGTAAAAGGTACTCATAAAATACTTTCAAGATCTATCTTTGTTTTATTTGATACTGAAGTTATACACTCATTCATATCACAAGAGTTTGTTAATACCCTATCCATAGAACTTATGCCCTTAGGCTGTGAATTTTCAATCACAACACCCATTGGGCAAGGAACTAAACTCAACCAATACTTTCCCTCTGCTGATGCTGACATCGGAGGAAAGAACATGCCCGCTATTTGGTATGCATGACCATAGATCATTATGACGTGATCTTAGGAGCCGATTAGCTGACTCAACATGGTGCTAGTGTAAACTGCCGAAAAAGTAAGATAACCTTCTGAGTGTTGGTTGTGGGATTGGCTAATCTAGAGGAGGGGGGGTGAATAGATTACCAACTATTCAAAACTAAAATGCGCAGGAGTAAAATCGAGCTGCAAAGCTAAATAGTTGATGGACGAGAATCAAATAGATCGGATCAAGTAACGATCCTAAGCATTCATCTAACCTTGATCATAAACAGGAGCAATTCAGTCAAACAGCATAAGAGACAGAAATTTTTAAGGTGGTTCGGTCTCCCTTCGGATCCATACGTCCACCCCTCACTAGACCAAGTGAGGCTACCTTGAATCACGTTCAAACCACAGAGAGTACTTTCCAAAAGCATGGCTAATACACAGCTTTACACTGAGAGATTCACCTCTCAACATCATTGCCAAATAGCTTGACACAGAGAAATAGCTCCCTCACAACACCGCTGACAAACAACTTGAGGATACTCAATCCAAACCCAGACCACAACCCGCCTAGTGCTAGATCTAAAACTTCTAGACGAATCCAAAGAGGTTCAAGATTAAAAGACAAAGCAGATGAAAATTGAAGAAACAAGGTAGATCGGATTCTCAAGAACCAAATGTCAAACAGATGAAACCCGATCAGGCTGAAGTCGCCCTCTACTGCTTGAAGCAAGTAAAACTGCTTTTAATCTTGATTCACAGGGTTGATTCAGCTTGTAGGAGTTGAAGTCTTCATTTCTCACAAACAGCTTGCGCAGCAAAAAGAATCAGGATGTAGATCAAGCTTGTACTGCACATCTTCAGATCCCCTATTCTTAAATCCGCAAACTTCCGATTGCAAGCGCTTGGCTATCACTTACTCTCTCAGCGTTCTTCATTGGAGTTGCTCCTTGAGACGTTTCCCTCAGTGGGGAGTTCTCCTTCCAGACTCAAACCCACGCGCCTCTCCAGATCATAACAGCAATTCACGATCTCTGGTTGTAGAATATTTGGTGGGCCCCTTATGAAATCACCTTTTTCAACATAAAGGTGGGAGAATTTGCCGCCAATTTAATCTTCTGGAATCTTCATCCTTATACCAACCCTTTCGAAGTCCTTAGACCATGCGCCAGTCTAGGCTTACTGGTACTTAAAATATTTCCACCAGAAGAAATGTGTGTCGACACTATGAAGGTATGTGTCGACACCTTTGTTGGGTTCGATAACAAGAGTGCTTATGACTGCTTAAAGTTCTGAAGTGTGTCGACACATCCAATGTCTTCCATTACTTCGAGCTCAGACCTTACACAGATGCTTGACCCATGTCGACACACATTATGAACTGTGTTGACACCACAGACTATTTACTTAAGCTCTGGCTCACTGGAAGATACTAATGTGTCGACACCCTGATGAAAATATGTCGACATCACTAACCATATGCTCAAATCCAGCTTAATGGATTCAGACCCTGCGTCGACACCCTGATGAAATGCGTCAACGCCACAGATGTCTATCAGGCCTTTGTGAGTTCTGCCTTGTATACACAGGTCGATACACACCAAGAGTGTGTAGATACACAATGTGTGTTTCAGGTGTATTTTGAGTTTCTATCACTAAACTCTTTTGGTACCTATTATACCATTAAGAATTAAAATGTTAGATATCTTTTGGGCCATTAACTTGACTTATGTATCATAGTTAGACATCATCAAAACTAGGGACACAACACAGTGAGTATCCAAAACTTGTTTACTCGGGAGCTAAAAAACGTAAACAACTATCCCTCATCTCTACTCTTCGAGCCCATAGACTGATGAGGAAAGGATGTGTAGCATTTCTTGTTTCGGTGATAGTGGAGAAGAGGAGATGACAATAGAAGAAATTGCAATGGTTAGAGACTTCCAGGACGTGTTTTCGGAAGAGCTACTTGGTATTCCCCCTGAAAAAGAAGTCAATTTCTCTATTACATTAATTATATCTCTAGAGCCCCCTACAGAATGTTGCCTGCAGATTTAAAAGAGTTAAAGGAACAACTCATAGAACTCTTAGAAAAAGGGTTTATCAGGCTGAGCACCTCGCCATAGAGAGCACCTGTGTTATTTGTCAAGAAGGAGGACGGGTCAATGAGACTGTGCATCGATTATAGACAGTTGAATCAACTCACAATCAAGAATAAGTATCCCCTACCAAGAATTGACGAACCATTTGATCAGATCTCTGAAGCTAAGTATTTTTCTAAAATTGATCTTAGATCAGGTTACCATCAGTTGAGGATTTCAAAAGAAGACATTCACAAAACGACCTTCAGGAGTAGATATAGACATTATAAATTTGTTATCATGTCTTTTGAATTAACGAATGCCTCTGCAGCCTTTATACAGCTAATGAATGATGTATACTGGTCATATCTTGATAAAATTGTTGTGGTATTCAATGATGATATTTTAATCTATTCGAAGACTAAGGAAAAGCATAAAGAACACTTGAAGATAGCAGTGCAACTGCTGAGGGATAATAAGTTATATGCCAAGCTGAGCAAATGTGAATTATGGTTGGAAGAGGTGCCCTTAGAACATGTGTTCACTAAAGATAGTATAGTAGTTGATCCATCTAAAGTTGAGGTAGTGATGAAATGGGAGAAACCCACCAATATGTCAAAGATTAGAAGCTTTCTGGGATTGGCAAGCTATTACAGGAGACTTATCAAATATTTCTCCAAAATTGTTGTGCCTCTAATTAGATCGACCAAGAAGGAGAGCCCATTTGTGTGGACTGATTCTTGTGAGAAGAGTTTATGTACCCTCAATATTGTTTGACTATGGCCCCTGTCCTTGCCCTACCCATGGAAGGTGAAGAATTCAAGGTGTATACAAATGCGTTCGATATTGGACTGGGTTGTGTGTTAATGCAATCAGGTAGGCTGATAGCTTATGCCTCTAGGCAATTGAAGACATATGAGGTCAATTGGCAGAAGTGGTGTTTGCTCTAAAGATTTGGCAACACTACTTATATGGAGAACAGTTTAAGGTGTACTCAGATCATAAGAGTTTGAAATATCTCTTTTCGCAGAAAGAACTCAATATGAGGCAAAGAAGGTTGTTGGAGTACTTAAAAGACTTCGACTTTTCCATCCAATATCATCCTGAAAAATCCAATTCCGTAGCAGATACTTTAAGTAGAAAGCTTGTCGTGTCGCTGGCCAACTTAATGGTTAAGGAGTAGCGATCGTTAAAATAATTTGCTAGTTTGGACCTGAATGTGAAGGAGAGGAATGATCATGTGTTGGTTGCTAACATCAACATACAATCATATTTTTTCACTGAAATCAGGGAGCAGCAAGGCAATGATCTTTTCTTGGTAGAGATCAAGAAGAGAATTGAACGGAGGCCAAACTTTGTTGTAATAGGTGATGGCAAATTAGTATTCCAAGGGACAACATGCATACCTGATAATAAGGAAATCAAGAAGAAGCTGATGACTGAAGCTCACAAGTCCAAGTATATCATTCATCCTAGAGCTACCAAAATGTATCAAGACATGAAGAAAACTTATTGGTAGCGTGTGAGAATTATTTTTTAACTTTTTAAAAAATTTAATTTATCTTTGGATTTGATTTATTTGGATTTTATTTATTTACATGGACATAGTTTTATTTAGTTCGTTTGACCTCCCCCACTAACCTCGATTAGTGTTAATTATATCAGCACAAAGGCTGAACACCCTTGATTAACCATCAGACAATCCCTTTGAAATAGAAGAACGTGACTCACAATTGAACGAAATGAATTGTACATGAAAGAAAATAAAGTTGCAAGCATGCAATCTATTTTTTTGAAATTTTCTGATATTTGTTTCATTTTCTATTGATTTTTAAATTCATTTTTTCATTTTTGGGTATTTTAAAATCATTGATTTCATTTATTTAATTATTTTCGTCATTTATTTATTCAAATTATGATTATATGGATTAAATTAATGTTTTCATTTATTTATTTGATTTAAAAGGAGATTAACTTAAGGTGGATCAAAATGACATGAGACATGACTTGTTTGTTATTTTTATATTATTGAAAATTAAACAACAATGTTGGTGAAATATTTTGTTAAGGTTTGTTGAAAAATCGGTTGATTTTGATTAAGAAATCAAGTGGTGAAGAGTTTGAAAAAAACGTGACACTACGTGTAGTTATTCATATAGTGCGTGATTAAATGAATAAAAATAGCCCAATAGGCCCATTAAACATCACACGTAAGAAAATACCACAGGTCGGCCCATTAACCACTATTAGGCCCATTAAGCATCAAGCATCATGGTCATTTAATATATCATAGCATGGAAGATACAAGTCTAGCCCAATAAGCAATTTGGGGCCCAATAAGAAATTTGGCCCAATAAGGAATTTGGCCCGATAAGGAAGCCCAATGGACTTTGCTTGTGACTTGAAAAAATCAAAATTGTGCCTTGCACAATATTCTTTAGGGCTGCCTTGCAGACCCTTTTCCCAGACCGCCTTGCAGTCTTTCTCAGAGCCTTACTTTGTGTTGGGAACTCCAAAAATCCTCCCCTTCAACTTGGGGCGCCCCCCTCCTTTTATAGTGGAAGGAGGAGGGGTGCCGACCGAGACGTTGGCGTACCTTCCCCGGAGGTCTACATACCTCCATAGGGAGTTTTTCGCAATTTTCGGGTTATGTATTTACATTCTGGCCCCTGTTATTTTCTCTTTCTTTCTTTTTTTCCCTTTCTGTTTTTTAGTTCGCCCCCTTCCCGATTGGTCTCTGCGAGAGACGGAGAAGAGGAAGCGGCCTCCTTCCTCCTCCTCCCTTCCTACTCAGCGGCGACCAGGAAGCAGGGCGGCGATGGCGGCTGTGGCTGGCGATGGCGGCGGCGCACCAGGGCGGCGACGGCAGCGCACCAGGGTGGCAGCGGCAGCGCGCAGGGCCACAGCAGCGGCAGCAGGGGCCGAAAGCGGCGGCGCCCGGGCCAACAGGCAGCGGCGGCGAGCCAGCTGCGACTGGCGACGGTGGGGGGAGGGCCTGGCGACGGCGGCAGAGGCCAGCAGCGGCGGCGTCCCCTCCTTTACCTCTTCTTCTCCCTCTCGCCGCAGGGGGGACCAGGCAGAGGCACCTGCAGCAAGTCCAACCAGGGGCGACGGCTTGCCCAAGGGGGGAGCAGTACAGGGCGGGGCAGATTGCGACTAGCCCAAAGAGGTGAGGTCTCCCTCTACTTTTCTTTTCTGTATTTGTTTGGTTTATTCCCCTTTTTTTTCTTTTGTTCCTCCTGTGAGAAGCCGGCCAGAAATCTGGCACAACAAATGCCCCCCACGAGACTGACGTCCGAGAGTGAAACGTAGGGCGACTATCTCGTGTGAATCTTTCCAGTTATATTCCCTTCAGAGGGTCCATTTCATTTGTTCTGCCAATTCATTTCAGTCCTTTTGACTTTCTTGAGATCCATGTCGGAGATGTTATACTTGTGAATTTGATATGTCACAGCTTGTGACATACTTGCAGTAAACTTTCCATTTCTTCTAGACTTGCAGTGCCAGTGACCATCATCTCATGACAACAATGCCAAAATTTGCTTTATATATTGAGAATTGTGACTTTGCTGCAATATATCTCCTGATAAGCTGTTTTATCCTTTCCTTTTCTCGTTCTTTTATGGCAAAAATATGATCTCCTGTTGTTTTGACCTTGCAGAGTTGGATCAGGTACATGACATTGAAGGAGATTACTTGGAGCTGAAAATCATGGAGACCCAAGTGGCTACTTTGCAAGCAGAGACTGCTATAACTTCTACAAAAATCGTGCAAGCCATGAATTAGCGTGAGATGACGACCTCGCTTATGCATGACAGAGCCATTCGTGCCATTCTTTTGCACAGGTTGACCTTCTAAGGGCAGGCGACATCGAAACATAGGCTTGCTTGAGATATGTTATTTTTAGCATCAGTACATACTATCCATTCATTTTGACTTTTTCCTTTTTGGGCTATCCCAAGGGCCTGTCTTGGGACGAGGACTTTTATTTGATATATACATCGTGCTTCTGTGTTCCACCATCAGCATGTGATCTTTATTGATAACAGGGGTTTTAAAGCTTCCCTAAAACTCGTGAGGTATTTCACTTAGAGGATTAGGGCTCCTCTGGGGCCATAACATACTTGTGTTAGAGAATTAAGGCTTCTCCAGGGCCATAATTTTGATGAGAGGATTGAGGCTCCCTCGGGCTCGTGGTTTTGGGTGAGAGGATTGAGGCTCCCTCGGACACGTGATTTGGGTGATAGGATTGAGGCTCCCTCGAGCACGTAATTTGGGTGAGAGGATTGAGGCTCCCTCGAGCACATGATTTCGGTGAGAGGATTGAGGCTCCCTCGGACACATGATTTGGGTGAAAGGATTGAGGCTCCCTCGGGCACATGATTTCGATGAGAGGATTGAGGCTCTCTCGGGCACGTATTTTGGTTGAGAGGATTGAAGCTCCCTTGAGCACGTGATTTGGGTGAGAGGATTGAGGCTCTCTCAGGCACGTATTTTGGTTGAGAGGATTGAGGCTCTCTCGGGCACATGCTTTGGGTGAAAGGACTGAGGCTCCCTCGGGCACGTGATTTTGGGTGAGAGGATTGAGGCTCCCTCGGGCACGTATTTTGGGTGAGAAGATTGAGGCTCCCTCGGGCACGTATTTTGGTTGAGAGGATTGAGGCTCCCTTGGGCACGTGATTTGGGTGAGAGGATTGAGGCTCTCTCAGGCACGTATTTTGGTTGAGAGGATTGAGGATCTCTCAAGCACTGCTTTGGGTGAGAAGACTGAGGCTCCCTCGGGCACGTGATTTTGGGTGAGAGGATTGAGGCTCCATCGGGCACGTATTTTGGGTGAGAGGATTGAGACTCTCTCGGGCACGTGATCTGAGTGAGAAGATTAAGGCTCTCTCGGGCACGTATTTGAGTTGAGAGGATTGAGGCTCCCTCGAGCATGACTTTTGGTTGACAGGATTGAGGCTCCCTCGGGCGCATATTTGGGTGAGAGGATTGAGACTCCCTCGGGCACGTGATTTGGGTGAGAGGATTGAGGCTCCCTCGGGCACGTGATTTGACTTTTGGCTGGTCTTGATGACTTGTTAACCCAAAGACGTAAATTTTGACTTGGCCGGCCATCATGGATAAGGAATGTCCATAACAATGCGGCTGGCAGATTTTGCTCTTTCTTTCTTTTTTCTTCTTCTTTTTTTTGTTCACATTACCAACCTCAGTGCCCTTTCGGATTTTCGCCAGGATTGGCCCCCTCTAGCTTTTTCCAACACGCCTTTGCAGGTTTTCGCGTTGAGGGCTTTACCCATTTTTGCCTGAGACGCCCTTTCGGGTTTTCACCTCGGCCGGTTTTTAGACCTTTTTGCCTTTGATCTATCATGATGAAGTGATAGACCAAGTCCGTCGGACACCTCCTTTTTAAGCCCCTATTTATTTTATTTCTTTTTCTTTTTTTAGAGAATTAAAGGCTTCCCTAAGGGCCATGAGGCTTTGAATGCGGTAAGGAATTAAAGGCTTCATTGAGAGCCGTGGGATTTGGATTTTAATTGGGTTGCCCGATCTTGACGGTGTGTTGGCCAGAAGGTTAGGTTTATAGTCGGTAGGGAATTAAAGGCTTCCCTGAGAGCCATGGATTGAGAATTTGGATTTATGTATGGTAGGGAATTAGAGGCTTCCTTGAGAGCCATGGATTAATAATTTGGATTTATGCGTGGTAGGGAATTAGAGGCTTCCCTGAGAGCCATGGATTGAGAATTTGGACTTATGTATGGTAGGGAATTAGAGGCTTCCCTAAGAGCCGTAAATTGTGAGTTTGGGTTTATGTATGGTAGGGAATTGGAGCTTCCCTAAGAGCCGTGAATATGTTTAGAGGATTGAGGCTCCTCTAGGGCTCGTGATTTGACTTTTAACCAGTCTTGACGACTTGTTAGCCAAAAGACATGGATTTTGACCTTTGATTGGCCTGGACGGCTTGTTAGCCAAGAGATCTGGATTTTGAGCTTTTCGACTGGCCTTGACGGCTTGTTAGCCAAAGAAGCTGGGGATTTGACTTTTGACTGGCCTTGACGGCTTGTTAGCCAAAAGACGTGGATTTTGACCTTTGACTGGCCTTGACGGTTTGTTAGCCCAGAGGTCTGGATTTTGAGCTTTTTGACTGGCCATGATGGCTTGTTAGCCAAAGAAGCTCGGGATTTGACTTTTGACTGGCCTTGACGGCTTGTTAGCCAAAAGACATGGGTTTTGACCTTTGACTGACATTGACGGCTTGTTAGCCAAAAGGTCTAGATTTTGAGCTTTTTGACTGCCTTGACGGCTTGTTAGTCAAAGAAGCTCGGGATTTGACTTTTGACTGGCCTTGACGGCTTGTTAGCCAAAAGACATGGGTTTCGACCTTCGACTGGCCTTGATGGCTTGTTAGCCAAGAGGTCTGGATTTTGAACTGTTTGGCGGAAAAAGGGGTTTCTCCATATCTTGCTCCATCTCCAGAAGCTGCAGGCCATCTGTTCAAGAGGAAGGACGTGGGAATCAAGGGGAATCTCTGGAGAGAAGGTTGTTGTGCTAGGAAAGAGAGCAGATCCAACTGAAGAGCAGCAATAGAAGAGGGATTTCTGGCATTTCAAATGCCATCAAAGCAGAGTATCGCCAACTGACGAGAATCTCCACCAAATTCCATCAAGGCTCCTCAATTCAAGCGTCTTCAAGACCTCTTCACCGAAGAACACTCATTCTACATCCATTTCTCTCACTTCAGAGTTTGTTCTTCCTTATTTCGTCCATGAGATTTGTGCACGAAGTTCTGCACAAATTTCTGTGTACGAATTTGTCTTGAATCAGATCATTGCTAGAGGATCTGATTTTTGTTGTCTTTGATCTAGCTTGTGTTTTGGGAGTCGTCGAGCTCTGGTTTGTGAGTCGTCACACTCACGGTGTGGTTTGAGCCGTCGTGCTCAATTTAGAGTCGTCGTGCTCCGGTTGTTGTTTGAGCCGTCGCGCTCAGTTTGTGAGTCGTTGAACTCAAGGTTGTTTGGAGTCGTCGTGCTCCAGTGTGTGTTGTACTCAGGTTGAGTAGTGGAGCCTCACTGTGTGAGGGGTGGATGTAGGAATCACTAATGTGATTTCCGAACCACCTAAAAAATCCTATGTGTAATGGTTTGATCTGCTTGTTTGCGCTAGATGCTTGCATAGGATTTCGTACTCACACTAATTGTTGAATTGCTTCACACATCATCTACACACACTCACACTTCAGATCAGTAAATTGTTTGTGTGAATTGATCTCTGATTCGAAGTATTTTTAAATTGCTAAAGCTTTCGCGTTAATTGATGTCAGATCTATTCAACCCCCCCTTCTAGATCTAATCCATCCACATATCCGATCCTACAATTGGTATCCGAGAAGGTTAATATATGTTTCTGATCTGATTTGATTGGTTCTGTTTGATCTCTGTGCTCTATCTACTTGAACTGTTTGCTTGATCTTTCACTGTCTTTGTGTGCTTAATCGCTCTGATTCCTCCATTTGGTATCAGAGCGGGTTAACCACTCTAATTGTTAGATATAATTCATTGTTACATTGATTCACTGTGATTAGATCTAATAGTCTTTTAAGTTTTGGTATAATGGCAAATTTCTTTAATCTGCATGAATTTCCTGTTATAATTTCAGAGAAATCCCCAATCTCACTTTCAACAAGTTTTTCAAAGGAAGCACAAAGAAAAGGAGCAAAAGGAATTCACAAATGCTCAATGACAAAGAAGAGCTTCAATGAATCCAGAAAATCAACAATTCAAAAGACTTTGGCTCTAGCAGCACATTCCATGAGCTCAGAGCATTCTGCATCCTCTCCAGAACACAAGAGTTCACATGGGTCTACAAGATCAGGTAAATCAATTTCAGATCCATTTATGTATTCTAATTCTAATTCCGATGCAGATGAAGGTATGTTTTATGTTGAATTGATTGAATTCTGTGAAAAGATGCAAAATCTTAATGCAAAGCTGAACACTAAGAATAAAGATTTGAAAAAGACTTTAAAACATTGCCATAAAGAAAGTAAAAACTTGAAAAATACACTTGAATTGCTCCAGAACAATGATAAAGATCTTTCAGAAGAAAATGGGAATTTGAAAATGAAGCTCAGAAACTGAATTCTGAAAAAGAAAGTTTGAAAGATAAAATTAAAATTTGTGAAAACAAGTTGTCCAAGTTGAAAGAAAATCATGATCAGTTGAAATATGAAAATCTTGATTTGAAAGAGGAAAATGAAAATTGATTGATCTCAATGAAAATTTTAAATTTTATAATGATCAATTAAACAGACAGATTTCTAACATGGCTCATGATCATCAAATAAATGAGAGATGCAAACAACTTGTTGAAGAAAATCATCATTTACAGAGGAAGATTGAATGTTTGTTGCATGACAAATCATTGGACAATGATTGTAGCAATTTGAGTAATAAAATTGCTGATTTGGAAAAACAAATTGCTCAATTTGAAAATGAAAAGAACAAGATGAAAATTGGTTTGGATGTCATGCTAAATAAACTTCAAATTTCAGAAAAAGAAGTTGTTGCATTAAAAACTGAAAAACAGAAATTTTAAGATGAATTGAAGAATACTACAAACACAAGTCTTGCTTCTGTAAAAAATAAGGAAAATGAAAAGAAAACCAAAGTAATATTTGTTAAAGCTGCTGTGAACAAGAACCTTGATATCTCTAATGAAAAATCAGTGAAAATTCATGTTCAAAAAAATATTCAAAAACAAAATGAGAAAAATGGCAAAAATATTGGTAAGAAGAAGAATCTTGTTTCTGTGAAAAACAAGAAAATTCAAATAGAAAAACAGAACAATTTACACATGATTCCTCCATCTCTTCCACACTTCAGAAGTGTTCCAAAGAAAGTTCAATATTCACATCATGTCAAGAGCCACCAAAAGGTACCTTCTTCTCCTCATGGTAAGCCTACTCACATGAAAAGGAGATTCCAGCAAATGCATACATGTCAAGGTAAGTACCAGGTAAGAAATGATCTCATTTGCTTTAATTGTAATAAACCTGGTCATTTAGCCAAATTTTGCTGGAAAAGAGATCAACATTTTCATAAATATGACAAATCAGTTCAGTGCTTCACATGTCATAAATTTAAGCATACTTCTAGGGAATGTTGGCATAGAATTGATAATCTTGTGCATGCTCTCATGTTTCATGTTAATGTACATAAGAATAAAGATCATGTTCATGCTGAAAACACTCAGAAATTCTATGTACATGAAAAAGGAACTGTTGCACAAAAGATCTCTTCTGAATTCCATGATAAAAATCTCAATGATAAAAATCTAAAAAATAGAAAACAAAATGTTCATTATGTCAGTAGTGCATTCTATACCAATAACTCTAAGATTAGAAACCAAGATTCTAGTGTTTCTAGTCTTCAGAAAAATGCACCAAATATAAAATCATTTTGGATTCAAAAATCGTTGTTGCAGATTCATGGAAGATTCTTAGGACCCAAACAAGTTTGGGTTCTGAAATGTGCTGCTTGAATGCTGGATGCAGGGATCCTTATAGTCAATTTCAAGATGAAGACTTCATGACAAATGCTACAAGGAAAGTAAGTGAAGAGATTGAAAGAAAATGAAAATCTCACCAGGTAAATACTTATGAGAGATTCTCTGCTAAATAAAAACTGAAATCAATTGGGACTCTTATGCAAAGATCAATTGATATATCAAATGGTAAACTGTGGAAGGACAAGTCATGCTTGTCTGGAAACTATCATTATGTGTGAGGAATAACCTCCGCCAAGTATCAATGATCTTCCTTGTGTAAGAGTCATTAATTTTAAAAATAAAAATAAAAAAAATAATTGTCATTGAAACATGATTGCTTGTTTATTTAATTTCTTCCATGATGATTTTAACTTGAATTACTTGCAAAAATTTTCACATCATTCGCATATAACTAAGAATCATGATTTTGTTGAAAATGCTCAAAAACTTCATATGAATATAAATTGAACACTTCATGAAAACATAGATGCATTGAGCAAGACAAAAAGAAAATTTGGAACTAATTCTGCTCATAGTTCTGTCAATGAAAGAAATGCATCTATACCAAAAATAAAATCATTTTGGATTCAAAAAATCTTTATTGCACTCTAACATTGATTTCATTGCAGGACCCAAGTAAGTGTGGGTCTCAAAACTAGCTTGATCAGCAAGCTGAGGAGTCTTGCAGCCATATATTGTAAATGGATTCAAGATATTGGCTGTGCAAGGCAAGAAATGATTGGAGAACACAGGTAAAATCTTTGAAAAGCAATTGAAATCCATTCAGGTAAAACTTCTTTATCATTTCAAATTTGAATTGCCTGAATTGAAATGATGTTTGATTTTTTATCTGAACAATGAAAAATGTGTTCTGATACTACTCCCAACAATAACTTTGTGTTTTAACATTTGGAATCATGTTTGTGTTATCATGTTTGCTTAATTGTGCCCATGATTCTGTGTGCATATCAACAGCTTTGACTTTTTGGTATATCAAATGATGACATGTGGAAAAACAAGTTATGCTTGTTTGGAAGCTATCATTATGCGTGAGTAAAATACTCTGCCAAGTACCAGAAGTCATGTTATGCTTAAAACTAATTGTGTGCATAATCATGTGTGAATTGCTTGCTAGCTTTTTCATTCCATGCACATATTAAGGGGGAGTAAATTTGAAAAAGTGCAAAAATGTTCTTGAAAATGCAATAAATTTTATGCTAACAATAAAGAATAATTGACCTTTTTGCAGTGACTATGTGATATATCAAATGGTGAAATGTGAAAGGACAAGTTAGGCTTGTCTGGAAACTATCATCATGCGTGAGAAAAATTCTCCGCCAAGTATCAATAATCTTTTTCTGCATAAAGGTCATCAAGAAAAATGAAAATCTCAAAAACTTTATTTTAAGTCTTCGAAACAATTTTGAGTTTTTGAAAAACTTTTCTCCTTCAATAAATTGCATGCATTATTCTTTCTGTGCAAACTATTTTGAATGAACATATCTGAATTGCTTAAATGATCATTTCATATCATGTATATCTTATGGGGAAGTGAGTCAAAAGAATCTTTGAGTGAAATCCTGGAGAAATATTCTTTTATATTTGATTTATTAACAACTCTCATTCAGTTTGTTGACAAATATTTTTGCAAATAAATTCCTCACTCTCACATTGCATTGACATTCTTGGTATATCAAATGATGATTTGAAGAAAGACAAGCCAGGCTTGTCTGGACACTTTCCCTATGCGTGAGTATATGTCTCCGCCAAGTATCAAGAGCCTTGTATGCAATTGTTGAGGGGGAGTCTTTGTCTTTCAAATAAAACATTCACGTTCATTCTGTTTTCACTTGATTCCATTCCTATTTCTTCAATAATCTTCATGTTCATCTTGTAAGGGGGAGATACATGAAAGGGGGAGTCATTGTCATATCTCTTGAACTTACTTGTCTATTTTGAACCCCAAAGTCATCAGAATTTTTGAGTCTTGTGCTATTTTCTTATGAGAGAATTAAAACATTGAAACTAAACTCATTATGCATTTAGTTTAATTTCAAAGATTCAGTATCATTTCAAGGTTAAGCAATCTTAATACTGAATGTCTTTAAAATGACTTGCAAAACACTTGTAGACACATGAGTGGCTTTACTATTTAACATGTGCATGTTTAAGCTTCATTTTTACCACATGTTAAGAATAATTTTTCTAAATTCGTATTCCTGACTTTTCTGGTCAAAGCAAACATATTCCTGTAAAACATCAAAAGAAAATGATCAAAACCTTGGAAAGATACAAACGGGGCAATGCAAATTCTTGAACCACTAAGTAACCGGGCCATTTCACCTAAAAAGTGATTTGTTTCGAGTAAAAAAGTGGAAATCAAATTTCCAACTCTGTATAAGATAATGAAAGTTAAACCACTGAGTAATCAGGAGATCTTGCATCTGATCAATGTGATCTCTTGCACTGAAAAGTGAGATTTAACTAATTTATTTTTGTATTCTTTCCCAGCCAAAATTACAAGAAAATCAAAAGACAGGATAGAAAAGCTTAAGACCTTAATAAAACTCATGTATACTGAGTTTAGACTTATTATTCTACATTGTGTTAAAATTAAAGCTCCTAACATCCTTATTAAATACTTCTGATCACACATATAGGTCACTTTATTTCACATTTGCATCATTATTTTAACCACATTCAGATCATTATATCTTGCAATACCTTGTGTTGAGTGTGTCTTTGTGATTAAACTTTGTGGCACAATACCAAAAACACAATCATTTCTCTCATTTGACAATATCACTTTGCCTCACTTATTTTGATTACTTCTGACCATTCATTTCCTACATTTCATTTCTTGATCTCCTACAATCTTTGTTTCTCTCTCTTGTCTAACTTTTTGATGCTGTCAAAAAGGGGGAGAAAGTTCCTTAAAGGAGAAGAAAGTAAAAGTTTCTAGGGGGAGAAAGTTCTTTATGGGGAGAAAGTTCAAAGGGTGTATATGGTCAAGGGGAGTTATTGCAGTCAAGGAAGTCAGGTGATTGGGAGATTGTGTATATGTTTTGTCATCATCAAAAAGGGGGAGATTGTTGGGTTGAGTGTGTTTTGGAATTTCCTAAAGTTGTATTTTAATGATGACCAATGAACATCACTCATACTTTGATTTTGACGATGACATATTGTGATTTTAATGATGACATATTGTGATTTTAATGATGACATATTGTGATTTTGATGATGACATGTTGAACAAGTTATACATTTTATACATATCACAATAATGCTCAAACAACATGTTTTTGATGTTTAATATCTCATATTTTAATGATAATATCTTGTATTAATGGTTTACACTTTATATTTTCAGGTTTACACAAATTTGTCTCAGTAGTGTCGACACAGTCCACCTGTGTGTTGACACGGTCTACTTGTGTGTTGACACAGTCTGCCTGTCGTGTCGACACACTCAATGGTCAGGTCGACACTAGTTCCAGCTTGCAGGAAACTTGTTCTCATGTTTGGGATAGTGTGTCGACACACTCCCTGGTGGTGTCAACACAGTCCAGCTGAAACTCAAAAACGCGAATTTTTCTGGACACGTGGCTGCTTGGGAATTGAGGTATTTGACCTAGATTTTTGTGCCCACGCACCCCAAGGCACCTCATGGACATATGGGGCTATAAATACCCCCAATCCTTGTACTCCAAAGGAGGACACCACGAAGGAGAGCCCATACAACACCCAGAAAAGTTGTTTGGCGGAAAAAGGGGTTTCTCCATATCTTGCTCCATCTCCAGAAGCTGCCATCTGTTCAAGAGAAAGGACGTGGGAATCAAGGGGAATCTCTGGAGAGAAGGTTGCTGTGCTAGGAAAGGGAGCAGATCCAACTGAAGAGCAGCAGTAGAAGAGGGATTTCTGGCATTTCAGATGCCATCAAAGCAGAGTATCGCCAGCTGAGGAGAATCTCCACCGAATTCCATCAAGGCTCCTCAATTCAAGCGTCTTCAAGACCTCTTCACCGAAGAACACTCATTCTACATCCATTTCTCTCACTTCAGAGTTTGTTCTTCCTTATTTCGTCCATGAGATTTGTGCACGAAGTTCTGCACAAATTTCTGTGTACGAATTTGTCTTGAATCAGATCATTGCTAGAGGATCTGATTTTTGTTGTCTTTGATCTAGCTTGTGTTTTGGGAGCCGTCGAGCTTTGGTTTGTGAGTCGTCGCACTCACGGTGTGATTTGAGCCGTCGTGCTCAATTTGGAGTCGTCGTGCTCCGGTTGTTGTTTGAGCCGTCGCGCTCAGTTTGTGAGTCGTTGAACTCAAGGTTGTTTGGAGTCGTCGTGCTCTAGTGTGTGTTGTACTCAGGTTGAGTAGTGGAGCCTCACTATGTGAGGGGTGGATGTAGGAATCACTAGTGTGATTTCCGAACCACCTAAAAAATCCTATGTGCAATGGTTTGATCTGCTTGTTTGCACTAGATGCTTGCATAGGATTTCGTACTCACACTAATTGTTGAATTGCTTTACACATCATCTACACACACTCACACTTCAGATCAGTAAATTATTTGTGTGAATTGATCTCTGATTCGAAGTAATTTTAAATTGGTAAAGCTTCCGCGTTAATTGATGTCAGATCTATTCAACCCCTCCTTCTAGATCTAATCCATCCACATATCCGATCCTACAACACATTCAAACACTTTGTCGACCACAAATGGGCCAAGCCAATTGGCTATGAATTTACTTTTGGGTCGAGAGGCCATGACGTCTTTTTGTTTGACCATGACAAGATCTCCCTTTTTAAAAGCTCTTTCTTTGACTAGCTTGTCAAAAGCGCGGGACATCCGTGCTTGATAATTTTGAAGTCGTCGGTATGCAACCAAACATTTTTCTTCCAAATTTGACAACTCTTCAAGCCGTCTTTCAATTTCGCTCCCCTCGTCAGTAGGGAGCCCGTAGTGGAGAGCTACCCTATAAGATGAGAGCTCAATTTCAACAGGAATGACCGCTTCGGTCCCATAGACTAGGGAAAAGGGCGAGCATCCCGTAGGAGTTTTGTAGACGGTGCGATAGGCCCATAGAGCTTCATGCATCTTTTCGTCCCAATCGCGCTTTCGGCCATTTACCAATTTGACCATGAGCTTGCATAAAGTTTTGTTGAAGGCTTCGGCTAACCCGTTGGCTTGAGGGTAATAAACTGTTGATGTCCTCCACTCAATATGAAATTTTAATATCAATTTGTATATTGTCTGATTTTTTGAATAGAGTGCCATTATCAGATATGATTGAACTCGGAACCCCGAATCGATATATGATGTGGTGTCAGACAAAGCGAGCCACCGCTTCTTCAGTAGTTTCTTTCAAAGGTATGGCCTCACCCCATCTTGAGAAATAATCTGTGGCAGCAAGTATGTATTTGTATCCCTTAGATGATGTGGGGAGGGGACCCACTGTGTCCATTCCCCATTCAGCAAATGACAAATGGCCATGTAGACATTGTTGGATGGAGTTTGCTTGGCGGCTTTCTTGGCACGGGCCTATAGGCCTGGCATTAAGGGCAGGTTCGAGCAAACCGCTCGCAATCTGCAAACATTGTTGGCCAATAGAAGCCTTTACTTTTTATGTTGATTTTCATTTTTGAGCCAGATTGGTGGGCTCCACACAGTCCTGCATATACCTCCCGCATGACCATCTTGGCTTCTTTCGGAGAGAGGCATCTCAGCAGTACCGACTTATCCTTTTCATGTGTGAACTTATATAATGTGTCATTCATCAATTTGTAGGAAGCAACTCTTCGCAGCAATTGCACTTGCTCCCCTCTTTTGTCTGGTAGCCAACCATTTTTTGATCTTGATAATGGGAATACGTCAATCATCTTCTTCTTAACTTTCATTTTCTTCCAGTTCATTTGCCTCGAAGGTTGTCAAACCATCATGGCGATTTAGGGTGCTTAGAAGCAATCTTCTATTTTTTATGGTAATTCTCAGTTCACCTTCCAAGGAAAGTTTAAGGGCAGATGCAAGTTCAACCAATGCATCAGCCTGAGAGTTTTGAGTTCTTCTGACATGTTCTATTTTGAAGTGGTAGAACTTGTCGCTAAGCCTTGTGGCTGCCTCAAAATAGGCTTTCAATTCTTCTTTTCGGACTTCAAAAATATCCAACATTTGTCTGACGACCAGCAATGAGTCGCCAAATACTTCAATACATCTTATGCCCATTTCTAGGATAATTTCCAAGTCAACTATGAGGGCTTCATATTCTGCTTCATTATTTGTGAGGGATCCCATCAGAGCACATGAGTAATGCAATATCCCTTTTTTCTGAGGTCACGAAGACAATTCCTGCCCCTGCCATATTTGTTGATGTGCCATCAGCCTTCAAAGAAGCCTGTGCAGCCCCATTAAAATATAATTGTGAATATTCAAGTTGAGTTTCTTGTGCTTCATAAGTTTCTTAAGCAGGGAGCACCTCCTCATCAATCAATTCTATATTCAGAGGGGAGTCTTCTGGCACTGGATGGGTTGTTAAGCACTCGGCCATGCGCTGCCCCCTTTTTTTTCTTCTTTTTTTTCTTCTTTTCTTTTTTTTTCTTTCTTCTCTTTCCTTTTTTTCATTTTAAATATAGTAATACCTCCAGGGATGCACATATGACCGCAATTAAAGGCTTGCCCTTGATAGGTGCCCCCAGCATAGAAGGATTGAGCAAATATTGATTTTGTCAAAGACTTTCTGACATTCGTCATCCCATATGAATGAGGCTCCTTTCTTTGTCAGTTTATGTAAGGGTTGATACCTTCCATTCTTGCTCTCGGAAGGATAAGCCTTTTCTTGAATTTTCTTTGGGGTTTTGAACAACCCTTATTTCATTTGTGGAGAGATCATTGTCCATCTGGGCATCATTCTTCCATCCTTGTTTCAATTATTGGAAGCTTTATGTTGACTATATTTACAACATAGTGAACTACAGGACCTTCCCGTGTCTCCCATCCGAGACCTCTTGTGTCGTTGTGGGGGAATGGTGGTTGTCCCCTGACATTGGTAGGGTACCACATTGCTAGATATAGCTTGGCTCTCGTTCGACTTTGAACTTGAATATTTTGCTTCCAGCATATTTGCCTTTATATGCTCTGGCATGTCTTTCAGATCTTCGACCATTTCTTTCAACTTAATAGTGGCATCTTTTAGCCAAAATCATTTGGAGATTGTTTGGGTACAGGCTTCCCTTTATAGAACACTATTGACTGTCCTTCAGCATGGTAGGCCACAAAAGCATTTTAAAGGCTCCAGTGTGTGGACCTCCTGTGGATTGTCGTTTGTATATGATCTAATAGCAGTGGTATGCCAGCTTCTATTACTTGGCTGATGGCATTAGTTCCAAACTTGACAATGGGCCTATGCAGTTGTAATGGCCTTCGCTCAGGATCCTCCAACTGCATGTTGAGCTTTAATGTCGTTGTTGTTTCTTTATTGACAGTGATTTTTCCTTTTCTTTTTGGAGATGCCCCCACTACTTCTTTGCCTTTGTTTGTCTTGTTAAGGGGGCATCATTTTTGCTAAACCCTTACATGTCTGGGGTGAAGGGAGGATTGCAGCATTGTCACCCCTTTTCGGCTCACGTTCTTTTTCTAGAGAAAGTTGTTCAGCTCTGAGGGGTACCAAACCTTTTGCCCCCTCCTTAATTGGTGTTTGAGATGGTTTCTCATTTATTGCCACTATGAGCATTGGCTTATTTATTTCAACAGTAGATTCTTCCTCTTCTCATTCTTCTTTTGATTTTTTTTTATTTCCTTCTCAAGATTGCCAATTCGTGGAGGATTGTTTCTTTTTCTATTTCCTTAGGTGGGGCAACGCCACCGAGGTATGACTTTCTAGGTCATTCTTTCTTTTGGAGTTTCTTAGGGGCTGCCTCTTGTTTGTATTCACCAGGGTCCAACTAGCTTCTTCTTGCTCATGGTGGAATGTTGCCCGAATAGCACCTTCTACTACCTCCCTCGGGAGTGATATGCAGCGACTCTGGACAGCTCATCTAGCTATCCAGCCTGCGCCATTTGTGGTTGGCCTTCATTGGGACCTAGCCTGGGCCATACCATGGATAGCGTTGGAAGAGAACGTGAGTTTTGGTTGTTGGTGTGGCTTTGGTGGATTTACCAAGTGCTCAGCCATGTCAATAATTCCTGCTTGAATTAGTTTTTCTACTCGATTTTTGAACAGATAGCAATTTTCTAGAGTGTGACCCAGCACACGATGATATGGGCAATAATTGGGCTTGTCCACCATTGCTACTTCTTCTGGACGCTTGGGCTCTGGGAGTGTCACGAGATTCTCTTGGAGACATATGTCCAACAACTCTCTTGTGTGCTCCCTGGTAAATGAACAAGGAGTGTTGAGCCTCTCACTTAGGGTGGGGGCTGATCTCCTTTCTTCTTTCTTTGAATTTGAAGAGGCGAGGGTATCTCCCTTGCCCCCAGTTTTCCCCAGGGCTGCCGAAAAGTCCACGATATTTACTTCTCGTGACCTGGTGTTTTCGTCTTTAGGAGGTTTACCCCTTCCATATGAAGCAGTGGGATTTTCAGCAAAGAAGATTTCTATCTCTGCCACTGTGTTGTTGAGATGTTCAAATGTCCGAATATTTGCCCCTAGGAGCTTTTCCTTGATTTCTAGCTTCAGACTTCTTTGGCATATTTTCACCACATCTTCATGTGCTGGTGGTTGCTCACATTTCATGCTCATGTCACGCCATCTTTTGATGAAGTCCAGAGTAGACTCATTTTTATTTTGTTTTTAGGGCAATTTTCAAGCCAACTATGAGGGCTTCATATTTTGCTTCATTATTTGTGAGGGATCCCATCAGAGCACATGAGTAATGCAATATCCCTTTTTTTGGGTCACAAAGACAATTCATGCCCCTGTCATATTTGTTGATGTGTCATCAGCCTTCAAGGAAGCCTGTGCAGCCCTATCAAAATATAATTGTCAATATTCAAGTTGAGTTTCTTGTGCTTCATAAGTTTCTTAAGTAGGGAGCACCTCCTCATTAATCAATTCTATATTCAGAGGGGAGTCTTCTGGCACTGGATGGGTTGTTAAGCACTCTGCCATGCGCTGCCCCCTTTTTTTTCTTCTTTTCATTTTTTTTTCTTTCTTCTCTTTCTTTTTTTTTTATTTTAAATATAGTAATACCTCCAGGGATGCACACATGGCCGTAATTAAAGGCTTGCCCTTGATAGGTGCCCCCAGCATAGGAGGATTGAGCAAATATTGATTTTGTCAAGGACTTTCTGACATTCGTCATCCCATATGAATGAGGCTCCTTTCTTTGTCAGTTTATGTAAGGGTTGATACCTTCCATTCTTACTCTCAGAAGGATAAGTCTTTTCTTGAATTTTCTTTGGGATTTTGAACAACCCTTATTTCATTTGTGGAGAGATCCTTGTCCATCTGGGCATCATTCTCATCCATCCTTGTTTTAATTATTGGAAGCTTTATGTTGACTATATTTACAACATAGTGAACTGCAGGACCTTCCCGTGTCTCCCATTCGAGATCTCTTGTGTCATTGTGGGGGAATGGTGGTTGTCCCCTGACATTGGTAGGGTACCACATTGCTTGATATAGCTTGGCTCTCGTTCAACTTTGAACTTGAATATTTTGCTTCCAGCATATTGCCTTTATATGCTCTGGCATGTCTTTCAGATCTTCGATCATTTCTTTCAACTTAATAGTGACATCTTTTAGCCAAAATCATTTGGAGATTGTTTGGGTACAGGCTTCCCTTTATAGAACACTATTGACTGTCCTTCAGCATGGTAGGCCACAAAAGCATTTTAAAGGCTCCAGTGTGTGGACCTCCTGTGGATTGTCGTTTGTATATGATCTAATAGCAGTGGTATGCCAGCTTCTATTACTTGGCTGATGGCATTAGTTCCAAACTTGACAATGGGCCTATGCAGTTGTAATGGCCTTCGCTCAGGATCCTCCAACTGCATGTTGAGCTTTAATGTCGTTGTTGTTTCTTTATTGACAGTGATTTTTCCTTTTCTTTTTGGAGATGCCCCCACTATTTCTTTGCCTTTGTTTGTCTTGTTAAGGGGGCATCATTTTTGCTAAACCCTTACATGTCTGGGGTGGAGGGAGGATTGCAGCATTGTCGCCCGTTTCCGGCTCACGTTCTTTTTCTAGAGAAAGTTGTTCAGCTCTAAGGGGTACCAAACCTTTTGCCCCCTCCTTAATTGGTGTTTGAGATGGTTTCTCATTTATTGCCACTACGAGCATTGGCTTATTTATTTCAACAGCAGATTCTTCCTCTTCTCATTCTTCTTTTGATTTTCTTTTATTTCCTTCTCAAGATTGCCAATTCTTGGAGGATTGTTTCTCTTTCTATTTCCTTAGGTGGGGCGACGCCACCGAGGTATGACTTTCTAGGTCGTTCTTTCTTTTGGAGTTTCTTAGGGGCTGCCTCTTGTTTGTATTCACCAGGGTCTAGCTTCTTCTTGCTTATGGTGGAATGTTGCCCGAATAGCACCTTCCACTACCTCCCTCGGGAGTGATATGCAGCGACTCTGGACAGCTCATCTAGCTATCCAGCCTGCGCCATTTGTGGTTGGCCTTCATTGGGACCTAGCCTGGGCCATACCATGGATAGCGTTGGCAGAGAACGTGAGTTTTTGGTTGTTGGTGTGGCTTTGGTGGATTTACCAAGTGCTCAGCCATGTCAATAATTCCTGCTTGAATTAGTTTTTCTACTCGATTTTTGAACAAATAGCAATTTTCTAAAGCGTGACCCAGCACGCGATGATATGGGCAATAATTGGGCTAGTCCACCATTACTGCTTCTTCTGGACGCTTGGGCTCTGGGAGTATCACGAGATTCTCTTGGAGACATATATCCAACAACTCTCTTGTGTGCTCCCTGGTAAATGAACAAGGAGTGTTGAGCCTCTCACTTAGGATGGGGGCTGATCTCCTTTCTTCTTTCTTTGAATTTGAAGAGGCGAGGGTATCTTCCTTGCCCCCAGCTTTCCCCAGGGCTGCCGAAAAGTCCACGATATTTACTTCTCGTGACTTGGTGTTTTCGTCTTTAGGAGGTTTACCCCTTCCATATGAAGCAGTGGGATTTTTAGCAAAGAAGATTTCTATCTCTGCCACTGTGTTGTTGAGATGTTCAAATGTCCAAATATTGGCCCCTAGGAGCTTTTCCTTGATTTCAGGCTTCAGACTTCTTTGGCATATTTTCACCGCATCTTCATGTGCTGGTGGTTGCTCACATTTCATGCTCATGTCACGCCATCTTTTGATGAAGTCCAAAGCAGACCCATTTTTATTTTGTTTTAAGGATATGAGTTCTGCTAAAGTGACTCTTCTTTCTGTCACTCTGAAGCGTTCAAAGAATTTCCTTTGCATATCTTCCCAACCAGCTATTGAGTTGGGCTTCAGTCGGGCATACCATTGAAAGGCTGACCCAGTAAGTGATGTTGAAAAGTACCTCAAAAGGTATGACTCTTCAGTTGCCAGCTCTCCCATGATGCTCATGTAATGAGCTATATGTTCATGAGGTGACCCATCCCCATTGAATTTTGAGAATTTCGGGACCTTTGGGTGTTCTGCTGGGAGCTTTTTGAGGAGATGGTGTACAGGATATGGTACCCTATATAGGTCATAGGTGGCAGGCCCCTCATTCTGCTCAGCCATCTTTGCTTCAATTATTTGTTCAATCATGGCCCTCTGGGAGACCATTGTTCCTTCAAATGAAGTATTTAATTGTGATGCATCATGCCTTTATTTTGTGACATGCACTTCTTGGGTTTCCCCATGGCTTGAATTTGGATTTTCAATTGGTTGTTCGGCCAGAGGTTCTGTGCATGGAGTATTTGGCAGCAAATTTTCCAGGGCTGGTGTCGTTGTGGGCAATGTAGCCTGTTGAGGTTGCAGCAACTGTGGTGATGGCTGTGGCTGCTGTGGTTGTGGGGGTAGAGTCGCCCCCAACTTTTGCATAAGGCTTTCGAGCAGTGCTCTCAACCTTTGATTTTCTTGTATTACCATTTCTAGGGTTTGCGATGAGGTTGCCCCCATGTGTACCCCTTCAAGAAATTGTCTTTGTTCTGGCAATATAGTGGGTTGGAGGTGCCGAAGACATCTATAGCTGCCACATCGTCATTAGGAGGTAGGGATTCTACCTCATTATTAATTCTTTCCAACAGAGCACGTGCCTGAGCCCTAATTGTTTTTCCATGACGTATGCCAATATTTAGATTTTCAAGTATAGTCATCTGCCGGGGGTAGATTGTTGATGTTGGAAGCATAGCAAGTATACACTCGCGTACCTTCCTTGGTGATCTGTATTGTTCTTCTTTTCTTTTGCCTAGGGCGTACATTAGCACCCAGGCGTTGGAAAATTGATCTTCTAGGGATATTATCATCCCTTTTGTGTTCTTCAGACTTGGAATTTTGCCATGTTTCCACGTTGGCTTGTCTTCTTTCTTGATATATCCCTTTCCTTTTAGATCCTCTTTGCAGATCAACCGGCAAAAAAGGGGTGCATTCTTTGGTCTGAGACTCTTAGGAAAGTTCCTTTTGTCTGTCTGGGACACTTCTTCTTTTAAAAGTTTGCCACTTTGTTGGGTCTTGCTTCATGACCCGCCATAGTTGTCAAGGCGGACGCCTAGGCGGCACCTAGGCGCCGCTTAAGCGCCAAGGCGCTTCCTCAGCCGCCTTAAAACACCTCGCCTTTCTAAGAGCAGAAAAGGCGCCCCAAGGCGCCGCTAAGGCGGCCAAGGCGCACGCCAAGGGCGCTTGGGCGCGCCTAGACCCTTTAGGGGTCCGCAATATACCACTTAGACAGTAGATTCAGATCGGTTTTCAGGGCTGAGTCCAGCCCGATTCCAGGTAACATCTTATTTACCTGAATATCATTTAAGTAAATGTTATAATTTGTTGTTTCATTTACTTAAGATATTACATGTAAATAAGAAAGTACCCCCCATTTGAATCCAATAAAAATATCAAAAAAAATCATATCTCTTACCAAAAAAAAGTCAACTCTCCCATCGAAGAAGAAAATCACGATTTCGATGATTTTAGAAAAATGCTAACTTTCTAATCTCTCATAATTTGACCTATCTAAAAACTTGATAATTCAAATAAACCATATGGAACGCTAAAAATCTAAAATCCGGTAAAAAAAGTCAAACGTGCATATGACTTCTTCAAGGGAGCCGCTCTCCTACTGACAGCACTTAGTCTGTTTGAGATCTCTCAGAATTTGGTCAAACTTAAACTATCATCACCCAAACACATGAGACTTGTCATTTTCTAGTTTCTTTTCAATTTTTAGGCATATTGTGGGATTATGTAATGGACTCATTTAGTTTTTACTTGTTTTAAGTGTGTTAAGATATTGCACTTCTTATTTTTATTTAACATATTTACATGTATGTGTATTGCTTGTTTTAAAAGTTGAAAATTAGTTTTCTGGTGATAGAATGATATTTGCAGTTCTTGTTTTTATTTAGTGTGCTTATTTATTTGAAGATGTCAATTTAGATTTTTTATAACTTTATGATATATAATGTGAGTTTGTTTACTTGGAGTTTAATTTTTGTTGCTTTCATTGTCTTTATGTCTGTCATATTATGATATTTTTTTATTGAATTTTCATCATTATATATATTTATAGATACATAAATATCATGTAAGAGGGACACTTGAAAACAACTCATACTTGGTTCCGTCCTAAACGCCTAGGCACCGCTTAGGCGAACGCCTAAGCGCTTAGGCGATCCGAGACCCCACCTACGCCTTGGTCGCCTTGACGCCTTGACAACTATGTGACCCGTTCTTGCATTTTTCCGCCCTACAAGAGATTCTAGGGCCCTTGTCCTTCGGAGTTCTTGGGCTTTTTCTTTAGTGACCCACACCCGTTTAACACGAGGCGGGGTATATATCTCATCTTTTTCAACATTGGCTTTGTATTTTTTGAAGTTAGCTTTGTCAAATTGATTGTTCTTGGTTTCAACTTTCGTCCATTACTTCTTCACATTTTTCACTTTGAAACTTGGCTTGTCCTGTCGCACTTTAGGCAGTATGCCAAAACTGTTCTTTATCGGTATGGTAGCTACATGCCGCTCTGGTATCATTAGGGTCTCACTCCCATCTGGGCAGATCCGGAGATCGCCAACTTGGACAGTCTTGCCCGAACCTGAAATGCCACGTGTTGTGGGCTTCTTGTTAGACTTGCGCCTCCTGTTCTTTCCAGCAGTTGGAGTATTGACAAACTTGACGGCATAAGTTGTGAACATCTTTATCAGGTTAGCCTCATGAGCTTAGGGCTCTTCTTTTGCTTGTTTTGCTTCATGGGCCTTGGCAGCAGTAGGTAGTACGGCCGGTATCACGCCCAAGAAGTATGGAGACTCCACCATCGGGGGGAAATCTCCAAACTTGGTTGGTGTAGTGAGGTAGTCATTCCTTATGTGGTCCTGGACCACAAGTGGGCGCAGTAGCAGCCATTGCAGAGTTATGACCTGCACAAAAGTTATAATGTGAGTACATCTTATTGTTAGGGTGTTGTCTGATGGAGAGATGAAGGGAAGGGAGGTCCCCAGTGGAGTCGCCATCTCTGTGAGAATTATTTCTTAACTTTTTAAAAAAAAATTAATTTATCTGTGGATTTGATTTATTTGGCTTTTATTTATTTACGTGGACATGGTCTTATTTAGTTCGTTTGACCTCCCCCACTAACCTTGGTTAGTGTTAATTATATCAGCACAAAAGGCTGAACACCCTTGATTAACCATCAGACAATCCCTTTGAAATAGAAGAACGTGACACAATTGAACGAAATGAATTGTACATGAAAGAAAATAAAGTTGCAAGCATGCAATCTATTTTTTTGAAATTTTCTGATATTTGTTTCATTTTTTATTGATTTTTAAATTCATTTTTTCATTTTTGGGTATTTTAAAAACATTGATTTCATTTATTTAATTATTTTCGTCATTTATTTATTCAAATTATGATTATATGGATTAAATTAATGTTTTCATTTATTTATTTGATTTAAAGGGAGATTAACTTAAGGTGGATCAAAAATGACATGAGATATGGCTTGTTTGTTATTAAGGTTTGTTGAAAAATCGGTTGATTTTGATTAAGAAATCAAGTGGTGAAGAGTTTGAAAAAAACGTGACACTACGTGTAGTTATTCATATAGTGCGTGATTAAATGAATAAAAATAGCCCAATAGGCCCATTAAACATCACATGTAAGAAAATACCACAGGTCGGCCCATTAACCACTATCAGGCCCATTAAGCATCAAGCATCATGGTCATTTAATATATCATAGCATGGAAGATACAAGTCTGGCCCAATAAGCAATTTGGGGCCCAATAAGAAATTTGGCCCAATAAGCAATTTGGGGCCCAATAAGAAATTTGGCCCAATAAGAAATTTGGCCCGATAAGGAAGCCCAATGGACCTTGCTTGTGACTTGAGAAAATCAAAATTGTGCCTTGCACAATATTCTTTAGGGCTGCCTTGCAGACCCTTTTCCCAGACCGCCTTGCAGTCTTTCTCAGAGCCTTGCTCTGTGTTGGGAACTCCAAAAATCCTCCCCTTCAGCTTGGGGCGCCCCCCTCCTTTTATAGTGGGAGGAGGAGGGGCGCCAGCCGGGACGTTGGCGTACCTTCCCCGGAGGTCTGCATTCCTCCATAGGGAGTTTTTCACAATTTTCGGGTTATGTATTTGCATTTTGGCCCCTGTTATTTTCTCTTTCTTTCTTTTTTTCCTTTCCGTTTTTTGGTTCGCCCCCTTCCCGGTTAGTCTCTGCGAGAGATAGAGCAGAGGAAGCGGCCTCCTTCCTCCTCCTCCCTTCTTGCTCGGCGGCAACCAGGAAGCAAGGCGACGACGGCGGCTGTGGCTGGCGACGACGGCGGCGGCGCACTAGGCGGCGGCGACGGCGCACCAAGGTGGCAGCGGCAGCGCACAAGGTGGCAGCGGCAACAGGGGCCGGAAGCGGCGGCGCCCGGGCCAGCAGGCAGCGGCAGCAGGGCCGGAAGCGGCGGCGCCCGGGCCAGCAGGTAGCGGCGGCGAGCCGACCGCGGCTGGCGACGGTGGGGGGAGGGCCTGGCGACGGCGGCAGGGGCCAACAGCGGCGGTGTCCCCTCCTTTACCTCTTCTTCTCCCTCTCGCCGCAGGGGGGACCAGGCAGAGGCACCTGCAGCAGGTCCAACCAGGGGCGACGGCTCGCCCAAGGGGGGAGCAGTACAGGGACGGGCAGGTTGCGGCTGGCCCAAAGAGGTGAGGTCTCCCTCTACTTTTCTTTTCTGTATTTGTTTGGTTTATTCCCCTTTTTTTTTCTTTTATTCCTCCTGTGAGAAGCCGGCCAAAAATCTGGCACAATATGGCCAAACATGAAAAGAGAAGTGGCCAAATTCGTGGCACGCTACTTGACTTGTCAACAAGTTAAAGCATCCATTAGATATACCTGAGTGGAAATGGGAGAGTATAGGCATGGACTTTATCATGGGACTACCTAAGACCAGAGGAGGATTGGATGCAATATAGGTGATTATGGACCAATTGAGGTCAGCCCACTTCTTGCCTATAAAGAGCAAGTGGTCTATAGATGTGCTAGCAATATTGTACATAAAAGAGGTAGTTAGACTTCATGGAGTCCCCTCATCCATTATGTCTGACAGAGACCCTCGATTTACATCACACTTTTGAAAAGGGTTGCACTTTGCATTGGGGACTAAACTGAATTTCAACACTGCATTCCACGTCCAGACTAATGGGCAAACTGAAAAGACAAACCAGATTGTATTGACTTCAATGGATATTGGAGTGAGCAGTTGTCCTTGATTGAGTTTGCATATAATAACAACTATCACGCAAGTATCAAGATGGCACCATAAACAGCAATCTCGCGAGATTCTCGTGAGATCTCGAGAGATTCTCAGTCTCGACACCTTTCCGAGAAACGAGAAGGCCGAGATGAGTAGTTAGGGACTCAGGGTTAGGATCCTCTGAAGCCAGGGTTGTCAAGATCTCTTTATTTAGTTGAATATCATTTAAGTAAATGTTAGTATTTGTACTAACATTTACTTAAGATATTACATGTAAATAAGGAAGTATCTCCCCTTTGAATCCACTAAAAATATCAAAAAAAAGTATATCTCTTAACGATAAAAAGTCAACTCTCTCATTCAAGAAGAAAATCGTAATTTTGATAATTCTATCAAAATAACGTCTTTCTAATGTTTGGTCTATCTAAAATTTTTATAATTCAAATAAACCCAATAAAACACTAAAAAAATCAAAAGTCCGATGAAAAAATCAAACGTGCATATGACTTCTCCAAAAGAGCCACTCTCCTACTGACAGCAACTAAGTTGTAGTCATGGTCCATTGTGATATTCAGATAAATAAGATATTTTACCGTGGGTTCCCATGTCATGAATTATTTTTTTTTATGCTTAAAGTAAAATCCTACGGATTGAAAAGTGAAGACGCACATCTCGAATCCCAATTTCCACTCTTATTGTATGATATATGTGAACCTATGTCATCCACGGATGAGACTTAAGAATGTATGCAATTATCTATGTTCCTTAAGGAATTATCTATGTGAACCTATGTGATTCACACTTTTATGTGATCCTGATCTCCCAAGATCTCTTCGAGATCTCTCCGAAATCTCTTCGAGATCTCTTCTCTTTGACCCTCTCGAGATGAAGTCGAGATCCGATATGGCAAACATTTGATGGCACCATTCGAGGCCTTATATGGCAAAAGTTGCTGGTCACCTGTGTGTTGTGAGGCTAGAGAAAGGCAATGGTTAGGACTTAAGATGGTACCAGACACTACAAAAAAGATTCAAATTATTCGAGAACGGCTAAAGATGGCTCAGTCAAGACAAAAGAGTTATGCAAATAAAAAAGAAAGAGATTTAGAATTTCAAATTGGAGACCATGTGTTCTTGAAGATGTCACCTTCACAAGGAATCTAAAGATTTGGAATTAAAAGAAAGTTGAGTCCCATATTTATTAGCCCTTTTGAGATCTTTGAAAGAGTGGGTGAAGTAGTCTACAGGATTGTATTGCCTCCACCAATGGCAGGAGTACATAATGTTTTCCAAATATCCATGCTGAGGAATTATGTCTATAATGCTTTAGCATGTGAGCCGATATGAAGATATGGAGCTGCGAAAGGACTTGACCTATGTTGAGAAACTAGTCAAGATCTTGAATCAAAAGCTACAACAACTCGAGAATCAAGCAATATCCATGGCTAAAGTCCAAGGGCACAGACGAGAAGTCAAGGAAGCTACTTGGGAGTCAGAAGAAAAGATGAGGGAGTATCACTCAGAATTATTCTCAGGTAACGTCTCACACACACCCTGGTACATCACACATGAATTTAGGGACCAAATTCTTTTAAGTGGGGGAGGGTGTAGTAACCCGAATTTTTATAAAGAATCCGATAAACAAAAAACCAATTATCATAGGTAAATGATTCATGTGAAATAAATGTTTGGGGGTCCAATTCTAACATTAATCGGAAAGTTACTAAACCTTCGCTCAGTAATCGGAAGGTTTATAAGTTAATCGAATGGTTATTGAATTTTTGTTCAGTAATCAGAAGGATTATAAGTCAATCGGATGGTTACTAAATCCTTATTCAGTAATCGGAACGCCTATAACACCAATCGGAAGGATGATGAACCTTTGTTCAGTAATCGGAAAGTTCATATGCCAATCAGAAGGTTACCGAACCCTTGTTCAGTAATCGGAACGTTTATGACATCAATTGAAAGGTTACTGAACCCTTGAAGAGTAATATGAACGCCTATAACCCCAATCGGAAGGTAATCAGGAGGTTCCTAAACCTTTGTTCAATAATCGAAATGTTTATAAGTCAATCGGAAGGTTATTGGACCCTTATTCATTAATCGGAATGTTTATAACACCAATCGGAAGGTTACTGAATATTTGTTGAGTAATCAGAACAACCTTTTAGTTGTTCAGTAATCGATGTAACTCTTAAACATCAATCGAAAAGAAGTTTTTGTTCTCCAATCATGGTAGAATTGCTTGGAGATTTTCAATTTTGGGAACGCGAGTGTCTCTATAGTAAATGTCCCTTCGTATGGCAGAAGACAACTTTATGTACTAGCAGAAGTATGGGTGCATAGGTATGGACCGTATGGCTCAATACGGTGGATCTTTGAATATCTTTCTTCATGTACTAACCTAGGTTGAATAGGAGTTCTATGTGGGAATTCGGAACCCTTGAGTTCGAGCTGGAGTAGGACACTTAAGCAACCCCAAAATCTCTGGACATTATTGGACGTGGGAAGCAAAACTAGGAGCAGAGGGTGGTAAGGAACAACCAAAAGCTTGGGTGTTCTTCATGTAAACTCGTCATCTTCATCATCCACTTGAGAAAACAGCCAAGAGGTAAGTGATATCAGGATCAAACATAATGTAGCATAACTCATATGAAAGCTTTACAAGTATGCCTTCGTTTGCCCCTGTTTTGCCTAACTCTCGCCATGTTTTTGGAAGTTACACAGTATTAGGATCTTCCTTACCATCTCTTGATTTCCGCCTTCCTATAATGTTTGATCCAAACTATAGTCTTAGAGTTCTTCTACTCTGAGTTTCCAACAACTTTCTTGTTGAAAGTCTGGTCTATTTCCTTTTTAAAGATTAATTTCTTTCACTATTTAATCTCTGAAATAGGCATCATCTGTCCCCAAGGATGGCAGAGTCGGGTCGGCTGGCTGGGTCGGACCCAGCCGACCCCGACCCGGGTCTGGTCGGATCCGTGGATCCGACCGACTCTAATGGAGTCTGGCCGACCCTGGATCGGCCAGGTTTAAAAAATGTTAAAAAATTGGGGAAAAAATCAGGAAAATTTTGGAAAATCCCTAAAAATTGCAGAAAATTATGAAGACACATACAACATTCATTGAATACAAACACAATGAAATTCAAATCTTATCATGTTCATGTATCATAAAGAACAATAACAATGACTAAAGACATAATCATTATGTTCATACATTGAAAAAATAGATATATGTACAAGTTGATAACATGAAATAAATAAAAATACCTTCTCAATTTGACATTTCTGAACTCTCATCCTCTACCTCATGAGATTGAATAGGTGGCACATACTCATGTCCTCCATACTGTGTATATCCAAAGTCAAACAAAGAATTTGCAATGTCTTGGAATCCTCTTTGGATGCCTCGAGGTGTCATTGCTTGTTGGCTTGAACTTTCTCCTAATCGTCCCGGAGCGAAGAAACTACCATATCCAGTAGTTTGAATATTGCCCAAATAACTAGTCACACTACTAAAGCTGATATCTGAATATGGCAATTTTGGGGGACTAAAAAATGGTGGATAAGAAGGCCCATATCCCCCAATCATGCCCTGCTTGCCTTTGTTGGCCTTCATATCCCCCATGTTGCTGTTGTGCTTCCCCTTGGCTTCCTTGTTGTTGTTGGGGTGGTGCTGAATAATCCTCATATCCCGAGAGGATACCCCCAAGCCCATAACCTCCTGTGGCTCCAGTACCTGCAGCAGCACCATCATCATCACCATCACCATCATCAGGTGATTGAGTGGAGTCATCACTCCCCACTGTTTTTCCTTTTCCTTTCTTAATCATCTTTTTTCGACGTTGATAATGTATTTTATCTGCCTCATATAATCTAGCCAAGTGAGGTAGTAGGGGTAGAGCCTCAGAAAATGGCTGCCCAATATGTCTCTCCTCACTCTCCTCAAGAGAGTCCTCTGCACCTTCTTGTGATTTTCTTCTTGGTTCTTCTGTTCTTCTTTCTTTGTTTGCCTTTGCTTTCTTCTTGTCTTTGTCTTTCTTTCTTTTGGACTCTAATTGGGAGGTAGATCTTCTGAATTCTGGCTGAGATGAAGAAATTCTAGTATCATGTGCAGTGACAGATCTTCTTAATTCGGGCCTCTCACCTCTCTCAGGTATATGTTCTTCTAATAAAACATCTTCTTCACATGCCTGAACCAGGCGATCATCAGGATGAAAGTCAGGTATGTCTCCCTCAGCTCTCGTCTCCACCCAAACATGTAAAGGGTGTTCTTCATTTAGCAACTTATCAACATCTATCTCAGGAACTACCTCCTCAAATGGTCTACCAGCTAGCTGCATGAATCTCTGTCTTTCTATCTTTTGTCTTTCTTCTTTTTGCTTCACCCTTAAACGCATATTATAGTGACAGTAAACCAACTTCTCTAGCCTATCCACACCCAGCCTATTGCGGATTTTTGTGTGAATAAGGCTGAATGTACTCCAATTCCTTTCACATGGGCTAGAAGAAGTGGTTTGACTTAATACTCTCACTGCAACATACGTTAAGGGATTTGTCCCAACTTGCTGATAATTGACTTGAATCCACCATTCAACTGTTGCAATAAAAGGAGTGAACATTAATCATTTTATAATGGTGAATTCCTAAATTTATGATTGTAGGCAAACAACCAACCATGTAAAATAACCTGGACTGAGTCTTTGAGCTGCATATGTCATCTCATATCCTCCATATATCCCAAGTTTCAACTTATATCTCTCCACCTACAAAATGGAAGACATAACATATGTCAAATGAATCATGCATACATATGCAAAAGAAAACATTCTATCCTACCTCTGTCATTGCATCTAATCTCTCCGTCATTGTCCTTGCAAGGCGAGTGATGACATTCATGGTGCCTCTCATCACTTCTCCGTCATTGTGCACATTATCTTTATATTGAATTCTATGGTTGAAAAAATACCCTGCATATGATAAACATTTTCAGCATAGTATCATAAAAAATTCAGCAATTAATTACATTAAATAAATTACTTGTAGCATGAAGATCATAGTGGAGAGTCGTCTCCCATCTCTTGTCTGTGATGGCCCACCATTTCTGTATGCTTTAGGATTCCTTTCCCTCAAATTTTCCTTTGCTTTCTCCATTGCCTCGTACAAATACCCCATATCATTTTTGTCATCACCATCAACCATTCTAAAGATAAGTACCAAAGACTCTATTACTTTGAGGTAGTAGGAAATCTTCTCCCAAAATCGTGTATTGATAATCATATGTTAGACTTGGAGAGCAACATCTTTACTATCAGGCCGTAGAGTGTTTACATATTGCAAAAATTCTTCAGAATTAATCAATTGGCCTAATTGATGCCTATATTTCATGAGGCTCTCCAAAGAAATAAAATTGGATGCAAATCTAGTGGGACCAGCACGAAGAAGATCTCTCCCATCTGTGTACTTCCTCATCATATTCAAAATCCTGTTGTGACTATAAATAAATGAAGTTAGCATCTGAGCATCATCGATGAGGCCATGAATATGTACATCCTTGCCTATGTCCTCCATCATTAAATCAATACAATGTGCTGCACATGGAACCCAATAGAGATGTTGTCTCTTTTCCATCAACAATCCACCAGCAGCCTTGTAGCTCGCTTCATTGTCAGTCACAACCTGTACAACGTTCTCTTCACCCACTTCCTCCACAACTTCATCCATTAGTTTAAACAAATAATCTGCATTCTTGATCTTGTTAGATGCATCAACAGATTTAAGAAAAATAGACCCCTCACAGCAATACACAAGAAAATTAACCATGGATTTCCTTGTGGTCCCTGTCCAACCATCACACATAATGGTGCAACCACGTTCTTTCCATATATTTTGGAAGCTACTCACCCATCCTTTCAACTCACCATATTCCTCATCAAACCCAGCATCATAAATGTACTTTCTTGTAGGAGCCTTAAGACCAGGCCCAGCTTCCGCAATTGCATCCAACACACTCTGGAAATATGGGCTCTATATCGTATGTGCCGGCACACCTGCATGTAAAAACCATTTGACAATACCTTTGATTACTCCCTTTGCTGCCTTTATTGTGGCTTTCACTCCTTTCAATGCCTGCTTGATTCCTGGTTGCTTTACAGACCTTGATCTATACAAATATGCATCCATAGGACCCTGTGTAGGAGCATGAACATCTGAAAGTCCACCTCCACACCCTAATGCACCAGCAGCCCTACGAACTGATGTACTCCTAGGAAGAGATCTCCTAGAGTCATGCTTAGAAGTATAGGGTACATTAATAAGAGATGACTCTAGGAGATCTCTTCTTTGCAAGACTCCTTGTTTCAACCTGATTCTGAGGAACCTAACCCTTATTTCTAGGAAACATGGTCAATTTTTCCTTGACCTTCCCAGATAGGAACCCTTCTGATTTGACCATGACACCATGCATTTCTAGAACCATTAGACTGGAAATGCACACTTCCAGATTGATCATATGCTGGTTCCAACAACCTCCTTGTTAGAATCCTTGTCTAAGTCTCTTGACAACATCGACTGTTCTTGATTAAGCTTCGAGTGGCCCTTCTGGCCACTTCGACTGTTCTCTTTGACAAACTTTGACTGGCCTTGAGACAATTATGACTAGCCCTTTGTGGCAACTCTGATTGGCCCTTCTGGCCACCTCGATTGTTCCTTCATGTACATTTCGACGATCAATTTGATTAGCCCTACTGGCCATTATGATCTATCCTATAGAAGAGCAATCAGCATTACAGTAACCTAAATACCTTGTACCTGTTAAAAGTGGTAAGAATGTGAAGATTATTCTAATAATTCCTAAATTCTTGATTTTTGTCTCCTCTGTGATCCAAAAAGTCCATCTTTGAGTCTGCTTGTCTTGAATCTGAAAGCAAAAGAAATGCATAGGAAACCCTTTGAGCTTACGGCATTGCTTGATCCAACATGCCTGTTTGACTTCTTGGCATTTTGTACTCTTAAGTTCCTTAATCTGAACTTATGTCATTGTTGCGCCAGAATTTTGTCTGGCTTCCCACGGGGAAGAAATGGAAAAAAGGGAGAATAAACAGAATAAACAAACAGAAAATTGAAGAAAAGAGAGGCGGGGGATCTTACCTCTGTCTCTGGTCGTTTGCCTTCTCCCAAACCAGCAGCCACCGCCATTGTGTTCTGTGCTTCCCCAGGCCGTCGCCTCTGCCTGGTTTTCTCACAGTGAGAGGGGGAAGAGGGAGCAGGGGAGGAGAAGACGTCGCTGTCACCCCTGCCCAGGTTGGCCGCCACCGGCCCCAGTGGCTGCTGCTGGCGCCACAGCCACCGCTGGCTCTTGCTGCTCCCGCCACTGCCCAGCCGCGCTGCCGCCACCCCTGCTCGCTGCCGCTGCTTGCTCCCGCCGCTGCTGCTGCTTACACGCCGCCGCCGCCCTGGCTGCCCCGCCGCCGCACCGCCTCTGTCGTTGCTAGCCCTGCGATGGGCCATCGGCAGGAAGGGAGAAGGAGGAGGGAGACCGCGAGACCCTCCTCCTCCCTGCTCTGTTTCGCACAGGGACAAACCGGGAAGGGGGCCACACAAAAAAGGAAAGGAAAAATAGAAATAAGAAGAAAAGGCACGAGCCAAAGTGCAAAACGCCTAAGTAATTTTCCTGATAAAATTTCATAAAACCGCCTGTGAAGAATGCAAGACCTCCGGGGGAGGTACACACATGCTCCGGACTTGGCCCCTCCTCCTCCCACTATAAAAGGAGGGGGGCGCCCAAGCCAAAGGGGGAGGAATTATGGAGACTTCGCACAGAGCAAGGCTCTGGGACTGCAAGGCAGTCTGGGGAAAAGGGGTCTGCAAGGCAGCCCTAAAAAATATTGTGCAAGGCACAATTAGATTTTTCTCAAGTCTTAAGCAAGGTCTATCGGGCTTTCTTATTGGGCTAAATTCCTTATTGGGCCCCAAATTGCTTATTGGGCCCGACTTGTACCTTCCATGCTATGATATATCAAATGACTACATCGCTTAATGCTTAATGGGCCTAATAATAGTTAATGGGCCTAATAATAGTTAATGGGCCGGCCTGTGGTGTACCTTTGCGTGTGATGTTTAATGGGCCTACTGGGCCAATTTTATTCACTTAATCACACAATATATGCATAGTTACACGTAGTGTCACGTTTATTTTAAACTCTTCACCACGTGAGTTCTTAATCAAAATCAATCAATTTTTCAACCAACCTTAACAAAATATTTCACAAACATTGTTATTTAATTTTCAATAACATAAAAATAACAAATAAGTCATGTCTCATGTTGTTTTTGATCCACCTTAAGTTAATCACATTTTTAAATCAAATGAATAAATGAAAACATTAATTTAATCCACATAATCATAATTTTAATAAATAAATGACGAAAATAATTAAAAAAATGAAATCAATGATTTTAAAATACCAAAAAATGAGCAAATGGATTTAAAAATCAATAAAAAAATGAAACAAATATCAGACAATTCCAAAAAAATAGATTGCATGCTTGTAACTTCATTTTCTTTCATGTACAATTCATATCATTCAATTGTGAGTCACGCTCTTTTATTTCAAAGAGATTGTCTGATGATTAATCAAGGGTGTTCAGCATTTGTGCTGATATAATTAACACTAACTGAGGTTAGTGGGAGAGGTCAAACGAACTAAATAAGACCATGTCTATGTAAATAAATAAAAGTCAAATAAATCAAATTCAAAGATAAAAATAAAAATTTTAAAGTGTTTAAAAAATGGTTCTCACAGTCATTAGCCTCTATGATATCTTACAAGTCTGCCCTTTTTGACTCTGAATGGCCATAATGATTTAAATTCGGCACTACTGTTGGGATGATATCCTTGATCAAATATCTGTGCAATAGGGGCCTGATCTGGTCCTGGGGAGGAGCACCCCGACGTACTAGTATAGATCAACCAAATTTGAGCGGTGCTTGGCATTGGCATCCATATATATGCAAGATTGGAAAGTGTCTTTTTGTTATATGATATAAATGAAGCACGATATGCTATTTGATATGATATGTTTGATTCGTTCGTTTGACTTGATAAGTATGATGAGTTTGAAATGGCCAATTTCCTGTTCATCTGTTACATGTTTGATTTGGATCATAGCTTAACTTGTGTAGCGTTCTCTAGATATGTTAAAAAGCATGATCATCCTTGAATTCTTGCAATATGCAACTCTACCTGTTATGATCATGCTTCCTGCTTACCTAGATTTCCTGCTTGTCATTCTTGAAACTTGCTTGCAAAAATGTTAAATACTTATACTTGTCCGCACCGTGAGATATAAATCCTACTGGACTATTTGCTCATAACCTATTAACATTTCAGGTAAATTTTGGAGCATGTTAGTATCTAACCGCCCATAGTGTGGAGGGCTTGGAAGCGCTTTGGAGGAGTCTTAAATTCTGAATTTTTGATGCGTGAGTGAATTATGTAATATACTTGTAGACCACTATAGTCGGATATGTGAGGAGTGTTTTCTTTTAGAAACTAGTGCTTGTAGAAACCATGCAATAAATGAAAGAAATAATTAATGATTTTTCCAAGTGTGCATCAGATATAGGAATCACATATTCATCATGTTGTGTTTTATGTGTTGGGATTGTATGATTATTGTAGCAAATTTGATTGCAATGGGATGTGTAAATTCTGAAATTTTATAGAAGAATCAAGTTTTGGCAAATCCTTGTATGAATCTTATGATGAAGGAGCTTTTATGATTGCATGGGATTGAGCCTTTCATGTTAAGGAGTTTTGTTATTCAAGAAAAAAAAATAACAATCCATTTTTGGGGCCCTAATTGTGGTTGAGGTTTGGCCTTTCTCTATTTCATTACATGAGATTTGATTTGATTGTCACCCCCCGATGTGACTTGAGGTGTCGGTTCAGGTGTATCTTAATGTTGGATTAATAAGATTATTTCAAATTTTGCATTTCCGCTGCAATAATGATGTATGAATTTTGGGGGCGTGACAATGGTACTTGTGTAAATACTTAAAAGAGAGGTTATAAACACACCTTTGTACTTACAACAACAAGACAAATATGTAATCTTTCTCTCCCTTCTCTACTACCCATATGAGGATGGCTCCCAAAAAGACCTGGGTGTGTAAGATATATCCTTGGCCTTCCCCTACCACTTAATTTATAGGGCTGGATTCTGAATGGGGGGAAAGTCCCCCCTTGCCGAAAGGTTCCCCGGAGGGGGGAACCTCCCCACGGCCAGGCGCCTAGAAACTTCCCCGCGGCTAGACGCGAGGGAACCTCCGCACGGTCACTCGTAGACTGCGCGGGGGAACCTCCCCGCAGCTAAGCCCCTAGGAACTTCCCCACAACCCGCCCTGGAGAACTCCTCGCGGCTCCTTGCAGGCCACGCGGGGAACCTCCACGCGGCTCAGTTGTAGGGGTACTTCCCTCGCGGACTGCGGGTGGGGAAGTTTTCCCAGTGGGGAACTTCCCCCCAAAGCCCCATCGCCTCTACATAAAAAATTTGGGCCCACTTGTTCTTGTAATTAGGATACTCTGGAGACTTTTGTTAGTCCAAAAGTACTTTGTTTGTGCTCTTTTTGTCGTGGTCTTCGTGTCAACTCCTGTCCATTTTCAGGACAGAAGGTCTTGGACCAGAATAAATTCTTTCAACAAAACAACAATTTCTGCTGCTTGTCCATGTCGGACGCGGAAAGTTTCGGGTATGTATTTTGTTTGGTGTTTGAATTTGATTTGATTTTTATTTATTTATTTTGTCTTGCGAGGCGTGCCAATCTGTCTAACAGACAGAGTTGTAGAATCCGCGTGATGCGGAGAGAAAATTTTATGTCCAAGGAATGGACATGTGCGCCAGTTTTACTTTGAACTTATTTGTTCAACGATTTTATTTTATCAGGCGATTAAGGTAGCGTGTGCTGGACCCCTGTCTCCATCGATCGGAATCGATGTTTTGTTTACATCGAATTAAAAGTCTTTGATGTTATTTTACATCAGTTTTAACCCGAATACCATTGATAGCAAAGTCGAGAGGTTTTACATTTTCTAGAAAATAATAATGCAGTGCTTACCTTTTTTTATCGGATAAAATAGATTTTGATTTGAAAAAGGGATTTGTTTTTGAAGAAAATATTTCATTTTGAAAAGAGTAGTTTGCTTTAAAGAAAGGATTTTATTCTGAAAAGAGTATGAACTCCTTTTGAGAATTCGACATGTAATTTGAGAAATGAGAGGGTGTATACCCGTGAATTCATTTAGTATTTGAATATATTGTGGATTTGGGAAAGCTCCCGCATAGGCAGAGTTACCGTATGAATATACAAACATTTATTTAATGGGCATATGGTTGTATCATTTTGGGGCAGGATCTCTGTACGGACAAAGTCTCCCCATAAAATACGCACATATGCACATGTATTTTAATGAACATATGAGTATGTTTTTGGGCAGAACCTCTGCTTGGGCAGAATTTCCTTTAGAAACATATACATATGAACATATTATTTGTGAACATATGAATATATTTTAGGGTAGAACCTCCGCTTGGGCAAAGTTTCCTTTAGAAAATATATACATATGAACATATCATTTGTGAACATATGAATATATTTTCGGACAGAACCTCCACTTGGGCAGGGTTTCCTTTAGAAAACATATACATATGAACATATCATTTGTGAACATATGAGTATGTTTTCGGGCAGAACCTCCACTCAGGCAGAGTTTCCTTAGAAAACATATATATATAAGCACAATATTTGTGAACATATGGATATATTTTCGGGCAGAACCTCCGCTTGAGCAGAGTTTCCTTAGAAAACATATACATATGAGCACGAACACTCACCCTTCTCGGAAACTTGCTCGACGAGAGAGAAGAACATATGTGCCTAAATGCTTATACCCATGAAGACTTGCTCGACATGGAAGCATTTAGAACACAAGAACAAAGATGTTTAGATACCTTATACCTATGGAGACTTGCTCAACATGGAAGGTATTTAAACACCAAAGCACACAGTTTAATTTTTACCCCCACAGAGACTTGCTCGATGTGGAGGTATGGGTTTCATTAGGATTTCTTTTGAAACCCTCCATGGAGATTAACTCGACATGAGGGGATTAAGGAGATTTCGTAGCCGGATGGAGACGACCTCTCTTCCTTTTGCGCTTGTCGAGGGCGGATACCTTCACACCGAGCGGAGGCGAACACCTTCACACCGAGCGGAAGAACCTTTTTGAACAAGCTGGAATTTCCTTTGAGAGAGCCTCCTCTTTTTTCAGATTTTTTGAATTCAGGAATCCCAAAAAAAAGGATCCTTTTGCCCAGTTGCCCTTGGGCTACATAGGTATTTATAGGGGTTTTAGCCCCTTTACATCTGATGGGAGGAAGGGGAGATAACCAATGGAGGATTCCATCGGTTAGGGGCTTAACCGATGGAACCCTTCCATCGATTAAGGAGCATCTCCCCAACCGATGGAAGGTGTACCATCGGTTAAGGGGAGCCCCCTTAACCGATGAGAGGTTCCATCGGTTGGGGGAGGGATTTCCCCAACCGATGGAGGTGTTCCATCAGTTAGGGGGGTGATCCCCCAACCGATGGAAGGCTTCCATCGGTTAAGGAAGGGTCCCTTAACCGATGGAGGTGCTTCATCGGTTAGGGGAGCCCCTTTTTGGATATTTTTTGGAAATTAGAAAATGGGGGTTTTGGGATTTTATAATTTTTCATGTCAACAGTCCATTAATGAACTTTTAGGTGCAACAAAGGCCCATTTAAGCTACTAATATTCACTTTACTGTATTTATATGTGTGAGTGTGAATTTGTTCCCACAATTTAGTTTGTCTTTACATATAGGAATTGATGGATTTTGTGACAATAATTTGGCACATAGGAATGAATAGTTTTATGAAATTTGTTTGTTTTATGCCAAAAGACAAACTTTAGGAAAATGGCAAAGTTAAGTCATTGAGCAAAACCAGAAAGGTCAAACTCCAATCAAACTCTGAGCAAAGTCAGTAAGCAAGACTCAAGCGAAAGATATCAAATTTAGCTCTGAGCAAAGATAGAAAGGCAAACCTCAGCAGTGGAATGTAAGATCATTCACTCAGCAAAGTCGAGAAGGCTAGCCTTAGCGCATAACCTCTAGTCGAATACTAAACAGAGTCAGAAAGGTAAGATTCAGTTGGAAGATGTTAAATCAAACGCCGAGTAATGCCAGGAAGGCAAGTCTCGAGAGAGAGATATCAAATCCAATTAGGGAGCAAAGCCAGAAAGGCAGGTCTCATCGACTGAATGTTAAATCAAACTGTGGAGCAAAGTCAGAAAGACAAGTCTCAGGGACCGAGTCTCCAACCCAACCTGAGCAAAGTCAGGAAATCTCAAATCAAGCCATTAAGCAAGGTCAGAAAGGCAAGTCTCACCAGCTAAGTCTCCAATCAAATCCCAAGCAAAGCCACGAAGGCAAGTCTCCGAAGAAGGACATCAAGGTCAAATCTTGAGCAAAGTTAGAAGGATAAGACTCAGGCGAAGAAGGTCGAAGTCAGCTCCAAGCAAAGCTGAGGAGCAATTCTTCAGCAAAACTCAACCGTAGGGTTGACTTGGTGGAGCGGGTCCATGTCACTTCTCTGAAGCAGGGTTTGACAAGGCGGGGCGAATCGGTCCGATTCGCCTGAAGCGGAGCGAATCAGGGCCGGCCCGATGCGTGATCCGCATGGATCCGCCGCCCGGCCGCGGACCGGGCGAATCGACCGGATTCGATTCGATCCGGCCCGATTCGCCGGATCCGCCACGATCCGATACGCCCCAGCCCTTAAGATTCACCCGACGCCATGCGAATCGAGACTGTGTAGTCTCGATTCGCAGGTGTCTCGCCGCCAGCCCCTTTCTCCCCCATTTTTCCCCCTTCTCCCTCAAGGAAACCCCAGATCTACACCCTAGGTGACCCAAGGAGGCTTCCTACGTGGGATTGAAGGTGCTTGGAGGCGTTCTTGAGCTTCTCTCATCCCTCTCTTCATCCATTTCACTGTTTTGAAGGTAACTCTCCATGTATCTTCCATTTTTTGCTGTTTTTTGTTGATTTATGGGAAGTATATTCTTGAGAAATGATGTTGCATGTGATTAATGTTTACTTGCAACCATTTCTCCCTTGAATCTTCAATTCTTTTACATAGATTTGCCCATTTCCTTCTAATTTCGAATTTGTGTAATTATTAAAAAAAAAACAACAAATTTCAAACATGATGGCCAAGTGTTTAGTGTTCACTTTCCACCATTTCTCCCTTTGATTCTACATTTTTTACACATATTTTGGCCATGTTCTTCCATTTTTTTTTCTGAAATTATTAAAAAAACAGAGATTGCAATGAAATTATTTTTAAAAAAATCAGAATTTGCAACCATGATGTTGCAAGTGATTAATGTTCACTTGCAACCATTTCTCCCTTGAATCTACAAAATTTTTATATAGATTTGGTCATTTTCTTCAATTTCTATATTTCTGAAATTATTAAAAAAAATTACAGAAATTGGAACCATGATGTTCCAAGTGTTTAGTGTTCACTAACAATGTCTAATGTGTTGTTAGAAATTGTTTGTATGTGAAACCAACATAAAATGTTTTTTTTTCCTGAAAGTTAATGAATATTTATTTTATGTAGATGGCACCGAAGAAAGCCGCTAGTGAGGACATTGGGTGGCAGCATGGGACTGCAATGGGCAGTAGGCACAATTACAAGTGCAACTACTGCAGCCATACGGGACAAGGAGGTGGCGTCTCTCGCCTAAAGAAGCACCTTGCAGGTGGGCGGCTTGCAGGGTACCATGATGTCCAAGGTTGTAAATCGGTGCCTGCTGAAGTGAAGCGGCTCATGATTGAACACTTGAAGGGTGTTCGGGCCGAGACGCAAAAAAGGAAGGCGGACAGTGAGATGCAGGAGAGGATCATCTCGAGAAGGCAACGAGATGAAGACGACGATGATGAGCCACAAATTCATGCAGAGTATGTGCCTGATGTCCCTGAGCAGAGAGGGAGTTTTGAGGTTGGCAGTGGTAGTGGAGGCAGTGTGTCCAGTTTGGGGGAGAGGCGCAGTCCCGTCGGTTTTCCAATGTGGGTGATTACTTCACTCATATTCCAACCGACATCCCAATCCCAGACCAACATCAAGGGCAAAGGAAGAGATCCACAGGTGTAACCTTAGAAGAGGTGGATTCTAATATATATTCTCAATGGAAAGCAAACCATTGATGGAAGACATCCACAGGTGTAACCTAGAAGAGGTGGATTCTAATATATATTCTCGGGACCATGGAAAGCAAACCAGATTGATGATGCATACAACCAGCAAGGGCCTAGATATAAAGTGGGTCGTGCAGTGGCAAAATGGTGGCATCATTCGGGCATTTCATTCAATGCAGCTAACAGCCCATATTACAAATCTATGATCCAGGAGGTACAAACAACAAGGGCTTCATGTGCAACCACCCCTCCTCAAGAGACTTGGCAGGGATATCTAGATGAAGAAGTGTAGGAGATCAGTCATATATCCAAAGCTTCAAAAAAAAATGGGAGAAATATGGTTGCACATTGATGTGTGATGGTTGGTCGGGTACCACCAGGAGCAGCCTTATAAACTTCCTTGTTTATTATAATAGACAGGTGTTCTACCACAAATCTGTTGATGCATCCGATAGAGTGCACAATGCTGAGTACATTTTGAGTTTGATGCAGGAGGTTGTGGATGAGATAGGAGAGCAATATATTGTGCAGGTGGTGACCGATAATGGCTCTGCATACAAGAAGGCAGGGGAGGAGTTGATGCTTCTTTATCCCCATCTTTATTGGACTCCTTGTGCAGCACACTGTGTAGATTTGATGTTGAAAGAGATTGGCACATTGCAACCTGTCAGAACTGTGGTGGAGGCTGGGCAGAAAATCACAAGGTACATTTATAATGATCATGTTGTGTTGGCGTGGATGAGAGAGTCCACAGGTGGAGAGTTGTTACCGCCGGCTATCACCCCCCTTTGCAACTAATTTCATTGCTTTACAAGTCTCATAAAGCACAAGATGGTCTAAAACGCATGTTTAGGACAACAGATGGATGCACAGCACTTTTTGCAGGGACTTCTGATGGTAAAGAGGTAGAAGGGATCATCTGCAACGCTAATTTCTGGGACCGAGTCTTCAAGCTGGTGCAAATCATTGAACCTCTTTATGAGGTTTGAGGGTGGTTGATGGGGATAGAAGACCAACCATAGGGTGGTTTATTCACAAATTGAAGCTGCGAAGAACAAGATCCGTGCAGTGTCCCCTCGCTATGCACACTTGGTGTTGGACGTTGTTGAGGATCGGTGGGACCGACAAATGGTCGAGATCTACATATGGCGGGTGAGAAAAATTTACTTGAATGGGGTTTTGATTTTAGTAGCTTCATTTAATTTATTTTATACCTTAATTGCAGCTTACTATCTCCATCCTGCTTACCATTATGCGTTGGAGCTATCATACGATGATGACTTGACGACCGCCTTTACGCGGGTTATTGAAAGACTATCAAGGAGTCCAGTGGATGCAGCAGATGCTATTGATCAGGTGAGCATTAATCTCCCTACAATATGTCAAATTGTCAATTACAAGTTTAAATTTTTTGCTAATGAACTTCATTGTGGCAGATGAAGAGCTTTCGAGAAGGGGTTGGGAGTTTTGCGGAGCCATCTGCCATTGCTGGTCGGGACCGCATTGACGGCGATAATGTGCTTATTGGATATTAGTAAACTCAACGATTGACTATTTGAGTAACACTAATTTTTTTTACAGCTGATTGGTGGTTCAACTTTGGGCACTCGACACCCATATTGAGAAAAATTACAGTGAAGATCCTGTCGCAGACCTCCTCGTCCAGTGGGTGTGAGAGAAATTGGAGCACCTTTGCATTGATACACACCAAAGTCCGGAACAGGTTGTCACATAGGCGGTTGGACAATTTGGTGTATGTGCACTACAACATGAGGTTGAGGGTGAAACATTTAACAGAGGATCCAAAGAGGGGGGGGTGGAGGATGATCCGGTTGACATTGGTTTTCTACGAGATGATGAAGACCCAATGGTTGCATGGGTTGCACAAGCGACCATAGAGCGGGGAGAGTACGAGTTAGATGAGGAGACAGATGATCCTGAAGATCCACCTCGTCCAAACACATTCTAGCTAGGGCTATAGAAGCTGCAGAAGAGGAGGGACAACATGGAGATGTGGGCGGAGGGAGACAACCACATTCATCTCAATTTCGGGCCGAAGAAGAAGATGAGTGGATCTTCTTGGCGACTTACGAATGGAACGTGCCATGCCTTCTGCAGGTGAGACAGTAATTATCATTTGTTAAAGATGTTCATTCATTATTTTGTGTTTGTCCATACCATAATTTGTGATGTTGGGGACTATTGCAGGTGGTGCAAACGTTGATGATGATGATGTGCAATTTGAAAGATTGATGCTAGGCCCTACAGCCCACTCACAATCCATGAGAGAAGCACCTGCAATTGCTTCCTCACAACCAAGAAGGAAAGGGTCACATACATAATCTGCTGCTCCATCCCAAGCTGCAAAAGGAAAGGCGGTGGCGACATCCCAACTGACCAAAGGAAAGGGGAAGGACATAGGTCAAGCAGGTGCCCCAGCCAAAGGCATTGTTATACGAGAGCCAACCGCCCCAGCACAAAAGAAGAAGAGCTGGTTCTCCTGGGGATCTAAGAAAGGGAAGAAAATGGCTGCCCCTGTTTTGGATCCACTTGATATTGCAGATTTAGAAACCTTAGATCCAAATGCAGAAGAAACACCTCCCGAGGATTCGCCTCGATTACCCAGTAGCCGCTCCCATGACTCCATGACTACTGTTTCACCGGTGGGTCTGTAGGGGGAGGTGATGAAGATGGGGGAGGGGGAGGGGGTGGGGGTGAGAGTGGACAGGGAGGGGGCAGCGGTGGTGGGATAGATTCACAGCGAGCAGGATTTGGTGGCCATTGCACCCAAGATACCGATCATGGCGCCCAGTGCAGTACAATAGAAGCGGAAGTTTAGGGAAGGTGGTCGTGCAGAAGGTTCAGCAGTGGATAGTGATAGCTATAACACTATGATATCTGATTTTGAAAGAATGAGCACACATGAGTCTGTGGGATCCTATGGCTATGGGGGACATAGTTATCATCCAGAGTCCGACACAGGCTACTCCAGTGGCTATAGTGGCTACGCCACCACAGGCTACCCTACACCATATTTTCATCCAGGTCCGTCTATTCATGTTCCTGTTCAGCAAATTTATGCTCCTGCAGATGATGTACAAATGGCGAGTTTGAGGATAGTCCGTCCTGGATGCGAGGTGTGGGACCACTTTGTGAGGCAGTTTCGGACCAGATACAACACCATGATGACTTGGGATGAGTTTCGTACATTTGTGTCTCAAACCAAAAGTTATCATCTTATTGGGGAGCTTCCCTCAGAGTCAAATGAGTCTGTCCAGCCACAGTGGGTGGACATATGATCCATATCACAGGGATATTGGGGCTACTAGACTCATTGTATTTTGCATTTAGATTTGAGTTTGATGTTTGTACTTTTACGAGTCTCATTGTATTTTCATTTAGAATTGAGTGACATGTTTTGTACTTTGTATTCATTTCAAATAAATTGAATGACAATTGATGTTTGTGTAGTATTACATGGCATAAATATCATCAATTTTACTTGAAATTCTTCACAGGAGTTTTAAACTGAGAATCAGCCAAAGAAACATCAAATCCATGTGAATCTGGCCAAACCTGGGGCTGTAGGGCAGAACCAACACTGCTTGTTTTAAACTGGAATCAGCGGAAAACAAATCCATGTGAATCTGGCCAACCTGGGCTGTAGGGCAGAACCAACACTGCTTGGCCGGATCCACCGAATCGACTCGATTCGATTCAATTCGGGCCGAATCGGATCGCATCAAGGCGAATCCGATTCGCCCGAATCGGCGCTCCAGCAAACCATGCTCTGAAGTGATGTGCGCTCTCCTAAGTCCTCTTTTGGAAACCACTAGGTTAAAAAAACATATTCAAACAATGAAGGTCAATGGCTCAGCGCAAGATGCACAACAAAGTTGGTCGCTGGCTCAAATTACAACAAATGATGTCCAAAGTTGTTAATGACACTGCAAAACTGTTGAAGCACATGAACAATTGCCATGGTCTTCAACCCAATTTCTCGCCATGCCATTAAGACCAAGGGTAAAGTTTGAAAATCGCAGGAGACGTATGGCTTCACCTAACTCCACCATGTGGGGGGCATTTGTTGAAGTAGAAATCAAATTAAAAAAAATAAAAAAAGATTGGGTTTTAAAAAAAAAAAAACTCAAGCCACCTCCGAGTAGACTACCTGGAGGTCCCCACCTCTGGATAGACTACCCGAAGGTTCCCCACCTCTGGGTGCTCTACCCGGAGGTCCCCCACCTCTAGGTAAGAACACCCAGAGGACCTCCATAGGCCTCCTCTTCCCCTATAAAAAGCCCCCAAAGGGCTCAAATGAGGGGGGTTCTTTTCCGCTCTCTCCCAGTGGAGTTGGCTCCCCAGAAAGGCCCTTCAAAAAGGAGGGGCGCCACCTTCAGTATTATTTAATTGTGCTGAAACGGCTCTTACCAAAGCCCAATCATAAAGGTGCCACACATTCTAAGTGCATTTAATGAAGGCCTAATGACAATTTATAAGAAGGCCCTCATAACCCTCATGACATCTTTGTATAAGAGCCCATGTAAGTTCTTTATTCAAGGAGATACTTAAGGGCATACGAAATTGCAATCACACCCAAAAGTTATGAGAAATTATTGGGCCCCCTGGTTTGCGGGAAAATTGCAGAAGCACCCCCTTATGAGATAAATTATAGAAAAGCCCAAAAAGGGCAGAAATTGTAGAAAGGCCCCCAAAAGGAAATAAATTACAGAAAAGCCCTTGAATGGGTGAAAATTGTAGAAAAGCCCTCAAGAAGGGGAGGAATTGCAGTAAAGTTCTCAAAAGGACGGGAATTGCAGAAAACGTCCTCAAGAGAGCAAAATTGTAGAAGTGTCCTCGAAAGGACAAAAAAGTTGCAGAGATACCCCAACTGTGGGAAGATTGTATAGAACCCCAACTTGTGGGGAATTGCATAAGGATCCCTGCTCGTGGGAAGATTGCACAAAGGCCCTTGTCCGGAGCAGAAATTGCACAAGGCTTTTGGCAGGCCCCAGGATTGTCAAAGTATTGTAATTTAAGATGCCGTTTGCACAACTCGATAGAGTGGGACCTACGTTACTTCCCTAAAGTGTCGCGTGCTCTCCTGGGCCCAACTTATGGCCCAACATTGCTTGGAAATACTCGGGAAAGTCAAAAATACCTGAGGAAAAGGCAAGAAATATTTAGAAAGTTCAAAAGTAGCGAAAATACACCGCCGAGAAATGGCGTAGATATCCGAAAAAGTCAAGGGATGATAGAAAATGAGGAAGTGAGGAAGTCAGAATGATCCAAGAATGCCAAGAACCTCCAGCCGGCCATGGTTCCCACGCAGTGAAGAAGAAGAAGAAGAAGGCGCAAGAAGTTCTTCAAGTGATACTTCTAATGATTCTCAATGGGAATAAATCCCATTTGTTTGTCATTCAATGTACCAATCAAATGAGGAACACCCTCATTTATCAAATGATTATCAAATGTACCTTCCAGAAAACATCTACAATAATATTAATATTAAGCTACTGCCCCCACATGATGCAGCTTTGGGATAATATTAAGAGAGTTCAGATCCATGGTGACCAACAGGACAGGATATTGTGGGCTCATGATAAAGGACAGATTTCTATTGCAAACATCTACAATCAAAAGAGGACGGTGTATCAGAGAGTAAGCTAGATGAGGCAAGTGTGGAGCCGACCAACTTGTCAAAAATACTCTTTGCACATGTGCCAAAGTATAATGAACAAGATCGCTACCTTTGATGTGGCCAAACATCTGTGTGCTCTGCTACGATAATGGTGAGAGTGTTCAACATAGATATCTTTCTTCACCATATAGCAGATGGATTTGGTCTCAAATTCTTAACAGGCTGGAAACCCAACGTCCGCAAAGAAGATCACCGCACAATGAAGTCAAAGAGCTGGGTGCTAGTTTTCACAAGAAGGGGCTGGCCACAATGATAGCTTTTAATACCATGAGAGCTTTCCTATGGAGGATCTGGAAAGAGAGGAACCAGCGCATTTTTGAAGGACGATGAAGAGGGAAAATGCAGGTCCTTTTGGAGATTCTTGAAGATGTGCACTGCTGTGTACAAGCTAAAGAGGAAGTGAACTTAACATCCAGAAGATCAGCGAGCCACAGGCAGTCCCCCATCTTCGCTCATGCTTGGTACGGACACCAAGGCATAGATCTCCTCCGTCTCTGCAACCTCCCGAAAGAAAGACAACATGGACAGCAAAGTCAAGGAAGATCCGCTAGGCACTTGGTTGACCTCCTGCAAGAACTTAGGCATGCCTGTCACCGTTGCGGGCTCCCCATTGTCCTTCACGAGGGCCAGGACGATCTTAGTATCGCCCATCCAGAAGGTGTAGGTGTTGTGCCGTCCATCATGCTTCGTCTTCCAATCGAACTACCATGGCCACTCAAGAAGAACATGGCAGGCATCCATAGCCACCACATTGCACCACACGCTGTCCACATATGTCTTCCCGATGGAGAAGAAGACTAGACAACGTGTATCGACCACCATCTCATTGCCTTTATTCAGCCAAGAAAGCTTGTATGGCTTCCGGATGCTTCTCCGCCTTCAACTGCAACTTTTCAACAGTTCCCTTGGCGATGAAGTTGAAGGTCCTCCCTCCATCAATGATCACCTTGCACACCTTGCCTGCGATCATGCAAGTGATGCGGAAGAGGTTGTGACGCACACTCAATCTTTGGAGTGGATACCACCAGTTCCGTAACCGACCAGGGGATAAATGGAAGACCACGTTTAAGACGCCGGATTGTTAGTATGAGTGGCTGGTAATGCCGTTTAGCATGTCCAACGCACCCAGCACATTCATGAGGGTGATGGCACACATCCTGTGACCCCTTATTGACAAATGTATAGCTGTCTATTTTGATGATATACTGGTGTATAGTGCTTTTGTGGAGGGCCATTTGCAGGACCTGCGATTGATGTTGGAAATCGAGGCGGGAGCAGATGTACACCCATGGTTTGAAAGGTGATCATTGATGGATTCGGTGTTGGATTAAAAACTAAACCACTGTGACACCAGTCCAAAGGCCCAGGAAATCGGCACTCTGCCTTCCTAGCCATCAAAGCTGATATCGGGCCTCTATTGCCCAATCTCCAAAAAACCCAAAGAATGTTTGTATTTCAGCTTAGTTCAGATGTTCTTATATTTCAGTTTCATGTGATTCATAACTATTGTTTTGTGATAGTAAGAATCATTCTTCTTTTTCACTTCTGGATACTATAGGATAAGTCTGGTGGAGTGAGAACATTCCACCTCTCTGAGGCTAGGGTGAAAAAAAACTCTCCTAGACAATTCCATAGATCCTTACTTACGATCACAGCTTGTGTGATCTAGAATTTTGTACATATTCTATTCAGTAAAATAATACTCATCAATTACCAAAAAAAATCAGTTGATCACCACTTCTGCTCTTGTGGAATTATCAATTTTAACTGGCATAGTGTCTTCAGATGTTTCCATATAGAGGAGGAAATACCAAAGGATATACACTCTTTCTTTAGTTGGTGGATCAATGTCAGGCTAGCTCAAATTGATAAGGAGGATTGAGTCAGAGCCTTCTCACTGATCCTCTGGTCGATATGGAGATAACTCCTGGTCTTTTCTGACCTCAACAAGTGGATGTCCATTTTGTGTAGAGCCATTCCCCTAGCTCAGTAGTGTGACTTATCCCTTTTTTTTACTCCTTCCCTTTTCCTTTTATCCTTGCCTTTTACTGTAACTTGCATCTCAAGTTCAATGAATTTAACCATAATTTTCTGCTTACCTTCAAAAATAAAATTTCAAGAGGGAGTAAAGCTATTTACGATATGGAACATGTAAGAGAAGAGAGCAAGGACTATCAGAGACTAGGGGGAGGGAGCAAATTCTGGGCTCCGCCCCTAGCCAACATGCAATAGTAATATCAACAATGATGATGATGATGTTGAGGAGGAAGAAGAGAAGGGCACAAGAAAGAACATGGTAATGGGCAAAGATGTTTAAAACCTTCTTCTTATGCTGAGTTTATCGGTCAATGAACTTTTACTCGAATAAGCAACTCTTTATGTTGCACTTGGAAATGAACAGGAAATGGATGCGGCACAAAGAACAAAGATGATCCATTGAGATATTAACTTGGATTGAGAATGCAAAGAATGAAAATTTCCAGCTGTGTTCCACCACAGATCTTAGATATAATTTGACTTAATGGTCACCAAATAAACTAAAATTAGGAGAAAAATTTACAGATATTCCTAACATTGCTAATGCTTGAGATAAATAGTCAACCTATATACATTATGTTCCTGAGAACTCAGAATAAGCAATTCCCCCAATACCTACTACAAAGTACCAAAAAGGGGAAATAGGAACTTATAGTGAAATACTGCATGCTAAACAAGATATTACTTAACCAAAGATCTGACAAGAAAACACGGAATCAATACATATGAACTCATAGAGTCTAAAAACATACCCTAGAATGAGATATGTGAAAAAAGCTGTAAATAATAGCTTTGTTTGGTTGAGCATCGAGAAAGTAAGTGAGTCAAGGTTCTTGTAGGAAATCTGCAACAAGCTATTCTGAAGTGCATAGATAGCTGCTGGAAGACCAGATGTGGTCAGAGAACCAACTAAAGACCATTCTTTGAACACTCTCTTCAAACTACCTTCTCTTGCAAGAAGTAACACAGCACACATAACCTAATAAACAGAAATAAATGTTAAACATTCCAGTAATTCAATTGGTTAACTAAGAAATCAGATGGTCTTGTTCTTTTTGTTTCATCTACCCCAATGAGGCCATGATACCTTTGCAATCTCACAAACTATAACAGATGAAGTCACAATAACTTCTCTCCTGCAGAAGACAGAGATGTGTTAGAAACACAGAGGATAACCTATCCATTGTTCAATTAAATATGCTAAAAAAGCAAGAAATAAAATGCATATATAAGAGTTGACTGGAATACACAATCTAGTAAGATGATCTGCACTCATACACAAGATCAATTACTTACAGAAAGAATGAACACTATATTAAGCATGAGAATGTACAATACAGATAATAAAAGACACCTATGCTACAAAGTTGCGAAAATGCAAATGCAAGCTCTCCAAATGCTACTAAATGGAAGTAACTCAACAATACAAAAGATACAAATGCTAAACTGGGCAACTATAAAAAAGCCAGTGGCAGGGTAACTTTTCCTCTTTATATCATGAGATAATCAGATGCTGACAGACCAAATCACAAATAGCTCGTCCGTCCATCCAGAACATATTTGACTGATTTCAAGGAAAATGGAATTCAAAAATATTCAACAAGGCCACAAGGGAATAAGCCTGGGCAACAACATACACCTGTATTCCAAACATTTCCAGTTTTCAAGTTCTGTAGAGATCATCAACCCAAGCCTTCATTTTCTTTTATGTTGACTAAGCTATTTTAGACAAGCTTCCTCAACTTAAATTATGAAGCATGAAAGTCATCATTCAAACTGAAGGATTCACCTTCCTCTGATCATTCTAAAGTATTGCAATGAGAAAAGAAATAATCATGAGAAGCAAGTGTCACACTCTTCCAACCACCCATATTTATGTTTAAATTGAATAGCCAAACTCTATACAAGCAAAGGTTGCGTTCGCAAACCAGACCAGCATGGCGATGGCACAGGGTAAATTAAAGCTACCAGGGTTATCCTTGAAACGTGAAATGACACTTTTAGCACAAACCCAGATCCAAGTTCCTTGTCAACAAGTAACTTTACAGTGCTTCCTAAAATAACTGGCCGTACAATTTAAAATAGCAGCTCATGAAACAATCCGGGAACTGGCAGTGGCTATGGACTTTCGAAGATATTTTTCACGTTCACAAAGTATAAGCATAGCAGGGAACCGGCTAAAAAAATCGATCCAACTATTCTAACAAATGCGCCCTAATGATATATTTGTTTAGGTACAAAAATAAACAAAACCCGCCATCAACTTCAAACTGATTCTGAAACAATGGTAAACAATCTGGGTAACGACAACATGTTCCCTAAACTCCATAACCTGTAAGAGCACCAAATTAACCTGTCAGAGCACCAAATCCATCTAATCATCAAGGCTCATGTATGCCCCAAATTTCTTCTCTGCCAAACTGAAGAGAGCGCCGCCATACTCCCAGACCACGGTGACCTTCTTCCACGACACACCCGAATGATGGCACTGGCAACCTCTCCAACTACAGAAAATAGAACCTAAACCATGTCCCAAAATCCATCAGTTTAACGCCCAACAGCCCCTTTAACAGCGGAATCGGATTATCAACATCGGTCAGAAGTGCAATCCTCCAAAACCCACGTAGCGAGATTAACCATATGACAGCGGTCGGCGGAACAAAAGAGGAAGAGCGGGAGAAGGGGGGGTACCCAGTGAAGCGCTTGGAGAGCAAGGGCTGCGCCCCGTACTGCAAGGTGAGCACGCCCAGGTAGAACCACACCCTCCGGCTCAGAGGCAGGGTGGCTTTCGTCCCGGGCAGGCCCTTGCGGTGGTCGTCCCCCTTCCGGCGCTGCGCCGCCGGAGAGGAGGAGGCCATTGGGAAAGGTCGCGGCGGTTGGTCGTCGCTGTCGTCCGGTGCCCCAGTGGACCAAGGTAAAATAAAAGTGACGCCTCTGGCGTCAGGACGAGGAGAACGCCCATGGGACGCGCCCTTCCTCCCTGCTTTACCCCACGTCACCCGGAAGGGAAATGGCAGAAGGAGAGGGTACGTGGAAGCTGCATAAAGGAGGGCCGGAGCGAGACTCGTAGGCCCCCCTAAACGCCGGACGAAGCGATGGGAGTCGACGAGGGGCAAGAAAAAAATCGAAATAGGGGTACGTGGAAGCCAAAAGGATGGCCGCGGCGGCGTCTTGGAATGCCAGGCGTCAAGTTGGCATGTTCCTATGTAACGGGAATCGTTTTTGTTTTTTTGCATGTGGCCATCTCTAAGCTAGTATATTTTCATATATATCCTTCATGTCTATAAATTACAACAAAAACATCCCTGACATATTTAAATAGTCAAATAGTCACTTTTATGCACTTCCTACTTTAAAACAATTAGAAGATGATATAAATTGACATGCCCCATTAATTTAGCAGCGAAATAAATTGGAGAGACGTGAGCTAAGTAAATAACAATGTGTCTTGCACAACAGTCGAGTGACTCAGAGCAATTAATATACAATAATTGGAATAAACTTCTCATTTTATTGATAACTTACTAAGACTATTACGACCACTAATTCGGAGCCAATACATAGGGCTCAATGGCAACAATTCATTAGAAATGAAATTTACATGAGTACCTAACTAGACTCTATTATAATAGGGTAACTCCATTGATATGACACCAGGTCGTTTATCACTCTGGTCCTGTTCCAACGACATGTGTAACGTCATCATCCGACTCACCTGAAACACCTTTACACTCAGTAGGACTTAAATCTTATGAGACAAGCACACTTTAAACGATTAATATGTTAAAGAGCAAAATAACTAACGATGGAGAGAGTCAAGTAATGTTGAGAGAATAATAGCATAAATAGTGTGGTTCATGAATCAAGTATAGCATAAAGGACAAGCTTAACCACATAATATATGTCAAGTCATGATAGAGAGCAATAGCAAAACGTCAGTGTCAAGCAAATAGCAAGTAACATGTATAGAAAGAGAGAGAGAGAGAGAGAGAGTTGGCCATATAAAGAACAAATACCTACTGGGGCAAATAACACTTTGATTGATTTTCATCAAACGAGATAGTATAGCACTTTGGTTATTAGTAGACAGTCGAGAGAATATAACACTTGGGTTGATTGTCTTAGATTAATCTAGATAGTATAGCACTTGGATGTAATGTCAAACACCCTGATCATTGAACTCCCGTGGGCAAATAGTACTTTCGGGCGCACCTCCCAGGACCAAATCGGGCCCTTTATATATTTTCAGGCATTGATTATGTTTTGTTATCTTAGACAACCAATAGATGGCCAAATAAAGTACCAAGAATAGATGAGAGTGAGAAGAAATACATGAGAGCGTAGAGAAAAACTTGAATAGATGAGTTTATAAAGAGATCTAAACAAGAACTACAAGTTATGTAAATAAAACGACAAGTAATACCAATGATAGTATATGTTGCACAGCACAGTCGGTACTAACAGAAAGTTTGGATTCCTTTTCTCTTTTTGGTGTGTGCATGTGAAGATGAATCATAGACAGTGGAATAAGATCGTGCACAAGTCTCTCTTAGATAGAGAAATTAACATACTTTAACCTTTATATCACTTGATATTATTACAGTCTTTATAGGAACTTAACGACAGACTCAATCACGGTATTATAGCATGATGGTTCAAAAACTTGGGGTTGAGAGCTAGAGGAAACCTTAGATCTCAAGGTATACAGCATGAAAACTTCTGGAACTAGTTTAAAACAAAGCTAACCTGAATCTTAATCAAGATATACTTAAAAGAAATCACAAATATTGACAAGGATTCATGGAGAACGAGGGCAAACAAGAAATCACGATTACAGGAAAAATAATAGAACTTGAATCATGAAAATCACGCAAACTTGTTACACTTTGGCTACTGGTTTCATCGACTACCTATGAACAAGATTAATTAGATTTTTACTTGAGAGATTGCCTACCTTTGGAAGTTTCTAATAAAATCTTCTACACGACGAAGCAGAACGGGGTCTGGGGAAGAAAGCTCTGGTTGGGCGATCTCCTCCTTCTCTGGTGCTCTAGGTATTCTTCCGCAAGTCCTTTAGCAAGTTGGTAACTCTCCCTAAGGGCTTATGACGAGTATTTATAGATTTAGAGTTGTCAAAAGTCCTATCGTAGCTGGAAAGTGGAGTTGTAATTTTAACTTGATCTCTTTCATGCCTGGAGGATTCTCGTCCCAATAGGAGTGGGAAACCTTTAGAAACTCTCTCTTGGTGGGCACAAATTTGGATTAATATGGAAGTCTACTGATGGTTAAATCTCTGGGTTTACAGTTGCTTAACTCTTGGTAGGAGTCCTATTAGGTTCTAGAACTTCCATAGGAATCGTTTCTGTAACAGGTCTTCCTATTTGGTTTAGTTCTAGGGATCAGGTTTGGAATCCACTATTTAATTTAGTCATGTTTCTATAGTCCGTACTTTTTCTTGTTATTATCGGATATATAGTTAACATGTGTTTTATAGTCTAGAAGATAACTGGTAACTTCATCATATATGAAGTCATACATGATTTAGTCTTGGACAGTCTAAGTTTAACTTTGTCATATACAAAGCTAACTTCGTCATATCCGAAGTCCACTTCGTCATATATGAAGTCTACTTCATTTTGGTCTTGATCAGTCGAAGCTTAACTTCGTCATATACGAAGCTAACTTCGTCATATCCGAAGTCCACTTCGTCATATACGAAGTCTACTTCATTTTGGTCATGAACAGTCGAAGCTTAACTTTGTCATATATGTCACGTCCTAATAAATGTCTATTTATTGGAAATCACATAAAAACAGGCTAAAGAAATAGAACTTAGATTTTTATACATCTGTTGTCATTATCGCGAAAGCTTAACTTACATAACACTCCTTATTACTATCCATAAGAGGAGTAAGAAAAAGACAACTTAATTACATTCCATTTCTACAGTACTAAAGGAAAGTAAAGTTATTGGACTTCTGAGGACTGATTGTCCTGCTTAGCACACCCCCCTTAAGCATTATGCTCATCTTGATCACCTGAAAAAGTAGAATTTGATGAGCTAAGTAGCCCAGTAGGATTCATTCTTCTAATAAAAAGAATTAAGATAATCAAATATTAGAGCAAGAAACTTAACTGATTGCAATGCTGAACATCAAATATGATTGGATAACCATGTCAATAGGTAACAATTGTAGGATAAAAGTAATGAATTAAGTTTGCATAAACAAGAATTTAGAATAATAATCACATTCTGGCTTAAACACATATTCAACTCAGGATAGAATGAAATGATGACCAATCAAGAAAGTATGATGCAATGCCAAACATCCACAGATCCTTTATCGTTCCATACGACCACTAAACGAATTTGGGTGCTCTTCCCGGCACTGGACCAGCCCCACTTGCACAGGCATATATCTCAATTGAGTCCCAAAGACCCAAAAATTGTCATCATAACTCATTTCTGTAAACTTTACAAGTGTGGTACACAAGTACTCAAGATCTCACATGTAACAAAGGTTTATGAACCAATGCCAATAATTTTAGAAGGTTGAAACCATATAATAATAAATTATACTTGGGGAGTTTAAGAATAATCCAAAGTAGGATATGGAAGGCAATTGAATGATCCCTCTTAATGATAAAGTAGTTGGAATTCAAGGGTATAAGGGAAACAACTTGTTGGGTTAATAGTATAGTGAGTCATCAAGAGATTGAACAAGAAATGGTGCTGGAAAACACAACAGGACAGTGTATGTCGATAGCCAGAGTGGGGCTGTCGACAGCCACTGTCCTTCAAGAACCAGTTTCTAGAACTTGGACACTGTCTGTCGACAGGCCAAGGGTGGCTATCGACAGATGAAGGCTATCTGTCGACAGGTGAAGGTTATCTGTCGACATACACTGATGTTTCTGCATTTTTGGGTTCTGGAAGCAGGATATTTGTCGACAGATGGGTTTTATCTGTTGATAGAGGTGGGTTAAACTTCCAGAAATAATTGTACAACACCTTAGTATACTCATCTAAGTGTTCCTATGATTCTAAGCATGGTTAACAACACCTAATGGGTCTGGTCTACACTTCTAAACACCACTTTACAAGAAGGAAATAATAGCACAATGGAAACACACTTCACAACACAGTGGCAAGAATTGGAAGCTTATAGGAGAAAGACTCCATAGAAATATATCTACTCTTTCATGCAAACCTTATCAAGATCGAAACAAGGTTCGTACCAGTACATATAGCTACATATAAAGACATGAGTATCCATCTAGAGGTATGAACACAATGGAAAAGAAGTATCCAGAAGAGCTTTACTGAACCTCATGACAACGTGAGCTCGAAGTAGATGCTTGAACTCCGAGATCTAAAAGAAGGAGAAGCAAGAGGAGAATCCTACTCGACTTAGAAAGATGAAGGTCTTCTTTTCTCCTCAACGAAGGAGATCAACAGCAACAAGAAGAAGGAAACTTGGCAGGTACAATGGAAGAAATAGCAGCGACAATAGCTACAACAGAAGTTGTTCAGCAGCTACAGGAACACAGCAGCAGTAACAACAGCCTCAACAGATCAAGTGGGTAAAAGCCCTCACAATGGTTTAAGGGAGGCTTATATAAGCTCCCAGGTTCCATGCATGTATGGCACGTAGCCATACATGTGGAACCGTAAAACTTTCTCACTCAAGGCCACGTTTACCATGCAATTCCCATAGCTTAGCCACGTTAACCATGGGGTTTTACCCCACTCACACGTATTAGGATACGTGTAGGCCACTTACCCAAGGTGCAATGAGGCTTACATAGCCCATGATACGTGAGCAAAGATTAATCAAGAAAATGGGTTACGTAAATAGGTAAAAATTCAGTTAGCCATTTTGTCCCTACATTCTTGTATCCAAATGGTGACCAAATAAGTTGAAATTTCAAACATAGGCTAATTAGAAGGTTTTACTAATTATGATGATTTTAGTTTAATTTTTAGAATTAATTTTCCACCTAGCAAAAATTACCTGAAAAATCATTGTGTCGATTTAATCTTGAAATCCACGCGTCAATAATTCTAGATATTTACATTTCTAGTATCAACACATTTTTCTAGAAATTATGGTATTTTTGGATTTCTATTCCGTTACAGAATTCCAGAGTCGCCCTGTCGGAGTGCGCACCTTTAAGTACGACACTGAAATTATATTTATTAATATAATTTAATCATAAATTAAAGATAATCACATTTTATGAAAGTAGTTATATTTAACAATCAATCTCTTCACATTTTATCTAATTTTCAATAAATAAAATTTTGGGGTGTTACAACTCTCCCCTACTAAAGAAAATTTGGTCCTCCAAATTTAACAGATAAGAATTTAACAATGTGTGATACTGACCTGTAAATAATTATGGATACTTGGTTTTGACGGCATCTTCCAATTCCCACGTTGCTTCTTCCTATCCTCGTTTGTTCCATTGGATCTTTAGTAGCGGAACTTCCTTATTCCGAAGTTGCTTGATCTTTCGGTCGAGGATTTGCACAGGTCTTTCTTCATATGCCAGGTTTCCTTGTACATCTAGATTCTGATATTCAATAACATGTTCTGGATCGTAAACATATTTCCGTAACATTGACACATGGATAGTATAGTGTGCTCGATGAGTTTCCTCTAGTATTTGTTTCTTGATTTCTGAATTATCCGATATACATAACCTGTTCCGGAACCGAAGATTTCCATGCGCATCTTTATTAAAATCAGGTCTGGAATCCAGTCTTTCTCTAATTTCTATTAACATAGGATCATTGTCCTGTTGTTCACCAATTTGTCTTAATAGTTCAGATTGCACTTTTAGGTTATTAATCATGACCTTATATTCTTGTGGTTCAGCTTTCATACTCAATGTAGAGAATTCTTCCAAAAGTTTTCATTCTTTGATTTGCAATTGAAATAATTTAGCCATGGAATTTCTACTGAGAGCATCAGCTACAGTATTGCCTTTTTCAGGATGGTACTCAATCTTAAAATCATAATCCTTGATATATTCCATCCATCTTCTTTGTCTCATGTTCAGTTTCTTCTGTGAAAATAGATACTTTAAACTTTTATGATCGGAGTACACTATGAATTGATTATCATACAAGTAGTGCATCCAGAGCTTTAGAGCAAAAACTACCGTTGCTAATTTCAAATCATGTACTGGGTAGTTTTTCTCATGATTCTTTAATTGTCTAGATACATAGGCAATAACTTTTCCTTCTTGGATCAATACACATCCTAGTCCGATATTTGATGCATCAGTGTAAACTTCAAATGTTTTTCCTTCTACTGGAAAGATTAAAACTAGTGCGGATGATAAACATTCCTTCAACCTCTGAAATGCTTGCTCACAATTCTCATTCCATTCAAATGTAATTCCCTTCCGAGTTAGTGGTGTAAGAGGTGAAGCAATTTTGGAAAAACATTTAACAAACCTCCAATAATAGCTAGCCATACCCAGAAAACTTCTAATTTCAGTAATGTTCTTAGGTTGTTCCCACTTCTGAATAGCTTCAACTTTAGAGGAATCTACTGACAATCCCTCTCTAGAAATAACATGTCCTAAGAACGTTACTTGTTCCAACCAGAATTCACATTTACAAAACTTTGCATATAACTTATGATCTCGTAGTAATTGTAAAGTAATCTGCAAATGTGCTTCATGTTCTTCCATACTCTTAAATTAATCAATAAGTCATCAATGAATATGACTACTAACTGATCCAAATATGACCTGAATACATCATTCATTAATCGCATGAAAGCAGCAGGTGCATTGGTTAATCCAAACGGCATCACTACAAATTCGTAGTGCCCATACCTACTTCGAAAAGTTGTCTTGTGAATATCCTCTTCTTGAATTCTCAATTGATAATACCCATATCTAAGATCAATATTTGAAAAATATTGAGCTCCAGACAATTGATCAAATAGATCATCAATTCTAGGAAGTGAGTATTTATTTTTAATTGTTAACTGGTTCAATTGTCTATAATCTATGCATAATTGCATAGTCCCATCCTTCTTCTTAACAAACAATACTGGAGCACCCCAACGAGATGTATTGGGTCTAATGAACCCTTTCTCCATTAGTTCTATCAATTGCCTTTTTAATTCCTTCAATTCTTCCATTGACATTCGATAAGGCGTTATTGAAATTGGTGTGGCTCCTGAAACCAATTCAATTGAAAATTTTACTTCTCTACTAGGTGATAAACCAGGTCCTCTGGAAATATATCAACAAATTCTTTTACTACCAATTTATTAATGTCATAGAAGCCAAATATCCCTGACACCCTTTTTGTACCAACTTGCATGCCTTAACTGCCATGATTATGGGAATACTTCTTACACGAGGTTTATCAAAAGTCATGGAGTAAACCTCCTTACCAAAAAAGGTTACTTGTCCAGATTTGCATGATGTTTGGATAACCAATCTACCCCAAGGATTACATCATAATCCCACATCTCAAGACATATCAAATCACCCGAAAAATTATGTTCTTTAATTAGAATTTAACTGGTAGGGTAATATTCTTTAAGTCTCTTACCCTCACTAAGAGGAGTTGCTACCTCTAACTGTATAGGTAGTGGAAATGATTGTATTTCTAATGATCTAGAAAACTCATAACTGATAAAGGAATGTGTAGCTCCTGAATCAAATAATACATACGCAGGTTTAGAGTTTACTAAAAGTGTACCTTCAATAAGTCCACCCTCTTGCAGAGATTCAGGTTCCACTTCCTGAATAGCTTGTAAACGTCCTTATTTGACTCGAGGATTTTGGGTTGCTGGTGCGTTCTTTATCATAGGGCACTTTGGAATCCGATGTTCATTGCTTCCACATCAGAGGCAAGCACCCAACCTACGCCAACAATTCTCAATCTTATGTCCACTGATATGGCAATGTCGACAAACATCCTTATTTCCAACTGGAGCTTTTCCTGCTTTCTTGATGGACTGCTGTACTTTAGGGGCATTTCCCATCTCAAACATTTTTTTTATGATCGGTCATGGAAGAGCTTTCACCGGACTTCCCTCTAATCTTTTCCACAGTTTCGTTGGCAGCTTCTAAAGCCAAGGCCCTTTTAACCATTTCAGAATATGTGGTAACTAAATGAGGCGTTAGCTGCGTAATGAAGTTTGGACGTAAACCATTCATAAACCTTTTTGCCTTCAACTTCTCTGTGGCTATTAGATGAGGAGCATACTTAGATAGTCGAGCAAACTGTGCCTCGTACTCCGACACCGTCATTCTAAGTTGCTTTAAATTAGCAAACTCATTAGCCTTCCTCGCCTAAACTACCTTCAGAAATATTTACATCACCGTCATTCTTATCCTAATAAGCCGAAAAGTGTTTACATCATCCTTAGTAAGCCGAAAATATTTACAATACCACCAACATCCTTAACCTCTCATTACACATATACATGTAGAGTTATATACACAACCCACTACTAACAAAAAGAGAGGTTACAAAAGTAAGTTTCTAAGTTCCTAACTTGCTTCAGGTTTGTGTAGCAGACTCCACGGACGGCTGCTGATAACCCCCAGGCCCATGATACAACTCCCTTGCTGCTTCAGACAACACCTCCCAATACCCTTCAACCTGATGGAGCAGCATGTCTTGTCCTAACTTACGACTATCCAGATTACACATTATTTGGGTCATAGTCTCCAAGGAAGCATGGGGATTTCTCGCCAGAAATGCGCCTGTAGTAAGCTTCAACACTTCCTCCTTAATCTGCACATGTGCTTCCCTTTGGGCATGAGCATATAACTCCACATCATGATGGAGCAATTCCATTGCTGACACTAGCCGTTCCTGAGCATTCATATCCATTCTGTAGCAAATAACAAATTAAGTACATACACATACACAAAATCACTATTACTTTCATAACTAATCCCAGATTTCTACTCCAACTCAATGATCATTCTCTAGGTTTATGGAACCTAAGGCTCTGATACCAAATTTTCTATCAAGTCCTAATAAATGTCTATTTATTGGAAATGACAGAAAAACAGGCTAAAGAAATAGAACCTGGATTTTTATACATCTGTTGCCATTATCGCATAAGCTTAACTTACATAACAATCCTTATTACTGTCCATAAGAGGAGTAAGAAAAAGACAACTTAATTACATTCCATTTCTATAGTACTAAAGGAAAGTAAAGTTATTGGACTTCTGAGGATTGATTGTCCTGCTCAGCACCCCCCAAGCATTATGCTCATCTCGATCACCTGAAAAAGTAGGATTTGATAAGCTAACTAGCCCAGTAGGATTCATTCTTCTAATCAAAAGAATTAAGATAATCAAAGATTAGAGCAAGAAACTTAACTGATTGCAATGCTGAACATCAAAGATGATTGGATAACCATGTCAATAGGTAACAATTGTTGGATAAAAGTACTGAATTAAGTTTGCACAAACAAGAATTCAGAATAATAATCACATTCTGGCTCAAACACATAATGACCAATCAAGAAAGTATGATGCAATGCCAAACATCCACAGATCCTTTATCGTTTCGTATGGCCACTAAACGAATTCGGGTGCTCCTCCCGGGACTAGACTGGCCCCACTTGCACAGGCATATATCTCAATTGAGTCCCAAAGACCCAAAAATTGTCATCATAACTCATTTATGTAAACTTTACAAGTGTGGTACACAAGTACTCAAGATCTCACATGTAACAAAGGTTTATGAACCAATGCCAATAATTTCAGAAGGTTGCAACCATATAAGAATCAATTATACTTGGGGAGTTTAAGAATAATCCAAAGTAGGATATAGAAGGCAATTGAGTGATCCCTCTTAATGATAAAGTAGTTGGAATCCAAGGGTATGGGGGAAACAACTTGTTGGGTTAATAGTATAGTGAGTCATCAAGGGATTGAACAAAAAATGGCGCTGGAAAACACGATAGGACAGTGTATGTCGACAGCCAGAGTGGGGCTGTCGACAACCACTATCCTTCAAGAACCAGTTTCTGGAACTTGGACACTGTCTGTCGACAGGCCAAGGGTGGCTGTCGACAGATGAAGGCTATCTGTCGACAGGTGAATGTTATCTGTCGACATACACTGGTGTTTCTGCATTTTTGGGTTATGGAAGCAGGATATCTATCGACAGATGGGTTCTATCTGTCGACAGTCGTGGGTTAAACTTCCAGAAATAATTGTACAACACCTCAGTATACTCATCTAAGTGTTCCTATGATTCTAAGCATGGTTAACAACACCTAATGGGTCTGGTCTACACTTCTAAACACCACTTTACATGAAGGAAACAATAGCACAATAGAAACACATTCTTCACAACATAGTGGCAAGAACTGGAAGCTTATAGGAGAAAGACTCTGTAGAAATATATCTACTCTTTCATGCACCTTATCAAGACCGAAACAAGGTTCGTACCAGTACATCTAGCTACATCTAAAGACGAGTATCGATCTAGAGGTATGAACACAATGGAAAAGAAGTATCCAGGAGAGCTTTACTGAACCTCATGACAATGTGAGCTCAAAGTAGATGCTTGAACTCCGAGATCTAAAAGAAGGAGAAGCAAGAGGAGAATCCTACTCGACTTAGGAAGATGAAGGTCTTCTCTTTTCCTTAACGAAGGAGATCAACAGCCGCAAGAAGAAGGAAACTTGGCAGGTACAATGGAAGAAGTAGCAGCGACAGCAGCTGCAGCAGAAGTTGTTCAGCAGCTACAGGAACACAACAGAAGCAGCTATGGCAAAGCAGCAACAGTAGCCTCAACAGATCAAGTGGGTAAAAGCCCTCACGATGGTTTAAGAGAGGCTTATATAAGCTCCCAGGTTCCATGCATGTATGGCACGTAGCCATACATGTGGAACTGTGAAAACCCACTTTCTTACCCAAGGCCACGTTTACCATGCAATTCCCATAGCTTAGCCACGTTAACCATGGGGTTTTACCCCACTCACACGTATTAGGATACGTGTAGGCCACTTACCCAAGGTGCAATGAGGCTTACGTAGCCCATGATACATAAGCAAAGATTAATAAAGAAAATGGGTTACGTAAATAGGTAAAAATTCAGTTGGTCCTTTTGTCCCTACATTCTTGTATCCTAATGGTGACCAATTAAGTTGAAATTTCAAACATAGGCTAATTGGAAGGTTTTACTAATTATGGTGATTTTAGTTTAATTTTTAGAATTAATTTTTCACCCAGCAAATATTACCCGAAAAATCATTGCGTCGACTTAATTTTGAAATCTGCGCGTCAATAATTCTGGATATTTATATTTCTAGTATCAGCACATTTTTCTAGAAATTATGGTGTTTTCAAATTTATATTCCGTTACAGAATTCGGTGTCGCCCTGTCGGAGTGCGCACCTCTAAGTACGACACTGAATTATATTTATTAATATAATTTAATTCTAAATTAAAGATAATCACATTTCATGAAAGTAGTTATATTTAACAATCAATGTCTTCACATTTTATCTAATTTTCAATAAATAAAATTTTGGGGTGTTACAATATAGGAAGCTAACTTTGTTTTGGTCTTGAACAGTCGAAGCTTAACTTCGTCATATACGAAGCTAACTTTGTCATATCTAAAGTCCACTTCGTCATATACAAAGTCTACTTCATTTTGGTCTTGATCAGTCGAAGCTTAACTCGTCATATACGAAGCTAACTTCGTCATTTCCGAAGTCCACTTCATTTTGGTCGTGATCAGACAAAGCTTAACTTCATCATATACGAAGCTAACTTCGTCATATCTAAAGTCCACTTCGTCATATATGAAGTCTACTTCGTTTTGGTCGTGATCAGTCGAAGCTTAACTTCGTTATATCAGAAGTCCACTTCGTCATATACGAAGTCCACTTCGTTTTGGTCGTGATCAGTCGAAGCTTAACTTCGTCATATACGAAGCTAACTTTGTCATATCCGAAGTCCACTTTGACTTATAATGTTATATCTTGGCTAGTCGATTTGATACATTGATTGCCTCAAACATCGATTGTTGTTCAACATCGATTGTCCTTTAACATTGATTACCGTTAATCATCGATTACCTTGAAACATCGATTGTTCCTTTGAACATTTATTACCTTGAAACATCAATTGTTCCTTTGAACATCAATTACCTTTAATCATCGATTGTTCCTTTGAGCATCAATTGCTATTATATTCTACCAATTGCTCTTACAAACATAGTTCTATATTAATTGCTGACCAGCCCATATCGATTATTGACTGTTTTATCCATTGCCATATAGTTTTGGTGTGAATTTAATAAAACTCTCTACAAATATTTATTATTATTATTGTTATTATTATTTTCTATTTATTTAGGATAAAAATCCAGGTTGTTACACCCTCCCCCGCATAAAAAGAATTTGGTCCACCAAATTCCATGACTTCTTTGGTTAAATATGAATCATCATTCTATGCTAAAGGTATTAATCAAGGCGAGTTTAGAGTTACCTTCCACGATTCCTATTTCGTCATTTGGAATGGGTTGTGCCAAAGCTTCAAGTGTATCCTGATGTTTGGATTTTCTTGATGTTTGTCCTCCATCAGTGGGCATTTTCCAATCTTGCTGCTACCTCGAAAGCATTTTTCCTGATTCTTCCAACAATCCTCTGACATATGGCTCGCCTTATTATAGTGCTTGCATCGACCTTTGTGACCAAAAGCTAATCATCTGTCATTCTTCTTATTCTTTATTTTACTCTTACCACTATTGGGTTGCTCCTCTTTCAGTTGATTTCTTTAGAAGAGGGCAGTCTCGAATCTGATGCCCTAATTTGCCACAACGTAGATATGGACCATTTTTTCGCCAACACTCCTTGGTCACATGACTTGGCCTACTACAATGAAAGAATATGATTCTGAAAAACTCCTTATTACATTTCTTTTGTGGGTTTGCCTTCTTGCCATGGTGGTGTCTTCCTTTCCCATTCTTGTTGGTCACTTTTCTAATCTTTTTAGTCGCCTCCAAGGCTTTTTCTAGTTGTTGGGTGGCTTGCCGACATGCCAAAACTAGCTTTTGAGTTAACCTCATTTCGTCTTGCAGTGGTGTACGTCCAGCGTTCGATAAGAGCCCCTTCAAGTGTAGGGTTGGCATTAGGATACTAAATTAACATTAAGCTGATATGTGTATGTATATATATTTAGATGTTAGCCATGGTTCTACCCAATCCTCACTTAGGTATGGTAGTTGACTTAGACACGTCTCATGGCAGTCCATCCTAGAACATCCTAGACCTAAGAGATTTAATTAAGACATCCCAGGCTCTAATACCAACTGACACGCACTGCCAATTTAGCAGCGGAATAAATCGGGGAGACGTGAGCCAAGTAAATACCAATGTGTCTTGCACAATAGTTGAGTGACTTAGAGCAACTAATGGACAATAATTGGAATAAACTTCTAATTTTATTGATAATGCACCAAGACTATTACAGCCACTAATTCGAAGCCAATACATAGGGCTCAATGGCAACAATTCATTAGAAAGGAAATTTAAACGAGTATCTAACTAGACTCTATTATACTAGGGTAACTCCATTGATATGACACTAGGTCGCTGATCACTCTAGTCCTGTCCCAACGATATGTGTAACGTCATCATCCGACTCACCTGAAACACCTTGATAAATAACACAGGGTGAACGATAACACTCAGTAGGATATATCAAATTCAGGATTGACATCTTATTAGATTCATTTTGATCACTAGTATATTCCTCCTCATCGAAGTCCCCCAACTGTATTTCAGGTTGTTATGGATCGACTTCTTCCACTTCATTCTCTTTAGATAAAGAAAGTGGCTCCACAGATTCATCACTAGAAGCAGGCAACTCTACATCATCAACTAAGTCTGATTGAAAGAATTTGGCATTGATATCCAACTCCACTGTTTCAGTCAAATCCAACTCAAACTCCGGGAAAAGCCTTGTCTTAAGCTTGCAAACTGCCCACCAATCATTTCTTTCTTTATTTCTAGATGATGGATACTTTGTATAATAGACTTGCTGAGCTTGTGTGGCCAAAATAAATGGATCATAAGTATTCAATTTGGACTTATGCCTAATATCGACAATCCCATATGTTGTGTCATTTAGAATAGAATTAGGATCAAACCAACGACACTTGAACAAAAATATATGGTTGCCATCTCCGAGATATTACAATTCTAAGATCTCCTCAATAATACCATAATAAACACATTCATTTTCATTATATGTACTTCCTTTCACACATACCCTGTTGTTCATTGTTGACTTATTCTACCCATATTCTCTAGTGTGAAATCTATATCCATTCGCAATAAATGTTGGATATGTAAGTGCAACTTTCGATGGGCCATAACTTATCTCTTGAATTCTTTGATCAGTAATAAAACCATTTTCAACCTACATATGGACAACACACTAGTCAGAAATTGACATTGGCCTAACGAGAAGTAAGAGTAATCATGCTTACACGATATTTTAGCCAAGAAGCCAATGATTTCTCTCATTCTTTTTAACCTCCATGTTAGTGAGATATGGACATCTTTGGATTAATTCTGAGTCAAATTGTTGTATTACAAACATTGGAGCATTATAGATGGAATGAAAAACAACAAGTTATTGACATAATGTAATGTGAGCAGAGCACTTACGCAACATAAGATTCAACCTTAATACAATTTAAAAGAATATAAATTTCTGTGCACTGCAATTCTCTATCATTTAGCATCTGACTCGAAGAACATCCATATGCACGTCCAGGATACTTAAATATAGAGAGTCGATCAGACTGAATGGAGTCTCCCCCATCATCACTACGTGGTGGTCGAGTACGACGAGTTTGTATCTCAGGTTCAAAGTACATTGGCCAGAAATTTGATATTTCTTCCATAATGTACACCTCCGCAATGGAACCTTCTACCTTTGCCTTGTTGCGAACTTTCATATTCAATTCATACATGCACCTACCAGAAGGTTCATAGGATAATTGAAAACATATCACAAGAGATAGAATTATAAGGAAAAAAAATATACAAATTACCTCTCAAATAGATACATCCATCTAAATTGTACTGGCCCTCCTACTACAGCCTCGTATGGTAGGTGTATAAGCAGATGCTCCATCGAATCGAAGAATGCGAGTGAAAAAATCTTTTCCAATCAACAAACTGTCGTGATCACATTCTGTTCAATAGTTTCCACATCTTCATACATGAGTTCTGATGCACATAATGTTGCCCAGATAATAAGCCCAGAGGGGTGAATGGATTGCTAAAAATCTTTTTGAATAAAACCTGTCAATAAAAATACTTAACGAAAAAACACTAAGATAGATAGTTAGAGTTAGTGATAGTTAATACAAACAAGCAATCACACAACAATAGGAGATTTTTATCCTGGTTTGGACCTCCTATCCCAAGGAGTCCTACGTCCAGTCCCCAAGCAACAACTTAGGATTTCACTAACCAAGGGTACTGTCCCCTTTAAGGACTCTTACACATCCAGCAGCAGCTGGCCTTCTCTTCTATCCCCGAAGAGGTACAAATCACCACCTGATAGACAGGTCTTCCTTCCTCAGTGAAGGGAATAATAATGACCAGTTTCCAATAGGTCTTCTCTTCACAACCGAAGAGGAACACACAGAGAATTGTGTAAAAAGGCGAATTGCCTCTAGACCAAGCTTATAGGAAACTGCTTGATCTGAGGCGATGTCTGAGAGACAAAGATTTCTAACAAGAAAATCTCTCAGAACTACAAAAGCTCTCCAAAGGCTAAGCAAATGAAAAGGAGAGCTGAGAGCTAAAAGGTTTTTGGAATGAAACGAATGAGCTCTCTCTTTGCTGATGCTCGCAAGTTCTTGGCACGTTCAAAAGTGTGTATCTCTTGTGTGTATCCATGTCTTCTGTACTTTATGGAGTCATCAATCTTCTATATATCTTCTTTTGAAAAATATATCCGTTGAAGTGTATGTTGTCTCTATGTTTGAAGCACGTTAGACTGCATGGTCCGAAGTGTAGAACAGGTAAGCTTGCAGTTATTTAATTCTCTAGAAGACAAGCACGCAAGGAGAAGATTCATCCAGATATCTTTCTCTTCAGGTTGTCCAACGTTGTGAGATATGGTATTGGCAAAGACCTGCACGTAATAAATACCAAGGCACAGACAACTAGACTGTCTCTATGCTGTCAGTCAATGTTAGAAGACATGCTATAAGGATATACATCAAAATAGAAATGCCATTCTGTCACCCTGAAAGGTGTTTGCAATAGAAACACAGTTATAGAAGGCACACAGATATGTGACATGCAGAGAAGTGTTCAGTCACAATAAATGTTACGTGGTGCAAGATGTAAAAATATACGCGGGAAGACATGAACTCCACAGTGTTTGAAAATATGCTTGAATATCATAGAGAATAGATATTTTCAAATTTATCTGGAAAGATAATAATAATAAAAGTGTATGACAATACATTCAAAACACAATCGTTGTGAAGAGAGTTGATGTAAACATGAAAACAATGATATGTACATAAATGAAATACATGGTGAAATCGATGTGATTCATGTATATAAGGTAACATTATTGTTAACGATATGGAAATCATTGTGCTGATGAAATCGTTGTTCTACTTGTGAAATGTTGTGTGAGCAAATCGTTGTTCAAGTAGAAGCAAATCGTTGTTTAAGTGAATGTAAATCGTTGTTTGCGACCAAATCATTATATAAGTGAAGGCAAATCGTTGTTTGCTATCAAATCGTTATTTAAGTGAAAGTAAATCGTTGTTTTTCTTAACGAATCGTTACAACGATCAAATCGTTATTTTACTTATCAAATCATTGCAGCGATCAAATCGTTATTTTACTTATCGAATCGTTACATCGATCAAATCGTTGTTTTACTCATGAAATCGATGTGAGACCAAAATCGTTGTTTCACTTATGAAATCGATGTGAGACCGAAATCGTTATTTGACTTATGAAATCGATGTGAGACCGAAATCGTTATTTCTCTTAAGAAATCGATGTGAGACCGAAATCGTTATTCCTCTTAAGAAATCAATGTTCTATCAAGGAAATTGATGTGTTCTTAGAAGAAATGCATGCTCTGAACTTTAAATAACAGTGTGAGAATAACTTACAGATTTTTGTTGCAAAAAAAAAACTTACAGATTTTGCTTGCATTATTTTTTGTGGATGAACTTCAGAAAAGATTGTTAGAAAATTTTTGTTAATCACCAAAATTATATATAATAAATAAAATTATATATGGGGATGGACTGATCATTAATCTCCCCCTTTTTGGTGATGACAAAACATAACATAAAAATGTAAAGTACTGAAATAAATTTAAATAAATTTGCTATCTAACTTTAGATGAATTTGATAAATTGAAGGAATGTATTTCAAAATATTTTGTTTTCTCCCCCTTTTTTCATTAAGCAAAAAGACATACAAAGAGACAAAGAAAGAAGAGAGAAAAGATAAATGGGAGGCAAAAGAACTATTATATTGGATTACTGAGGGGGTACAGAGATGTAGAAGGCAGGTGACAAGAGAGAGGCATGGCGAGTGATGATTGGCCAAGTCTTGAGTTCCTGTTCTTCAAAATATTGTTGAAATGCACCCCAAGCAATAGTGTAGGAAGGCCCCATAACAGGAACTATTCTCTGGATGTGAAGTTGCCTCTGAGCTTCCAAGAAATTGTCATATTCATCCTTACCAAGAGACATATTGTAGGAACTGGATGTGCCAAAGCTGGCATGTTGCAAGAACTGATCAATTGAAATGGGGTAGAAGATCTGCTGCTTCTTCAGATCCTTTTTCATGGGTACATAAATCTGGTACCTCTGAACCCAAATAGCAAACGAATCTTGAACTAGGTGAATGAAGTTCAGATCTAGAAACTCATCAGCAGATAAAGTGGCTTTGTTTGACCTAGCTAAAGAGAGATTCAGATTGAAAAGCGGCTGAGCAGCTTGAGGGTAATGCTTTTCCCACTCTGATGGAGACAACCTTTCACAATCAGACAGGAGGGGAGCTAGCACATCAGATTTAATATGACCACTGTGATACTCCCTGAACAAGAATCTATGGAATGTAAGAAGATTGCCCTTCTGGACTTGGATCCAGCCCATGACCCTAGCAAACCTTTTGAAAATGATGGGACCCACTGCAGAGTCCACTACCAAGGAATGAAGGCTAGGGAGGAATACACTCTCCGACATATTCAGGGTAGTAAAATCCACTTGGATGGAGGTGTTGACTGGATTTTCTAATCTGAATAGAGCTATTGCTCCTCTGAATTTCCCAAGCTGAACCTCTGGCAGATTGTTGAGATATCTATAATCATTGAACATTTGGAAGTATCTGACCAGCTTGATCTCCTTCTGGATGAAGGGACCCCAGAAATTCTTATGATGAATGACAAACCACTCACTCAGTGTGAGAGGGTGGTCTCTAGGAGGGAATCTTTCAGATCTAGCAAGGATGAATTTCTTGTATAAGGACTGATGGCCCCGAGCCCATTGATGTTCAGTCTTAGATTCAGCCATTGAAAAAATTTTGTACTGATCAGCTTTAGATAGAGGAGAAAGAGGGAGAACAATTCGGAGGTAGTCTGTGAGGTTGAGGTGAGGGAGGCCACAAACTATGGCAAAAATGCATTTCTGCAGGAATTCAGAATAGATAGAGCTCATTCTATTTTCAATAGAAAGAGAGAACCAAAGGGGTGGAAAATGGGGTTCGGAGGAGAGGGCAAGGTCCTTTGAGACTTTCCTCTTTTTAGGAGTAGGACTAGAAGAGCCTGTCCTGTGAACATGAGAGGAAAGGGAGAGGACTGAGCGAGTATTGCTTCTTCAAACTCATCTTTGATGTCCACAATGACCACACTCGGAATTCGAGCACCCTTCGGAATGAGAGTGATGAATGAGGGTGAGTGGGTGGGTGAAGAGTAGAATAAGAGGTAGGAGGAGGTGGGACAGATGGTCCAGCAGAGGATGGACCAGATGATGAGGTTCCAGCTGAAGAAGATGATACTGGAGGTGCCTCAAAAATTGGAGGAGGAGGAATAAAGGTGGAGGAAGTAAGAGAAGAAGAGGAGGTAGTAGGAAATGGTGCAGGTGAGGAGATGTGTTTTGGAAGAGGTTGTTTGAAGGTGGCAGGGGCTGGAGGTGTAGTGGATGAAGAAGGTGGAGAAGGAGGAGCTGGAGTCTTAAGAGGTGAAGAGACAGGAGGCTCTAGGGGCACAACAGCAGCTTCTACTGGATCTTCAACTCTGACATGCTCTGCTTCGGATTCCACTGGCCCTGATGGCCCATACTCTTCCATCACTAGCCCTGCTGGCCCAGACTCTTCCACAACTGGCCCTGGAGGCCTTGACTCCCCAATTGATGGCCCTGGTGGCCCTGATGCTTCCTGTGCAGACTCTTCCTCAACAATATTTTGCCCTGATGGCCTGATTATTTCTTCAGAAGGCCCTGGTGGCCGAACCTCTTCTTCATTCCTTGGCCCTGATGGCCCTGAACTGCCTTCTGGCATGGGTTGAGTGGGAGCAGGAGGGGCAGGAATAGGCAATTGCACCCTCACAAAATTTGAAAGATTTGCTACTAATTCTTCAGGCTTCCCAGCTCACCCTTCATTCCTTGGAGCACAGCCTTGACTCCTCCAAGCTCTTTGGCTCCAATGCTCTGACTAATAAAAATGGAAGAAATGTCAGACTATACAGAGCATAAGATCTCCCCTTGTGCATTTAATCTTTAAATTATCTGCTTCATGTTCACTTTAAGCTTCTTCTTCTTGTGAGATCTGTTGAACCACTCCTATATTTTACCCTTTTATTTTGGTGATAATAAAATTTATGTTTAATTAATTATTATTAAAAATATTTAATATCATGTTTTTCTTAATAAATATAAATTTACATGATTAATTGAATATTAAATATATTTATTACCATGATTTTTCTAATAATAAATTAAATATCATGATTTTCTAATAAATATAATTTTATGACATTATTACCGTAATGATTTGCACTAAACACATAAATCGATGTCCATTCAATATATATCGATTTCAGTTCAAAGTGCCACATCGATTTGCTCTCATAAGGATTCCTTTGTACTCACACAGACTCCTTTGTAACTCATAAGGATTCCTTTATACTCACACAGACTCCTTTGTAACTCATAAGGATTCCTTTGTACTCACACAGACTCCTTTGTAACTCATAAGGATTCCTTTGTACTCACACAGACTCCTTTGTAACTCATAAGGATTCCTTTGTACTCACACAGACTCCTTTGTAACTCTCATAAGGATTCGCTCTCTTAAGGAATCGATCTTATAAGGATTCGCTCTCTTAAGGAATCGATCTCATAAGGATTCGCTCTCTTAAGGAATCGATCTTATAAGGATTCGCTCTCAAGGATTCGCTCTCTTAAGGAATCGATCTCATAAGGATTCGCTCTCAAGGATTCGCTCTCTTAAGGAATCGATCTCATAAGGATTCGCTCTCTTAAGGAATCGATCTCATAAGGATTCCTTTGTAACTCTCACATGGATTCCTTTGTAACTCTCATAAGGATTCCTTTGTAACTCTCATAAGGATTCCTTTGTAACTCTCACATGGATTCCTTTGTAACTCTCACATGGATTCCTTTGTAACTCTCACATGGATTCCTTTGTAACTCTCATAAGGATTCCTTTGTAACTCTCACATGGATTCCTTTGTAACTCTCATAAGGATTCCTTTGTAACTCTCATAAGGATTCCTTTGTAACTCTCACATCGATTCCTTTGTAAAATATGGATTTCACTTAAACATAGATTTATTTTATATTTCAAAATATTTTTTGGCATCTAGTGAAAAAGTCAAATATTCTTGATTTGCGTAATCATTTATCTTTCTGTCAGGAGATCTTTTTGCTTAACTTTCTAGATCTCTTCTCTCCTGCCAACAAAAGAGAGATTACTTACCACTTCTGGGTGGCAACAAGAAACATAGATGTATGAGCCTTTTTGACAGAAACACTCTTTTATCTAAACACTTTCTTCTATGCTTGCAGACCTCGTAGACAACAATTATCAGAAGAAAGAGAAGATGAGCAACGGCTAGAACTCCAACGGATTTATTCAAATTGCTCATATAAAAGATGAAGCAAGGCTGAAGAAGTATGAAGAGTTTTCCTGAAGATCTTTTGAATGAGTGTACAACCAGTGAGGAACCTGAACTCCAAATACACTCAAAGAAAAAGAGAGAAAGAGCCTGAGCCCAAGAAGAAGTGTTCAAGCATCTGAAGCACTGAAGCATTCAAGCTCCTTCTCCTCTCTTCTCTCTCTCTCTCTGTGCATCTTGTAAATCTGGGGGAGAGAGTCTTTTGCTGAGAGTTCTTGTAGTTGGTTTTTATTTGTTCCAACTCTCAGCTTTGTTCTTTCTTTTCTAAGAAAGACTTCTGTCCAGCTGTAGGACTGTATACAGTGTGTAACCCAGCTAGGGGTTTGTGTCTAGCAGAACCGCACTGGGGTTTGTACCAGGAGGTTGGCTTCTTTACCTGTAAGAGAAGTGGGTTGCCTTCTTGCCCGGGAAAGAGAAGAAGACCAGCTGGGGTGCTGGGTGTTGTAGTGTCCTTAAGGGGGACTGCACCCTTGGTTAGTGAAATCCCAAGAGGTTGCTTGGGGACTGGACGTAGGACTTCCATGTGGGAAGGGCCGAACCAGGATAAAGTCCTTGTGTCTTTTGTGTGATTGTTTATTTGCTTCCGCACTACTCTCTTTATCACACTAAACTAACCAAACCTTCAAGTGTTCATTTCTGTGTTTAAGTTTCTATTTCAGATTTCAGAAAAACCTATTCACCCCCCCCTCTAGGTTAGCTTGCTGCCGTACCAAAAGGGCCAACAAGTGGTATCAGAGCGGGTCTCTGATCATTCGAAGATCCAACGATCTTAGAGTAAAGATCCATGGCAGCTCAAGGATATGCTGAAGGCCAATCAGTCACCAGACCTCCATTCTTTGATGGAGAAGACTACCAATATTGGAAAATGAGAATGGAATGCTTCATTCGAGGCACAGACTTTGATCTGTGGCAGGTAATTGAGGTAGGTGATTTTGTTATTGTTCCTATTGAAGGCACTACTGCCATTACACCTGCTGATAAAAGTAAATTATCTTTAAACTTTAAAGCTAAGAACTACTTATGTTGTGCCTTATCCAAAAGAGAATTTAGTAGAGTATCTGCATGCAAATCTGCTAAAGAAATTTGGGATAAACTGCAGATAACTTATGAAGGAACGGATAAAGTGAAACAAACTAGAATAGATATTCTTGTTTCACAATATGAACAATTTAAAATGCTTCCAAGCGAAAACATTACTACTATGTATAATAGATTTTCAAGCATAGTAGTAGGCTTAAATTCTCTTGGTAAAACTCTTTCCAATGAAGAAACCGTTAGAAAATACTTAGGTCTTTAACCGTTTCATGGACACCTAAAGTAACCGCTATTGAAGAAGCCCATGACTTAACCAAATTATCTATTGATAACTTAATAGGTTCCCTCATGGCACATGAAATTAATATGGAGCGTCTATCTGAATGCTCATCAAAGAAAAAATGTACTAATGCTCTTAAAGTTGCAGCTACTCCTTCTACTTCTTCTTCTTCTTCAAGTTCCAAAAATGCAGATTCTGAAGACAGTGACGTAGATGAAGTTCTGTCCAAGCTTCAGAAAATTTTTAAGAAGAAGAAAAATGGATCGAAAAGGATTCAAAAGAAAGACAAAAAAGAGAAAGAACCAGTCTGCTATGAATGCAGAAAACCTGGACATCTAAGACCGGATTGTCCTAGACTAAAGAAGACTGGTCAATCAGAAAAGTCCAAAATGAAGCACAAGAAATTCAAAAGAAAAGCCATGGCAGCTGCTTGGGAAAATGAAGAGGCCACAAGCTCAGAATCATCAAGCTCAGAATCGGAGAAAGAGCAGGTAAGTCTAGCCCTCATGGTAGGACTAGATGAGGTACATCTTAACTCATCTTTTGATTCTTGCACAGATTCAGGATCAGAGTCTGAAGACTTAGAAGAAGTATTTAATGAACTGTATGAAAAACATAAAAATGTTGTAAAAGAATTAAAGAATTTGAAAAACAACACTACTTGTTTGGAAAACACTAATTCTGATCTTAAATCAGAAATAGAACAATTAGAAAAACAACTGAAGGAAAGTAAGGATAATAATTCTCTTTTGAATGAAGATTTAAAAAATAAGGACAATGAAAAATTAGAGTTAGAAGAAAAATTTAAAACTCTAACTGAAGAAAATATTTATTTAAATGAATCAGTCAGAAAATTAACTAAAGGGAAAACATCCTTAGCCCTATGTTTAAAAGGGTCAAAATCTGAAAATAATAAACAAGGACTTGGTTATACACCTCCAGAAAAAGAAAACAAGTAATAAACTCAGGAAAATATCCATTTACCAAAATTTGTAAAAGAAACCAAAATGCCTCAGAAAAAGGAACCTGAAACAACCAAGCTTTATCAAAAGAAAAAGGTTTCTAAAAATTATGTTCCAATCATGCATCACAAAGGTAATAAGAACTGCAAAACAAATTATATTCATTGCTGCTCTCATTGCAATAAACTAGGACACACTGTGAACACCTGCACAACTAGTCACTTAGTTTGGATTCCTAAAGGTTATTTTCATGCATCTAACCATCAAGGACCCAAAAAGATTTGGGTACCTACCTCTGAGTAATGTATTTGCAGGTTAGCCTTGGAGCATCAAAAACCAAGAATGCTCAAGGCAGGAGTGACTGCAGATTCTTCATTCAAATCACATCTGAAGAAAGAGTAGTCACAAAAATGAATTAGTCTTTATTACTAACAATTATTTGCAAGTTTCATTCAGGTGGAGTCTCTCATTCAGGGGGAGTACAGACTAAGGGGGAGTTATTCATTTATGTCAATCATTGTTGAACCCCTCAATGGAAAGAATTTCTTTCACAAAGGGGAGAGAATGCAATGGTAAGAACCTTCCTTTTTGGTTTGTGACAAAAAGGGGGAGAGTATGCATGGTATGCATTATCTGTGAATTTTCTGTATTTTCTATGCTTTATGTATTTTTGTCAGAAAATTCTCATAAATTTTGTCATCACCAAAAAGGGGGAGATTGTTGAACCACTCCTATATTTTCCCCTTTTATTTTGGTGATAATAAAATTTATGTTTAATTAATTATTATTAAAAATATTTAATATCATGTTTTTCTTAATAAATATAAATTTACATGATTAATTGAATATTAAATATATTTATTACCATGATTTTTCTAATAATAAATTAAATATCATGATTTTCTAATAAATATAATTTTATGACATTATTACCGTAATGATTTGCACTAAACACATAAATCGATGTCCATTCAATATATATCGATTTCAGTTCAAAGTGCCACATCGATTTGCTCTCATAAGGATTCCTTTGTACTCACACAGACTCCTTTGTAACTCATAAGGATTCCTTTATACTCACACAGACTCCTTTGTAACTCATAAGGATTCCTTTGTACTCACACAGACTCCTTTGTAACTCATAAGGATTCCTTTGTACTCACACAGACTCCTTTGTAACTCATAAGGATTCCTTTGTACTCACACAGACTCCTTTGTAACTCTCATAAGGATTCGCTCTCTTAAGGAATCGATCTTATAAGGATTCGCTCTCAAGGATTCGCTCTCTTAAGGAATCGATCTCATAAGGATTCGCTCTAAGGATTCGCTCTCTTAAGGAATCGATCTCATAAGGATTCTCTCTTAAGGAATCGATCTCATAAGGATTCGCTCTCAAGGATTTACTCTCTTAAGGAATCGATCTCATAAGGATTCCTTTGTAACTCTCACATGGATTCCTTTGTAACTCTCATAAGGATTCCTTTGTAACTCTCATAAGGATTCATTTGTAACTCTCACATGGATTCCTTTGTAACTCTCACATGGATTCCTTTGTAACTCTCACATGGATTCCTTTGTAACTCTCATAAGGATTCCTTTGTAACTCTCACATGGATTCCTTTGTAACTCTCATAAGGATTCCTTTGTAACTCTCATAAGGATTCCTTTGTAACTCTCACATCGATTTCTTTGTAAAATATGGATTTCACTTAAACATAGATTTATTTTATATTTCAAAATATTTTTTGGCATCTAGTGAAAAAGTCAAATATTCTTGATTTGCGTAATCATTTATCTTTCTGACAGGAGATCTTTTTGCTTAACTTTTAGATCTCTTCTCTCCTGCCAACAAAAGAGAGATTACTTACCACTTCTGGGTGGCAACAAGAAACATAGATGTATGAGCCTTTTTGACAGAAACACTCTTTTATCTAAACACTTTCTTCTATGCTTGCAGACCTCGTAGACCACAAATTATCAGAAGAAAGAGAAGATGAGCAACGGCTAGAACTCCAACGGATTTATTCAAATTGCTCATATAAAAGATGAAGCAAGGCTGAAGAAGTATGAAGAGTTTTCCTGAAGATCTTTTGAATGAGTGTACAACCAGTGAGGAACCTGAACTCCAAATACACTCAAAGAAAAAGAGAGAAAGAGCCTGAGCCCAAGAAGAAGTGTTCAAGCATCTGAAGCACTGAAGCATTCAAGCTCCTTCTCCTCTCTTCTCTCTCTCTCTCTGTGCATCTTGTAAATCTGGGGGAGAGAGTCTTTTGCTGAGAGTTCTTGTAGTTGGTTTTTATTTGTTCCAACTCTCAGCTTTGTTCTTTCTTTTCTAAGAAAGACTTCTGTCCAGCTGTAGGACTGTATACAGTGTGTAACCCAGCTAGGGGTTTGTGTCTAGCAGAACCGCACTGGGGTTTGTACCAGGAGGTTGGCTTCTTTACCTGTAAGAGAAGTGGGTTGCCTTCTTGCCCGGGAAAGAGAAGAAGACCAGCTGGGGTGCTGGGTGTTGTAGTGTCCTTAAGGGGGACTGCACCCTTGGTTAGTGAAATCCCAAGAGGTTGCTTGGAGACTGGACATAGGACTTCCATGTGGGAAGGGCCGAACCAGGATAAAGTCCTTGTGTCTTTTGTGTGATTGTTTATTTGCTTCCGCACTACTCTCTTTATCACACTAAACTAACCAAACCTTCAAGTGTTGATTTCTGTGTTTAAGTTTCTATTTCAGATTTCAGAAAAACCTATTCACCCCCCCTCTAGGTTAGCTTGCTGCCGTACCAAAAGGGCCAACAAGATCTACGGTGTGCCTTTCTGGTGAGCAATGAAATCTTTGTGGCCACACCCTTGTCTTTACTTCTTGAGCCGATAGCTGGCTCCATGATAATATCCTCAGCACCATCAGAGGTGCTTTCCACAAGACCTTCTTGGAATGGATCAACATGGGAATTCATTGTGGGCTCCACCTGAATTTTTGCTTCCTTTTCAACCACATGCTCCCCCTGAGCCGGAGCACCCTTCATCTGAACATCCTCTATGTGACTAGGTGTCACATCTTCTAAACTGGCTACTGCAATACTAGCTTCTTCAGTAAAATTTCCAGCTAGAGCAATGGGAACATCTTCTGCATGATTTTCTTTTGTGTGGCCTTATGCCACATCTTCTAAAACAACTGCTCTCTGGTAAATTTCCACACTTGCAATTTCAGCAGGAAAATTTGGAGGGATTTCTTCATGAATTTCTTCCTGCTCCCCCTGAATACTAGCGACAATTTCTAACACTTCTTCAATTACAGATGCAATAACTGTGGAGGGGGTCTCAACCTCAGATGGTTGCCCAACGGGCTCAATGTGCACAGGATCAATATATTCTATTCTTCTAGCACTTGCCATTGGTTCTTCAATTCTGACTTCTTCTTCCTCTTCTTGGACCACTGGAATTTCTGGGACTATAGGAGCTTCACCTATAATAGCCTCTCCTTCTGCAATAGAGGTCATGGTCCACACACTCCCTACTAGTGAAAATCCACTCTTATTTAGGTTTCTGGACCGAATAGGTTGGCCCATCTTCTCCATTACTTCTATGTTCAAATCAATATTGAAATGCCTGAATATTCTGGTTAATAAGTGTGCATAGGGAAAAGACACATTCAGCTTGTTCTTCCTATCCCATATCATCTCTGATGTAAATGTCATTCTTTCAATTATCACTTGAGCCATATTTATATCTTGATTTTGAATAGCCCAAAACATCATATCAGAGTCAGCCTTAGGACAAGTTGAGAAAGTGGCCCTCCTTAGTACTATAATTTGACAGACAATGAAATGAAGAATCCTATTGAACGCATTCAACTGATTAATATCTATCTTTCCATCCTTTAATTTGTACTATGTTCCGATAATGCCTAGCCCCTTGGCATGAATATCTACACTGTCTACCCCACTGCGACCAACGGTAGACACGCCAAATAGACTCTCCAGGAGATCATAAGTGATATGAATAGGTGTACCTTTTATTGAGGAGGTTAGGGACCTGTCTTCTTCTACCTTCAGGCATGTGCAGAAAGCCTCGACTAGGTCCGGATAGCTAGCTTCTGAAACTGTGAACATTCTCGACCATTTCAACCTTTCTATAGCTTCCACGATACTATGCATCCCATTCTTCTCTAAATCCGCAATATCTACTGCCTTGTTGCCACACCGCTTGGTCTTTACTGCTGCAAACCTTTCCTGCTGCTCCGCTGTGAGGAAGACGACGCTGTATCCACCAACGGTGTCGGAACTCCCAGAAGCCGCCATGGAAATGAACAGGGAAAGTTTTTGGAGGATCGTGGGAAGGAATGGAACAGAAGCCCTGAAGAAATCTTGGCGGGAACAGAGAGATTCTTTGAAATCACACAGAGAGAGGTCTGGAATCGATAGGGTTTATTGCTCCAGGCAAGTCGAACGAGAAGAGAGAGAGAGAGATGAAATCGATAAAACATGGATTTCGGGCCTTAACGACAAGACATAAAGGCGCTTTTGAAACGAGAGAGCAATAAATGCGAATAACTACAAAATAGGAGAGGATTACGCAAATAAAAAATAATGTATTCTGAAACGTCATGGCAACTTTATGCGTAAGAAATAAGGAATTTACTTAACTTTTTGTAAGAGGGATAAATATTATTCTGAAATTTATTATTTCAGTTTCATGCATGCGTATTTATTACAAATTACACGCCTAATTCCCTTCTAAGAGACGTAAATCTCTCTTCATGTAAGGCTTTTGTAAAGATGTCTGCCAACTAATTTAAAGTATCTATAAAAGAAATATTTATATTTCCATTAGCTACATGATATCTAATGAAATGATATCTAACCTCTATGTGCTTTGTTCTGGAGTGCTGAACTGGATTTTTGGTGAGATTTATCGCACTTGTGTTGTCGCACAGCAATGGGATTGTCTTGATGTGCAATCTATAGTCTTCAAGCTGTTGTTTTATCCATAGGAGTTGAGTGCAACAGCTCCCAGCAGCTACATACTCAGCTTCAGCTGTTGATAGTCCTACTAAATTTTGCTTCTTTGAAGACCATGAAATCAAGCATCCTGCAAGAAATTGATAACTACCACTAGTGCTTTTTCTATCTATCTTGCATCTAGCATAGTCAACATCAGAATATCCAACTAGGCTAGTTTCACATGATTTTGGATACCACAGACCTAGATCATGAGTTTTAGCTAAATATCTAAAAATTCTTTTAATAGAAATTAAGTGGGATTCCTTAGGATCTGTCTGATATCTTGCACACATGCATACACTAAAAAAAATATCAGGTCTACTAGCTATTAAGTATAACAATGATCCTATCATACCTCAATAAAGTTTTTGATCAACCTTCTTACCTTCTTTATCACTATCTAACCTGGTAGATGTGCTCATTGGAGTGGACAGTGGTTTTGCATTGTCAAACCCGAATTTCTTCAATAATTATTTGGTATATTTTGCTTGACAAATATGTGTACCTTCTTTGCCTTGCTTGATTTGTAATCCTAGAAAGTAGTTGAGCTCACCCATCATGCTCATCTTGAATTCTCCCTACATGAGCTTTTGAAAATACTTGCACAAGGATTCATCAGTAGATCCGAATATTATATCATCTACATAAATTTGCACAAGCAATATACTTTTGACTTTTGACTTAATAAAGAATGTACTATCTACCTGTCCTCTGATAAAATCATGGTTTAATAAAAATGTACTTAGTCTTTCATACCATGCTCTAGGTGCTTGCTTTAAACCATATAATACTTTATGCAATTTAAAAACATGATTTGGAAAATCTATATCATCAAAACCAGGAGGTTGTTCTACATAGACTTCCTCATTTATGAATCCATTTAAAATTGTTGATTTTACATCCATTTGAAATAATTTTAAATCCAATGCACATGCATAAGCAAGTAACATTCGAATAGCCTCTAGTCTAGCCATTGGTACATAGGTTTCATCGAAATCTATGCCTTCCTCTTGGGAATAGCCTTGAGCTACCAATCTAGCCTTGTTTCTAGTGATAACATAGCTTCATCCAATTTGTTCCTGAACACCCATTTGGTGCCAATCACAGGATGATCTGATGGTCTCGGAACAAGAGACCAAACTTGGTTTCTCTTGAACTGATTAAGTTCATCTTGCATGGCTAGAATCCAAGATTCATCAAACAGTGCTTCATTGACTGTCTTAGGCTCAATTTGAGACACAAATGCTAAATAATCACAAGGGATAACATTACCTCTAGTTCTTACCCCAACCGATGGGTCTCTAATGATGTTGTCCTTTGGGTGATCCTTCATGTATCTCCATTCCTTTGGAGGATCATCATGTGTAATTTCTTTTGATGTAGCTCTTCCAAGGGTGGATCTTCATTATCCTTGATGGATGTATCTTTCAGTTTCTTGGATAGATTTTCTGCATTTTGATCATCACCATCTACTTCCTTTCTTAAGGAAGGGTTAGACTCATCAAAGATAACATGAATAGTCTGTTCAATTAATAAACTTTGTTTATTGAAAACTCTATAACCTTTGGGTTTAGAAGCATACCCCATAAAGATTCCTTCATCAGATTTGGAATCCAACTTACCTATATCTCTCTTACCATTGTTATGGATAAAGCATGGACATCCAAATGTTCAGAAGTGACTGATCTTGGGCTTTCTTCCCTTGTACAATTCATATGCGGTCTTCTTCAAGATTGGCCTGATCATAACTCTATTTATAATATAGCAAGCTGTGTTGATAGCTTCTGCCCAGAAATATCTTGGAAGATTATATTCTGATAACATGGTTCTGGCCATATCTGACAAAGTTCTATTCTTCCTCTCAACTACTCTATTCTGCTGAGGTGTCCTTGGTGTTGAGAAGTTGTGCTCTATTCCTTGATCATCACAAAATTCTGCAAACTTATCATTTTGGAATTCTCCTCCTTGATCTGAACGAATGCTTACTATGTTGAACTTCTTATCCTTCTGAACTAACTTACTGAACTTCACAAAGCTTTCGAAAGTATCATCTTTATGCTCTAAGAAGGATATCCGTGTAATTCTTGAATAGTCATCTACTATTACAAAACCAAAATTCTTTTCTCGCAGGCTGGTAGTTTTCATTGGTCCAAACAAATCCATATGAAGCAATTCCAAAGGTTTGGAGGTAGTTACCACTGTCTTCGATTTGAAGGAGGATTTTGCATGCTTGCCTTTTGCACATGGTTCACAAACACCTTCTATTCTTGAACTTATCTTGGGTAGACCTTCCACTAGATTTCGTTTGATGAGCTTTCTAATTCCATCCAAGCCGCAGTGACCCAGTCTCCTGTGCCATAGTTCAGCAGTTTGATCTTTATTTTCTGCTAGACAAACATCTTGATCTTTTAATTCCTCTAGGTGTCATACATATAAGTTCTTTTCTCTGCTGGCTTCGAACACGATTGCACCATCCTTCATAATTAGGCACTTAGACTCCTAAAATTTGATTTGGTGACCCTTGTCACATAGCTGGCTGATACTTATGAGATTGTGCTTGAGTCCTTTGACGCATAAGACATATTCTATGAGCGTTCTGTCTTGACTCCCCACTTATCCACAACCGATCACTGAACCTTTTCCATTATCTCCATATGTTATTGTTCCTTCTTCATCTTTGATGTATGAAAATAATCTTCTGTTACCAGTCATGTGCCTTGAGCACCCACTATCCAAGTACCACTTTGATGCTCTAAGGTTTCCCTGCAATAAATCACTTAAGATTTAGGTACCCAAGTTCTTTTAGGTCCTTGCTGGTTAGCTTTCTCATTTTGTCTTTTAGGAATCCACTTTAAGTGTTTAGTTGTACATGTTATTTTAGTGTGTCCTAACTTGTTGCAATGACTACAACATGATATATTATATACTGTTTTAATTGGTCTGTAATTAATGTTAGATTTATATTCAGTATTTTGTTCAGCTACAAATTTTGGTGTTGGATAGATTTTAGGATGTATGATGGTTTCTTCATTATCTGGTGGAATATATCCTAAACCATGTTTTTTCTTACCAGATCTTCTTGCTCCTTTTAATATTAGAGATGGTTTTCCGTTTGTAAATTTTTCAATTGTGTTAGTTAGATATTCATTATCTTTTGCTAGTATGTCAACTTCCTTTTTAAGTTTACTTAAGGTTTCCTGGTTTTCCAAATTTGTTATTTGTTCATTTTAAACTTTTAGATCTTCACATAACAATTCATTTCTTCTTTTTAATTCAGAGATTTGTTTTTTCTAGTTGCTCAGTTTCAGACTTTAAATCTGAGTTTGTGATTTCTAAGCATGCATGACTTTTCTTGGTGGTTTTTAATAGCTTGCATACATCTTTATACTTACTGTATAGTTCATTGAAGGCGTCTTCTAAACTATCAGAATCAGATTCATTACATGAAGTAAAAGATGAGTCAGAAGTTACCATGTCATTCACACTTGCCATGAAGGCCAAGTTGGCCTTTTCTTCTTCTTCATTGCTGGAGCTTGACTCATTGTCTAAGTCACTCTCATTGTTCCATGCAGCTGCCATGGCTTTCTTTTTATACTTTCTGAACTTCTTGGAGTTGTCCTTCTTTTTGAACTCCATCTTCGTCAGCTTTGGACACTCTGCCTTGATGTGTCCAGGTTTTTTGCATTTGTAGCAAATGGGTTCTGACTTCTTAATATCCTTGACTTCAGGTTTCTTGAAGTCTTTCCCTTTCTTGAAGTACCTTCTCCCTAACTGATATTTTTTCTTAGCAAGAATACGCTGTAGTCTTCTAGAGAGAAGAGCTTCCTCATCTTCACTGTCTTCATTACTTCTTTCATTTTCTGATTCTTCTTCTGAGCTGTCTTCTGTATCCTTCAGTGCATTGCTATGCTTCTTCCTGCTGGAGGATTCTCCAAGCCTCTCCATGTTTATCTCATGAGCCATTAATGACCCAATGAGCTTCTCAAGTGATATTCTCTTAAGGTCGTTAGCTTCTCCTATGGCTATCACTTTTGGAGTCCATGAGGCTGGTAGTGATCTTAGTATCTTTCTTACCATATCTCCGATCTCATAGGTTTTACCAAGCCCAGCCAATCCATTTGTGATGTCAGTGAATATGCTATACATTTGTGTTATGGACTCTCCTGGTTGCATCTGAAAATTTTCATATTGGGCTACCAATATGTCTATTCTTGTTTTTCTTACCTTGTCGGTTCCTTCATATGTGATTCTAAGCTTCTCCCACATTTCCATAGCTGATTTGCATGTTGAGATTCTATTGAACTCTTTCTTACTTAATGCACAACATAGTATACTTTTGGCTTTGCTATTTAGGGATATCTTCTTTTTGTCTTCTTTGTCCAATTTTCCCTACTGTTGAGTACTACAAGGTCTCCCTCTTCGACAATGGACCAAAGTTGGAAATCGAGACCTAGAAGAAAGAACTCCATTCGAGTCTTCTAGTAGTTGTAGTCTTCACCATCAAATAGAGGGGGTTTGTTGATAGACTGACCTTCTGCATACCCTTGAGCTGCCATTTATCTTTGCACTTCAGACCGTGAGATCTTCTTTCTTGAAGAGACTTGGCTATGATACCACTTGTTGCCCAGATAGCAAGCCCGGAGGGGGGGGGGGGTGAATGGATTGCTAAAAATCTTTTTGAATAAAACCTGTCAATAAAAATACTTAACGGAAAAACACTAAGATAGATAGTTAGAGTTAGTGAGAGTTAAGACAAACAAGCAATCACACAACAACAGGAGATTTTTATCCTGGTTCGGACCTCCTATCCCAAGGAGTCCTACGTCCAGTCCCCAAGCAACAACTTGGGATTTCACTAACCAAGGATATTGTCCCCCTTAAGGACTCTCACACATCCAGCAGCAGCTGGCCTTCTCTTCTATCCCCGAAGAGGTACAAATCACCATGTGATACATAGGTCTTCCTTCCTCAATGAAGGGAATAACAACCACTTGTTTCCAACAGGTCTTCTCTTCACAACCGAAGAGGAACACACAAAGAATTGTGTAGAAAGGCGAATGGCTCCTAGACCAAGCTTATAGGAAACTGCTTGATCTGAGGTGATGTCTAAGAGACAAAGATTTTCAACAAGAAAATCTCTCAGAACTACAAAAGCTCTCCAAAGACTAAGCAAATGAAAAGGAGAGCTGAGAGCTAAAAGGTTTTTGGAATGAAACGAATGGGCCCTCTCTTTGCTGATGCTCGCAAGTTCTTGGCACGTTCAAAAGTGTGTATCTCTTGTGTGTATCCGTGTCTTTTGTACTTCATGGAGTCATCAGTCTTCTATATATCTTCTTTTGAAAAATATATCTGTTGAAGTGTTCGTTGAAGTGTCTGTTGTCTCTATGTTTGGAGCACGTTAGACTGCATGGTTCGAAGTGTGGAACAGGTAAGCTTGCAGTCATTTAATGCTCTGGAAGACAAGCACGCAAGGAGAAGATTCATCCAGATATCTTTCTCTTCAGGTTGTCCAACGTTGTGAGATATGGTACTGGCAAAGACCTGCACGTAATAAATACCAAGGCACAGACAGCTAGACTGTCTCTATACTATCAGTCAACGTTAGAAGACATGCTATAAGGATATACATTAAAATAGAAATGCCATTATGTCACCCTAAAAAGTGTTTGCAATAGAAACACAGGTATAGAAGGCACACAGATATGTGACATGCAGAGAAGTGTTCAGTCACAATAAATGTTATGTGGTGCAAGATGTAAAGATATACGCGGGAAGACTTGAACTCCATAGTGTTTGAAAATATGTTTGAATATCATAGAGAATAGATATTTTCAAAATTATCTGCAAAGATAATAATAATAAGTGTATGACAATACATTCAAAACACAATCATTGTGAAGAGAGTTGATGTAAACATGAAATCAATGATATGTACATAAATGAAATCCATGGTGAAATCGATGTGATTCATGTATATAAGGTGACATCGTTGTTAACGATAAGGAAATCGTTATGCTGATGAAATCGTTGTTCTACTTGTGAAATCATTGTGTGAGCAAATCGTTATTCAAGTAGAAGCAAATCATTGTTAGAGCAAATCGTTGTTAAAGTGAATACAAATCGTTGTTTGCGACCAAATTGTTATATAAGTGAAGACAAATCGTTGTTTGCTATCAAATCGTTATTTAAGTGAAAGCAAATCGTTATAGCGATCAAATCGTTGTTTTCCTTAATGAATCGTTACAACGATCAAATCGTTGTTTTACTTATCGAATTGTTACAGTGATCAAATTGTTGTTTTCCTTAACGAATCGTTATAGCGATCAAATCGTTGTTTTACTTATCGAATCGTTACAACGATCAAATCGTTGTTTTACTTATGAAATCGATGTGAGACCAAAATTGTTGTTTCATTTATGAAATCGATGTGAGACCGAAATCGTTATTTCACTTATGAAATCGATGTGAGACTGAAATAGTTATTTCTCTTAAGAAATCGATGTGAGACTGAAATAGTTATTTCTCTTAAGAAATCGATGTTCTATCAAGGAAATCAATGTGTTCTTAGAAGAAATGCATGCTCTGAACTTTAAATAATAGTGTGAGAATAACTTATAGATTTTGCTTGTGGATGAACTTCAGAAAAGATTGTTAGAAAATATTTGTTAAGGTTTTGTTAATCACCAAAATTATATATCTGGATGGACTGATCATCACATAAAATCTTAAAAAATTGACTTAATTCAGTCATTGCCCCCTATCGACTTCGACAACATATCACGAAATACAATAGGTAGCAACCTCTACATAAACACATGACAGTCATGACTTTTCATTCCATTTTTTTTCTCTCATTTGTATTCACGTAATGAGCAATGTTGGACACATAGCTATCTGGAAATCTCAATTGTTTTAGCCAAAAACATACTTCTTTAATCTGTTCAGCTCTATGACCATAAATTGCTTTCGGTTTAATTGTTGTACCATTTCTATGAAGAAGTTCCAGTTCTGGACGTTTACAATATATTTTCAAGTCTAAACGAGCATTCACGTTGTCCTTTGTTTTGCCTTTTATGTCCATAATGGTGTTGAACACATTATCAAAGACATTCTTCTCAACATGCATGACGTCGAGGTTATGTCATATAAGAAGAGTTGACGAATAAGGCAATTCCTAGTAGATACTTTTTTTGACCTAGTTGTAATCCTTCCCAAATTCATGGAGTTGTCTTGTGCTGCTCGACAATTATGTTATATCTGGTAAGTTCTGTAGCCTTCCCGCTAAATGTGGATCAGACAACCGTTCAAAATCAGCTTCTTCCAATTCAATTTTGTTCTTTATGAATGCATCTTTTTACCTTCTAAAAGGATGGTCCCTTGGTAGAAATCGTCGATCACAATCAAACCAGCATGACTTGCCACCATGCTTTAGTACAAATGATTTGGTACTGTTCATACAATAAGGACATGCTAGTTTTCCATGAGTGCTCTAGCCAGATAACATTCCATATGCAGGAAAGTCACTTATCATCCACATCAATGCAGCCTTCATAGTGAAATTTTTCTTTCTAGATGCATCATAGGTAGTAACCCCATCGATCCATAACAATTTCAACTCATCAATCAACGGCCTGAGATATATGTCTAGTTTTTTTCCAGGACTTTTTGGACCAGTGATCAATAAGGATAGAAATAAATGCTCTCGTTTCATGCACATGTTTGGCGAAAGGTTGTATGGTGTCACAAAAATTGGCCAGCTGGAGTAATAAGTCACTGAACCTCCAAATGGATTGAAACCATCAGTACATAAACCCAGCCTCACATTACGCGACTCTTTTGAGAAACTAGGGTGAGCACGGTTGAAGTGACTCCAAGCTTCGGCTTTTGCAGGATGACTGATTACATTATGTTCACAACGAACTCTTTCCGCATGCCATCTCATATGTTGAGCTATCTTTGATGACATATACATTCTCTGCAGTCTCGGTGTGAGGGGAAAATACCGCAATGACATGTATGGTATATCGTTTTGCTTTGAATTGTCCCCTTTCTTAGGCTTGAATCTATCATGACCACACATGGAACATGATACCTTAATTTTATCCTCGTTATAATATAACATGCAATGATTAGGACATGCATCTATTTTCTCATATCCAAGCCCTAAGTCATTGACCATCTTCTTTGTACGGTAAAAATTTTCAGGTAACTTCTCATCTTGTGGCAACATACTTTTGATAATGAGCAACAAACGATCAAAACAAATCTCACTGATGTGAAATTCAGATTTCAAGTTCAATAACTATGAGACCGCAGACAGTCGAGAGTGATTTTGACATCCATTCCACAATGGCTCATCAGCATCCTTCAGTAGATGATAAAATCTTTTAGTTGTCTTGTTTGACAGTTCTTCATTGTGTACATGCTCCTCATGAACATTGAATTCTGAACCAGCAGCATCTATAACCATATCAACGTATGAACTTCCACTTCCAATATTGGTAGGCTCGTAGCACCACAATGTTTCACCATGACATGTCCAGTTTGTATAATCTGTAAGAAACCTCTTTTTGTATAAATGACGTTATACATCCCATGTTCTAAGCCACTTCAAGTTCTTACAGACTACACAAGGACATCGGATACGACCCTCACAATCTTCAGCTTCAATAGGATTTCTCAACGCAAACTGAATGAATTTCTTAATTCCATTTTTAAATTCCACAGCCACCACCTGATCAACTATTCTACGGTACATCCATGAACGATTTTTAGACATTTTCCCTATGCGAATTAAATTTTATCACACAAAACTTTAACATGTTTAACAAAAAAAAAGTCCAACCCTTTCCTCACATCGTCCATATCTACAATTTTAAATAGGAATGAAATATTATTTAGATTTTCACTTTTTAACCTATCTGTAAAGGTTTAATCACACGATTAATTACTATATGTGTTGTGTTATTTGCTAAAAATTTCGGTAGCATCTCCCCACACCTCTCCGATATACCACAAAATATTTATTAATTAAGAAATTTTCTTAAACACTTATTAGTAAGTGGTTAAGAAAATAATCAAAATCAGTAAAGGTATATCAGAGAGGAGTGAGAAGACGCAACCAAATTTTTTAACAAACAACATAAACACATATAGTAATTAACCACTTAAGTGCAATCAAACATTCACAGACTATCCAAACGGGACAATTCAAGACTTTGAGTTAGATATACACATTCTCATCATTCAAAATGATAACGTGCACATCAATCCCAAAGTCTTGAACGGGTAGGTTGATTGACACGGACTTAACACACTCTCCTAAGATGCGTGCAATGTTAGGTTGCATCCATGCATCTCAGCTCACATACAACACCCAACTAATTAAATATTGACAAGATAATAGCACATTCTAAAAACAAAAAAATAGGTATTCTAAAAACTCTATACACATCAACAAACACATAAAACAAGTAAGAGCATAAATCAAATACAGCATGATGCTATTGGTTCGGTGTTTACAAGAGGAAGTTTTCAATGTTTTGATTTCTCTCCTGATAACAAATGCAGCAAAAGATTACAGGGGGTGCCAGGATGGGATGACAATGAAGCAACATTTGAAATGGTCATTGTGTCGGTCATATCAATTCTTCTTTTCACATACTAGATAGATGTATTGTGAAGGTGTCTTGCATTGACCCAATCCTTCCATAAGCTTTCCCTGTTATTAATAATGTTCCAAAGTTGCATAGAAATACAAGCTTCATTCCATCTTTGAAGCCTAGGAATAAACAAGACTTTATACACATTTGGGAATCTTATATTCCTTCAGAATTTCTAATGAGTGGATCCCACCTCTCCACACGAATCTCCCTCTGTATGTAATGTATTCTTGTAGGTGTTGGTCTTTCTTTTTCACCTTTTTTTTAGGGGTGAATGCAATGCACATATAGAGGCCACAGTTCTTAAACAAACGGAAAATCAAAGAAACCATGCATGCTAATGTATAAGAAAAGCCCTGAGATAGCTTCCTATTCTAGCATATATCTATGGACGTCAATGCAGGTCGCTCCACTTTTCAGTTCAAACTTTGATGTTTAACGGGATGGTTCGGGCGAGTTCTTGTTCCCTGATGTCCGCGTTAAATTTGAACTTAGCTGACATTCTAAAGAGGTGGCAATTACTTTAGAGTATTGAAAACACATTGCTTGCAGTTTGGGCAAGGGTTTTGATCTCATTGTATAATGATATGACTTGAAGGCCATTTCTCTATGCTTGTGGCTGCTGTGGTTCTGTAGGTTTTTCAATGCTTTCAGCATTGGTGTGTGCTTCTCGAATGACATAGACTTTTGTGTTTCTCCTTGTGGTAGATTGAGAAAAATGCTCACAAGTTCTAGTGAGACATCTATCAGGCGGGAGAAAATTGTACATGCCCTGGAAGAACTGCAAGCATGCGCCAGTTGATCTGCGGGCTCGGACCTGATGGCGGGAACCTTCCCCTGGGCAGAAGGGTGGGGGTAGGGGGCCGCGGGCCAGGGGGCGGGGGAGGGAGGGAGGAGGAAGGGGGCAGTGACGTCGACGATTTGGGGAGACGGCAGAAGTGACGATGGGAGGGGATGGGGGAGTGAGAACTAGACTTACCGGCGATGGGGAGGCGGCAACGGCAACGGGTACCGACGGCGGCGGCGACGACGTCCACAACAGCTGCAAGTGGCGGCAACCTCCTCGGCGGCGACGACGTCGACGGTGGCGGCAGGAGCCGACGATGTCGACGATGGCTGTAGGCAGCGGTGACCTCCTCAGCAACTCGGGCAGTGACGAGAGGGAGGGAACGGTGGAGACGGGAGGGAAAGATGGGAGGGATAGGTTGGTCGGGGGCAAATAGGGCGACAACGACCGATTTTACGATCGACATTAAGCCAGCTACAAAATCGGTCTCCTATATGCGGCCGACTATATCGGTCCTAGTCGGTCGCTGATAGCGACTGTCTAGCGACTGCTGTAAATACAGTGTGTAACAGGGTCGACACATGGCAACAATCGGATTTAAACATGTAAACGCAATACCACAGAAAGCAAGCATATGTGAATGGTTCAGATAACAACAACCAAAATGTATTGTACATGAGATGGACGGAATGCACTGACAGATATACTGAAAAAGAAAATATACACAGTAGAAGCGCCTCAAGGAGACTCCCCTTAGAGAAGATATCGTCCCCACATTAACAGTGCGTCGGGTATGACGGTATTCTCCCAGGGTATGACTACTACCACGAGATTAGCATTCGCACCTATGCTATCTCGTAAAACTATGCAATCTGAAAACCTAATCCTCTTTTAACGAAAGAGAAGGGAAAGAGAACCTGCACCGAGCACCGGCGAGGCACGTCTGGCGGTTGGACGCAGGCACAACGAAGGCGTTCGGAGGCGTGCAACCGACTGGCGGCGACCAGTAGCCGGAGGAACGAGAGAAGGAGCGTCAAGCGGCGAGCAGTTCCTCAGGGAGTCGTACATGCACGTTTCTCGAGAAGAACGAGAGTAACAATGATTAGGAATCCCTAATCACGACCTTAAACGCCACACGCATGCGCTAGCTAAAAGCAATGGGCCCGTTAGAGAATCGGCCCAAAATAGCTCCAAACTCTCCAAGAAATGGCAAAAACGCAAATAGAAAAAGTAAAAAGGTGCTAAGGCAAGCCGGCTGGACCGCGCCACTACACGCGCGCGCCCGCCCAGCCCGACGGCACGCATGTGTGATATGGTCTAGCATAGCCCTATCTTTGTCTATAAGTCATAGTCTCCTACACCTTTGGGGTTATAAAGTCCTCATACTCTTTAGAGTTTCCAATATGACACTAAAGACCCACACATACGGAGACCAAGCTAGCACACCCTTTACTTCGTCAACTTTGAAATTTTCCTTTCTATTATAAATTGCCTCCCAATCACCCAATATTCAACAGCGACCCACATACGATCGAAGAACGTACTCGATTGGAGTTCAAGTAATTCAACATTCTTGTCATTAATGAATATTATTTTTACACGGCCGCCAATATAAACGCATCTACGTAGAACCACGTCCACGAGACCGCACATCACAAACGAGCGCATCACCACATGCATGTATATCATCATCGATCTTTGTCGGTCACACAAAGAGAGAGCTGGAACGCCGCCGGTCCACCCCTCCGTGACAACCCCGGCCGCCCCGCCCCGTTTCATAGGCCAGCTTCTATAGGGCTAAGCTTCTTCTGCAGTTCCCATCACTCGAGCAGATCAACGGCTCCGAAGCAGCTGCCCGTGAAGAGGGTTGGATCTGGATCTCCTTCTTCGTCTTCTCCATGGACTGAAGAAAGGAGGCGGCCCTCCTCCTGCGTGGCTTCTTGATCTCCTCTCCAGGCAGTCCAGCGTCCTCCTCCCCTACCCGCTCCCCCTCAGTACTCCTCTGCAACTTCTCCTTCCAGACCTTCCTGGCGACGTAGGCCATGGCGAAATCAGCCGTTGCCATCTTGCGAGTGCACGCAGGGAAGAATTGCTACAAACTTGAAGGCGGCAGGTGTAGATCCACACAACAACGAGTCCGGCCCACCAGTGCGGAACAGCTGCTCGCTAGCGCAGCTCCCCCTTGTCTTCAGCCTTAGGTCAATCTGATCTGCAGCTTCCCAGTGCAAGCTTAATGCATGGGAGGCTCAGCTCGACCTCTTATAATCTGCAGGGGGGAAGAGCTGACCTGGGAGCAGCCTCATCTATATATACATACATATATATACACTACGTATGGGAGTCGGCTCAGCTGACTTGGGCGCCAAGCCAACGCGTTGAGACGGATCTCCGAACGAGATGTGTCATGCATGACGAAAAGTAACGAAACAAGGAGAAGGGGTCAAGTCAAACAAGTCTGCCTTGGGCGCACCTTGAACCATATGACCGAGAACGGCGGTAGACACCCCCTTCTACGTTTCTTCTCCTTCGTCTTCTTCGGAGGTGTGCATGTATCCTTTTCGTCTTCTTCTGGCTAGCTAACGTGGGAACCACGTTTTCACATTCCGTGCGTACAAGGGTGGAGTATATAGGGAGGGACGGCTCTCTCGTTCACCAGCCAGTACCCTTTTTTTTTTAATTTTAAAGAAGGGGAGAGGGGTCCGGGTGTTTGTGGTTGGCGCCGTATAACCCATCACCACCGCGTTCCCTTGACCCGAGACTTGCTTTTCATTTGGATCAGATAGTAAAAAGAGAAACAAATCTGATAATAAATTTCACGTGAATGAATCGTTTGTCCAACAATTTTATTAGTTAAAAATTTGGTTAGATTTTTTTTCTCTAGTTTCAAACTAATAAATTACTTGACAAATAATTTACATGGGATTTAACATTTCTCTAGTAAAAATATCAGTCAAAAGTTAATCAATGTACATATATATATATTTGAATTTTTTACAAATCTTTTACTTCCGGTCAAAAAAGTACACTTCAAATTAATTTAAGTCCATTTTAAAAAAAATAACTTTAAATCTAAATTCTATTAACTTCTTACTTTTAAATCTTTTATGTTATCTCTCACATATATTTTTCTAAAATCTCCATTCTACCCCTACGGAAGATCTAAGCCCCGACCCCCCTTTCCGTTTCACGCAGCCTCGCCTGGCAGCCTCACCCCGCAGCCTCGCCCCCTCACCACCTAGGTTCTCGGCGATCCATCTTCGGCGAACCTGCTCCCACAAACCTATTCTAACGGTGTGGGGGCCTTCGGTGATCTTGCTTCGGTGAACCTGCTTCTATGGCGTGGGGGCCTTCGGTGATCCTATTTCAGCTCTCCTGCTCCGGCAACAAATAACCTCCTGCTCCCATTCCCACTCCACTCAACACATATTCATATTCCCCCTCCGTGCAACCTCCTGCTCCCCGTTTCCCCTTTGCCATCTGTTCTAGTCTTGTATGTTGGATCGAGATGGAACTTTAGATGTCCTAGAGGGGGGTGAACAAGACTTCTTTGCACTTTAACAAATTTATCTGAAAATAGGTAACACTAAATGGAATCGTTAGTACTTAGTGTAGTGTGTGAAACAAGTGTTAAACTTGGCAGAAACAATCATACAAGTGCACAAAGGATTTATCCAGGTTCGGTCCTTCCCACATGGAAGTCCTATGTCCAGTCCCCAAGTAACCTCTTGAGATTTTACTAACACTTGGCCTTCTCTCAAGCTGAGAGGTATTACAACCCACTTGCACTCGAGTAAGTCTTCCCTTTACAAAGGGGTACAAAGACCACCTACACCAGTAGGTCTTCCCTTCACAAGAGGGGCACTGCAGGGCACAAACCCCCTACTGGTTTTCTTTTACAGAAATAAAACACTTGTGTGTCTGCTCAGAAGAATGAGCAAACACGGAAAATCAAAAAGAGATACAAGTAGGAAGTGAAGCTCTAACTCTTTCTGACTCAAGAGAGTGGACTAAAAAAATCTCAATTTAGAGAAGGTCACTCAGAGAAAAGACTTCTAGAAAGCAAGAGAGTTGGGAAGTCGAAGCTTGAGAACAACAGGCTCTCTTCAGATCTTGAGCTCTTCTCTTTCCATTTCTGTAGAAGGTGAGGTGGTGAATATGGTTGTATCTAGTGTAAGTCTACCTTTTTTATGTTGTTCAAACTTCAGCTCCCATATATAAGCATCAGAGACTTGAGCTTCCATTTGAAACTAAACGTTGGAAAGTAGCCATTTGAAAGATAGTCGTTTGAATCTTGGGAGTCAGGTCTTCAGCTTTTCAGGTCTCAATGGCTTCAAGCTATGCAGATAGCTTCAAGGTTCTAGAGATAGCCTTATTAATGTTCTGCAAACTCCATACCCAAGACTGAAAGCATAGCAAGCTTCAGTGGGTGGCTGCGTATCTGAAAGATCATGACAAGAACACAGATGCCTCCATTCTTTTAGTGAGATAAAAAAAATATAAAATCAAATTTTTTTTGTATGTGACAAAAAATTGATTTAGGAGATATTAAAAGATTTTGTCGTAGCAAAAACATAATCATTAAACATTTGACAATATTTTTAAGGATAGTTTCTCAACAATTCTCCCCCTTTTTGTTAATGACAAAAACTTTTATACAAACATGTAAACAATTTTTTGTTGTAAAAACAATTTGTTCTGTTCTATATCTTTTCTTTTCTCCCCCTTTGTGGCATTAACAGAAAGGATAAAGGATACACAAATAGAGAGAAAGAGAGAGATAGATACACACATATGGAGAGAAACAAGTGTATATTGATAATATTGGAGATCATGGTACATTCATGAAGAAGAAGAACTAGGAAGATAGAGGGAAGGAGGGATTTGAGCAAATAATGGCTGAAGAAAATCTTATAGCTTCTGCTCATTTTCAGGAAAAATATAAAGAAATTTGGAACTATCTATGTTATAGGAGGGTCCTACAGAGGGGATTTTCCTATAAGACTTAATGTGCCGGCGATGATACCAATTGATTCTCCTATTGTAGGTGTCACTGGACAGAGTTCTCCTAAGGGGAATGAATTTCCTACCAACTGTCTTGTGCAAGAACTCATGAACTATAATGTTCCAATGAAGACCTTGAGAATGAGCTACTTCCTTGTCTTTGTAGTAGACGATATATCTCTCTGTCCACTTCAGAGAGACAGTCTTCCAAAGTGTCTCATAGACCTTACAGAGATAAACTGGAGGAGATAACTTTAGCCTTCTACACTGCCTTTTGGATATGCTACTGCCCACTGATCTTCATTCAATCTCTCAGATTCTGCAAAACTGTGCTGAAAATCCAGTAGATGCTGAGAATTCTTGGAGGCATGTATGATAGCAAAACAATGGAAGGATAGCTTGATGTTATATTTGATCTTGAATCTGGCGGCTATCCTAATGTGTCTATTGAAGACAACTTGGGCAAACTACTTTTTATATGAAATTGCCCCTATTAGACTAGGGTGCAGTCCTGAGGGCAAACCAGTGGTCATAGAAGGAGTGATTTCTCTTTTCCCTTTAATAATCATAGCCTACTGCCCCTTACTTACATTAGGCAATCCCAATTTGAATCTGTCTTCATTGAACTACTTCATCCGGCTGTAACAAATCTGCTGCTCCTTTATAAATTCACTAAAGAGATCAAATTAAGAACCTAAGATTTAAGTGAAAGGAGAGATTTAGAAACTAGTTCCAGAGTGTGGCTTCTCTAAACTTAGCAGCTTCTCCAGGGTAGAGAGTCATGAAGTCTTGAGCAGAAAATGTATGGCTTTTCGGAGTGATAAGGTTTAGATCAGCTAGGGATAGTTCTGAAGTTTTTAACAAGGTGGGTAACCAGTCTTCAAATTTGTAGCCTGGCATCCCATGAACTTCAAGGAAAACTCTAATAGAAAGAAATTCTCTAAACATAATCATATTGTGTTCAGAGTGATATATAAAGGCATACCAAAAAGGGGGAGGTAAGGAGCTAGGGTTGAGTTTCATCTTGGGCCCTACTTTAGAGGAAAGTGCTAAACTTGGCACTATTTGAGTAAGAGGATGAGTAGATTTTGCTGAAGAGGGAGTTGAGGATGTAGGGAGAGAGGAGAAAAAGTGAGGGGCTAGGGTGTGAAGAGTAGGTGTTTTTACAGTGTGAGGCTTGAAGGTGTACTTCATAGGAAATGAAGTAATAGAAATGTTTGAAGGAGAAGGAATTGAAGGAGCTTGTTCCTCTGGTAGAGAAGTAGAAGGGGGAAGACCAGAAGAGACAGGAGGGACAGGTTCGGAAGGAATGGAAGGTGGTTGTTCAGTGGGAGCTGGAGGTGTTGGAGCAGTAGGAGTGGAAGGAATGGTTGAGGGTTGAGAGGAAAAGACGAGAACCAGACTTCATCAGCTTCCTTCTCACCCTTCTCTTAAAAATATTGACCTTGGGAAGGACTTCCACTTCCATGGATTGACCTAGTTGCTCCAAAGACTGCTCAGAAGTCTCCTCCTACTAAGGTTGTTGTTGCTGTTCAACAGTCGGATCTGGCGCTACTACTGATTCCATAACTAGCTGATCAGCAGGCTTCTCTAGCCGTGGAATAAATATGTCAGGCTGTTGTTGCTGCGGCTCTTCAAATTGAATAGATGGAGGTACTAGAGAGCTGTCTTTGCCCTGTTGGCACACCAATTGAAGGTGTAGATACTTCATCTGCTGAACTTCCTCTGACATGAAATCAAATTTGACATCTATTTAATGTATTTGCATTTGAAGCATTGACATCATCTCTTGTTGCTTCAGGACCAGATTCATCATATCATCCGTGGTCCTACTAGTCTCCCCTTGAGACCTTGGCCGAGTCTCAACAGGTGGTGGAGAGACATGGTGATGCTCTTCATGCATAAATGGCTCATCTGGAGTAGAACTAGGAATGTCATCTTCTAGAGCCACTCTCTTTCCCCTCAGATCCCTGAGTACTTGATTGATGGTGTCATCTAGGAGATCTTGATCTTGGGAGGGTGTTGTAGCATGAACTATATAAGGCCCTTGATTTTTCATCTTTGGATGATTGCTTATATGTATATAAATGTATGCCATCGATGTATAAATTTTAATTGTGCATAATACTTACTTAGTTATATTGTATGAATAAGAATTTGTTTTCTTAAATACATTGTAAATTGTATATATGTATATGTGTGGTGTACATAGAATTTCTGCAGTTTTAAGTTCTGTTTTGGCAACTAGTTGGCATCAACATCAGTTGACGTTGACCATAAATCAGCGGCCACATCGATGGACGCCTACTCAGAATTGGCGGCTATTGATGTTGACGTTTACCTCCCAGATCTGTTGCGATTTCAGATCTGGAAACGCCTCCGGAAATGTTGCCCTTGATTTAGGAAACCGTCCCCCAACGGTAACCCAACCTTACCCAACTTCGTCTCTGACCCTAGCCCTATAAAACACTCCATCTCCGGCCAAATCTATACCTTTTGACTCTTTGTCAAAAACCCTAACATTTTATGTGCGAATCCCGACTTTGGAACCCCTTGATCTAGAGATTTGAGGCTTCATCCGACGTTCTACAACGACTGGAGAGGGATCTAAACATCCGGGAACGGCTTCCCCACACTGGTGTGCAGAGGAGATCAACACAGAACTTGGATCGAGGTAGTTTTGAGGACTCTTTGGCTCAGGTCGAGGAGGGCTTCTCCGGCTTAAATCGTTGCTTCTGGATTTTTCTAAGAGGCAAGTAACCCTTTCACATCACTCTTACATATGTCTAGTAGGTCCTAGGTAATTTTCTGGATTTTATTCGTGTCCTGGAACCCCAATTTCACCAAGTTTCTTGCGTTCAGTCTGTGTTTTGCACAGACAGAAACTTAACGGCGGGATCCCTTGCCGTTAAGATCCTGAGTTGGCGGCACCCTATGTTGGTGAAATTGGAGGGTAATCACTTTGTGAATGGTGACTATGAGGTATATCAAATGGTGGTAAGTGGAAGATCAAGTTACGCTTGTTCGGAAACTATCATTATGCGTGAGGAAATATTCTCCGCCAAGTATCCATAGACACTATCTTCATAAAGGTTATTTACTTCACAATAGGGTATCCAGTTCTCGTTAATTTTTGTCATATACATTTCCTTCTACCACTGAACTTCTTATTCTTGGATGGTTTTGGTTGTTGCATGTGTGTAAGTGTTTACCTTGATTGTCAATATCATGCATGCAATTACTTCAATGATGTGTCCACATGCACACACTATGGGGGAGTAACAAAGGCTAGGTGAGTGATTGTTTAAGGAAAACCTTCATACTTCTTGTATTTTGCTCCCTCACTTCTTGGTTGAAATTCCATCTCAAGTCATAGCCTTCACACTGATTTTTCACTTGCTTGTCGACAACCATATCCATAGCTGTCGACAGCCAGGCCTTCCCAGAACACCAGTTTTGCTTGAATTCAGTAGCTGTCGACAGGTCCAACGGTTGCTATCGACAGATACACTCTTGTTGTTCAATCTTCATCATTTCTCATCCTCTCTCAATGAATATGTTCACAATCTTTGAATAAGGGGAGAATAGGACTTTATGCTCATTATCATTTATCATACTCATATAGTATCCAAGATATTAATTTACTCTCAATGATTTTGACATAATATTTTGGGCTTGGATCTAGGTTGTGTCATCTAGCAAAGTTTGAGAAACTTAAGTGACTTCAACTTAATTCCATTGAATATTTCTTTTGGGGATGATCATGTCTCTCAAATGGCTTGATAAGTAAGATGGTATATTTAATGTTTTACATTGCCCTTTGACCTTACATAACCAGTCATCTTGTTGTTAAATAATAAAAAAAATGGAGAAAAGCTACCTATTTTAAAAAAAATTTAGTGCACGATACAAATTCAAATGGGATAAAGGCAGAGCAATGATGATTCTTACTGAGTAACCGAGGACACGAGCATCACCAATGTCTGTCTTCGCATCAAAAAGTTGTTTCATCATCTCTGTTCAATGATGTGATGGTCACTCACACTGAGTGTAACACCCCGGCCCCCTTGGGCCCTTGGCCCCGTCCTCTGGGTCGCGGAAGGGCGACTGTCGCGACGTGGTTCCGATCGCGTCGGTGTTTGGTTCTGCTTCATATTGCGACAGGGGGTATGTCGCCTTCTTGAATGCGACATACCCTATGTCGCCTTCTGGTTTGATGGATTGCGACAGGGGGTGTGTCGCCTTCTTGAAGGCGACATGGCCTATGTCGCCTTCCCATCGCGTCGCCCCAGACACAGTCTGACAGACGTGACAGGCGTCCTTTGTGTCAGTACGGCTCTGGCGGTGTCGGGTGAACGCGACAAGATGGCTGTCACCTTCACTTTTTCGAATTTCGCGATTTGACCGTTGTCAGTGGAATTGCGACAGGGGGTATGTCGCCTTCTTGAAGGCGACACACCCACTGTCGCCTTCTGGTTCCCAATGCGACACAAGGTGTGTCGCCTTCTCAGGATCCGGGCTTAAAGCCCGGGCGCCCGAGCCCTTCCCCTTCTCTCGCGCCTCTCCTTTCCCCCTCTCTTTCTCTCGCCCTCTCGGACTTTTCCGGCGGTTTTGGGGTGCCTCCCCCGCGTTGGGCGGCCGTGCTGAGGAGGGTGTCGCTCCGTTCGTGCAGGGGTCGCGTTCGTGCCGTGCGGTGCGAGGAGGAGACGTTTCTACCTACAAGAAGGCCCCAACGGGTGCGTTCTTCGTGTGGAGGTAGGGACTCTTGATCCTCTCGCCCTAAGCATGCTCCCCTTCCCCTGCAAAGCGTGTTTTCCTTGTGGTTTGGGGGTTGGGAGTGTGAGTTTCCATGCTCGTGTGAGTGAGGTTTTCCTCCGAGCGTAGAATCCATGTTCTTGGGTGTTTGAGGGTGGTTTGAATGCTTTACTAGCTTCCTAGCATGATAAGCATGCTCCCCTCCCTCGTCGTGTAGCGTTTCTCCCGTTTCGGGGAGGTTCCCGGAAGAAGAATCTCCGGAACTCCCGACTGGCCTGAATGCGACATACCCTGTGTCGCCTTCTGACTGGTAATGCGACAGGGGCTATGTCGCATTGAGAATGCGACAGGGGCTATGTCGCATTCAGAAGGCGACATGGCCTATGTCGCATTAAAAAGGTGACAGGCCCTATGTCGCCTTCTCAGTCCAGAGGCACGTTGTGCTTCCGCCGCTTCCGTTTTCCGCTTTACTGTACCCGTGGCACCTGTGCTAGTTCCCTAGTACGGTCTCACACTAGTCGTTCGCCCGGTGCGTGGCACTTGAGGGCTTGTCCCGTACGAGAGGTTGTTACCGTTACCTGGGACCCCCGTCCTCGGGAGCCTGTTGAGGGAGTACTCCGGGCTACGAGTGTGCTCGAGTTGGCAGCCACCTAGGCGGACTCTGGAGCTGAGGGGAAAACGGTGGTTAGGACAGTGGCGTGTGAGTCACTTGCAGAGCTCTCGTGGTTGGTCTGGGATGCCGAGGACAGTTTGGAGTTCTACCCGGCGTAGGCCAGCCAGTCCTTCTTCTCACTGCCTCGCTCCTTACGGCCCCGGAACCGTTTGGAGAGGTCAGGTGTGGGACCGTAGTCCGGCCAGACTACGGCGGTTACTGTTGTGTTCCTTGTGTCCTACCTCCCTCTGACGAGATGCGAGGGCCAGGACCTAGGTCGAGGATAAAACGTCCGTGGACGCACCTGACCGTTTGACTAGTGGTGGTGCTTTCCGTAGCTAGTGTTCCTTGTCCAGGCGGAGTCCCCTCCGTATGTGTTTCCTAGCCGTGTGGTGGTCACGACGAGCAGTCGTACGGAGTTTCCGACCGAGAGTACTTTTCGTACCGTGTTAGCTTTAGCTTCGCTTCCGCACTTCCTTTTGTAGGTAGAAAGATAAAATTGCCCTCTTTCCCTTATTAATAGTTGTATATGTTCCTCTGCCTGTTTAGAGCCAGTAGGAGATTGGTAGTCCCTACTGAGCTTCTGTTGTGAAGCTCATCCCTCTGTTTTCCAGGTGAGTCTTCCCAGCAGCGGCAGGGTGCGCGTCGGGCGGAGGAGACGGGGCGGTAGTCTTGGTCCCCGTAGCTAGCAGTGGTTCCCCCTCTCAGTGTACGTCACCCTCGGGGTATGCCCCTAAAGGACTTGTCTCTCCCCTTTCCTTACTTGTACTAGTGTGTGTGCGTTGGGACTGTACTTAGAGCGGTACGCAGCGGTCTCGCTTTACTTTTCTGTTTCCGCTTGTACGCTTCTAGCTTAGCAGTTGACGTTTACTTCCATTAATATCCTGTCAGACGCGTGTTATAGCCCTTCCGGGTCCCGGCGTGGGCGCGATCGCGTCGGGGGCGTGGGCCGTCGTTACACTGAGTAACTGGGGGTATGGGCATCACAAATGTCTACCTTCACGTCAAAAGTGTCCGTGAACCTAATTATCACTTTTCAAATATTTCTTACATAAAAGGAAAATCCCACATTGCAAGAAATAGTGTGAAGCCTCCATCATCTCAACTCAAGGGAAACAGGTTGTCTATCGTCCTTGGGTCATGTAGTCATTGTCATCATTTACCAAATGAACATTACCACTAAGTCATATGATTTTCTTCACTGGTTTTATTCAATGGGGTTCTCTTTATTTCACTTAAATGTTTGAGCATAGTTCTCTAAATGCCATAACTTAAGATTCCCGGAGTATTTTCTCTCAACCATTGTCGAATATTTTTGTCTCTTCATCTTGGTGTTGAGTATAAAACCTTTTCTCATCCTTAGAATCATACGTGCATGCTCACTTCCATTCAAATTCCCTGAAAACTAAGTTCTGGCACAAAATTGCTAAGCAGCTGTCGACAGCCACAATGCTGCTGTCGACAGCCGGCGGCCAGGGATGTTTGGAAACTTAAACGGCGTGTTTCTTAGTCGGATTTTGTGGGGCCCCTTCTACTTCAAAACATCACCCAACTTCCTTAAAAGGGCACCCACAACCCCAACACCTCTTTCTAACCCTTCTACAACACTTTTTTCTTCCCCTCAACCCTAATCTCTTCCATCCAGGGTGCCGGACCCAGAATTTTGCTCTTTGCATTTCTTCTCTCTCCGGTTCTCATCATCCACTCCAGTATCTCCTTCTCAACCACAGCTACTTCTCCATGGCTTCAACGAGAAAACGTGTTGCGTCCCATCGTCGTCCTCTCTCTTCTGAAGTCGGAGAAGGTTCCACGGCCCATGCCGAGTGTCGAAGCAAGCACCGGGACGATCGTCTGCCGGAGCTCGTCGTTCCTCGCAATCTCCATGTTTCTAGGGTCCGGGGAACATTCACCAAGTTCTTGCAACCTCGGTTCGTGAACTTTGTGTCCATTGAAGACATGTTTCCTGGCCTTCAGCCCCTGTTCGATACTCAGGGTTGGACTGACTTTGTGTACTCCCACACACGGTATTCTCCCACCGCTGTGACGGAATTCTACAACAACCTTTAGATGACAGTGGTAGATGCACAATTGTATACCACTGTTAAGGGTACTATCTTTCACATCACCCCCAATCTCTTCTCTCGTGCACTACAACTTCCTAACTCTGGGGTGAATATTCGTGTCAACCCTCCATCTGCCTCTGATTATTATACTCCCATCACCCATCAAATTTATCATCCCAGTGTGGACCATCTTAAGCTCAATGCCAACTCTTTTCCTCCACTAAATCGTCTCATCCATCACATTTTCACTACTATCATTGTTCCTAAAGATGGAAGTAGGGAACTTGTCACCAAAGTCCACAAGTCCCTCTTCTACTACTTTTTGAAAAGTGAACAAGTCAACCTTCCTATTCTCATGGTGGATCTCATCAAACAATGTTACACAAATCCCCAAAGGTCCATGCCATATGCCTGTTCCATTACATCCCTTCTCTCTTTCATTCGCATTCCCATCTCTGACTCCGAGTGCACCAAACTCAAATCCAGAAGTTCTTTTGATCTTACTGCGGTGCATCGTATGGGGTACAAGTTTGTGGATGGGGTAGTAACCAGGACCCTCAAGGGCAAAGCTCCAAATGTTGCAGACGAATTTGCTGAAGAAGAAGGTGCTGATGAAGGTGATGATGAAGACTCCCAGGCAAAGCCAATGGATGCTCAGGGAGATGATCCTGCTGATTCTGAACACCGTGAACCAGCTCCCTCTCTTCGAGATTTCATTGCTGGTCAGATGGCTCAGTTGCAACTCCAATTCACCACGGGTTTTGAGCATCTCAACACCTGTCTCGATCATGTGGATACGAGGATGGATGCACTGGCCAGCACACAAGTGCAGTTACAAGACTAGCTTGCCAGGCTCCTACAGATTTTCATAGCTTTCGTCATCCCAATGTACCAGGGAATGACGATGTCTAGAGGAGTCATTGGGTTATCTAGGTCATCGTTCTAGATTTGGGTACTGGGTCACTTAGTCATTTGCGTCAGTCATGTATCTTTCCTTCTATTGCTTTCACTTTATGTCATGCAATGGTCATCTTTTGTAACTGAGTGTCTGGCATGTTAATGAATGAAAAACCTCAGTTCCTTTGCTTACATCTTATCCATGTGTGCATAATGTGTCTTTTTGAATGTTGTCAAAAGGGGGAGAAATCATCAATATGCATAAATTGAAATTTTGTCATCATCAAAAAGGGGGAGAATGTTGGGTTTACTTGTGCCTTAATGTTTTTGATGATGTGTTTTTAATGAACATTGCAATTGATGATGATACAATGACTTATTTGTTAAGGACATGAATGACATGATCAAGTGTCAAAATGATCACCTATGTATTCATTACATCTCACTTAAAATGTCTTTTAATGTAGGTATGAATGCATATAAGCCAAGCAACAAGATTCAGGTGAAAAAGAACAAGAAAGAAACTTCAAGTGATCACCTGTCGACAGCCAAGAAATCACCTGTCGACAGATGGACATGACAGAACAGAACAAGGTTCTGGAAGCACTCAGAAAGCAGTACCTGTCGATAGCCAATATGTTCATGTCGACAGATGAAGTGTGCCTGTCGACAGCAAGACAATATCTGTCGACAGATCCAGTGTTCCAGAAACATGAAAACCAGAACTGGGCAGTAGTTGTCGACAACAACATGTCGCCTGTCGACAGACGTAGTTTTGGAAAGATCCGATGATCAAGATATGATCCATATTTGGGTGATTCTTTCAAGCACGTCTCTCCATGTTTGGACACCCATATATATAGATCATATAGGGCTATTTTCGCAGAGAGAGACCACAACTCCAAAACCCTAAGCAAGACTCAAGAGAAAAAGCTCCCATCTGCTGCTCTGCTTCAAGCTTCTGCTCAGAACAAAGAAGAAACATCTTCCGAGCGGTGTTGAAGTTAGGTGGTCCACAACTCAAGCTTCTCCGTCAGTTGATCTACATCCAAACGAAGCCAGAAGTTGTTCTAGACTACCAACGAGAAGAGTTCTTCATCAGGATTTGTTCTTTCAACTCAAAACACTTCTCTGTTTTCGTTCCTTCTATACTTTTGTGTGTGTGGTTGTGTTTCAAGCGTTCCTTGTGCTTGATTCACGTGGTTTAAGTTGTTTTGATTGTGTGTTCACATCAAACAACGTGTGTGTGTGAGTTGTAGTGTTGAACTTGCTCATAAGCAGTTGTTTCTGCGTGTGTGTGTGGACGGTAGACGTAGGATACATAAGTTGTGTACTCCGAACCACCTTAAATCATCGTGTCTATAGATTGAACGCTTTACGTTAGATGATTGGTAGGCACGTTGATCTCTCACACGCTAGATAACTTGCTAGTCTTTCTATCCATAATTAACACACATCTTGATTCGATTTTAACTCTGTTTAAGATATCGAAGAGTTTGTGTCTCCATTGAAAATAAGGCTAAAATATTTTTAATTGAGAGTAATCTATTCGACCCCCCTTCTAGATTACCATAATAGGCAATTTCGCACATCCTTCAGAGAGTACGACAGTAGTCGCTCAATAACAGTTCAGTAACATTAAGTGGCAATACAGTAATAGTGCAGTACGTCTGAATCAACAGACTCACAGTAACAGTGTAACAGTCAGATGTCTAGCAAATTCAGAACAGTCATTCAGAACCGGTGCAATTCAGAACACTGTCTATAGCCCCTGTAGGTATTTTCGGGTGGCTCTCTGCCCCTAGGACTAGATTGGAGCCCCTTGGACACTCTCCGTGCCCTAAACAGTATGCATTCCAGTCAGTAGAGTCACAAGACCCTTTTTACCGTTAGACATTCATGAACAATACAAAACAGTAGAAGCCACAACAGCTCAAGGGTACCAAGAGATTACGAGATAGATGAGATAGTAGAGTGAACGAGAGTATGGAGACAGTAGATGAGATCTTATGGTCATTGCACATGAAACGTCGAGTAACGAGCGATAGTAACAGTTGCTCAACAAGCACGTACGATGTTGGCAGTCAGGTGGAACTCACTACCTTTCCGCTGGCCATGTTACGCACAGGTCCAGAGGTCCGGCGTGATTCAAGATAAGAGAGAGAACAATCTAAGGCCGTACGGATCTTACTGATCCCTAGAGAGTAGCATAGGTGTTAGGGTACAACTAGCTCGTCGACCATGTGGGAACCCATGGACAGAGGAGACTTATGGAGGCCTTGAACAAAGACTCACTAGTCCGGCAGAAGGAGTATCCGACGGAGAGTTCATCCAAGTCAAGAAAGAGTGTATATATAGAAACAAGTACTCGACGTTCTAGAGGAATTCTAGAACAGTGGAGCGTCGGTAACGGTGTTCCCAAAACATCGCGAGTAAACATAGACAAGTTCATTTAAAATAGGGCAATTAATATACATGATTGAAATAAATTGCTAGCTGTAAATGTGACAATTTTCATGCCAAGTTAAACCATATTGGATGGTTCAAAGTGAGTGCAAATGTAAGAGAAAATCATGGACAAGATAGATCATGTGATTAACTTGAATTAATTAAAATATATTCAATAATTACAACTTCATTTTTCTGTGTTCATGACAGTTAATAAGACATGGGGGTGACTGTATCACAATAAATCTTACGAAAAGGTGGGTTTTCATGAAAAACTTCAGAACGCGACAGGTCTCTGTAAGGGTCGGGACAAGATCAAGTGTGAACGCGACGGGGGCTTCTGAGGATCGCAACGGGCTTGTCTGAACAGGCAGGCGGATCACGACAGGTTCTTATGAGGATCGCGACAGGTTTGTCAGGTCGGCGGCCAGAACGCGACGGGGTGCCCTGTCGCGATCAATCGCGACAGGTGCCTGTGTCACGACGGCCTTGAGAACGCGGTCTATCTGGCCGTCGCGTTCTCAGGTGCTTCTCCTGAGTTTGAGCGGGAAAAGGTCTAGCATGGGACTACGTGCCAACTTAACATATTTTGACACTGGATGATTCGAAAATTCATAACTAATTGTATAGTTGATGAAAAATCATGAAACAAGTTGCATATTGATCTAGACATACGTGAGTACTTACAGTAAATAGGAATTTGAAAATAGGTAGAGTTTCTATATGATTTATTCAAGTCAAACATGGAGTACATGACCCATTGAGCAGTTTAGATGAGGGAATTAATTCACGAAGTAGGGTGGATAAAAATTAGGGCTTTCAGGGGCAAAAGATGCCTAACATGCATCAGTATCTTCAATAAAATTTTGAGGCATGAGATAGAGTATTCAAGGAGATATGAATTAAACATGAAGGTTCGGGGTCAAGAGAGTTGCAGGACTTCAAAATTCAATAAAAATATTGGCTCGATGGAAAATTATGAAACTTGAGGGTTTTGTTCCTGATGCATGGAACAATCTACAAACGAAATCTTATGATTTTAGCTTGTGAGAATGCCTACCTTGACTGGATTTCCTCTTCTAGGGCTAGAACTTGAAGAACTCGGGATGAAGATTGATGAAGCCTTCTCCCAACGAATTCTCCTCCTCCTTGGCCTCTCCTCTAGGTCCAGCAAGCCCCAGCAACGTGTTAGGGCCGGCCATGGAAATATTGAAGAGTATTTATGCTCGTTGGGTTGTTATTTCCTGGATCATGCCATGGGTTGTTATCCACCATACTCCATCTCTCCAAGGTTCCTCTTCCTTTCCTTTCCTCAAAGAGTTCTCCTCCTTCTCCCCTTCTCTTTCCCTTCTCCTTGATTCAAGAGAGAGTTTTTACCTTTTAGAAGGAAAAGAGGGAGTATGGGAAGGATGGGTGCATGAATAAATAAGAGGGAAACCCGGAGGCATGCTATCTTACTCACATGCTCCCATACTCCCATGTTCCCATTAAAGGGAGAAGAGCCAAAACTGTCAAGTCTAATTTGACAGCCTGAATCGCGTCCAGATTAGAGAACGCGATTAAGGATTGATAGGCGTCCAGTCCAAAGGACGCTATTTTGGATGGTTAAAAGGCGGCGTCCAGACTGGACGCCAATTAAAGGAGATGCAGAAAATGCCCCGAGAAGATTCAAAAGTGAAGATGCACTCCAGCACTATCTTTGGCAAGAAGGACTTAAGACCCTCACTATCTCTTAAGTAAGAAAATTGAAGAAAAGTCCCTATTGCCCTTAATGACCCATTCTCATGTTGCAAGAACTACTTCATCAAGCTTCATTCTATCTTTTCTCAGGTGTAGTTCAATTCTTGTGAATCGTTGCCATGACCGAAGAACAAACATGTCTGACCTCGCAAGTTCAAGTTCTTCAGGGTCTTGCTTCCTGGCTTCGCCACCAAATTGGCCATGCCATAGAGGCTCACCAAGTACTTCATCAGAGAGAATTTGACACGTGTCACACTCTTGAGCCCCCTTTTTAGAAGCCAGAAGCATCAGGTTTGGCGATGATGGCAAAGGTTTGCACTTTACTGAAGGTTGGGGGAGGTTTTCAGCCGCTCATGGGATGAGCTTTGGGGACCTCTTGGTGTTCAAGAGTGTGGGCGGCCTGGCTTTTTATGTAACCATCTTTAGCGAAAGTGCATGCCATATCAGAAAATGAGGCCCCCAATAATAATAATAATGTTCAAGATCTCCCACCAACACTCCCACCAACAATTTGAATAGCGTCCAACATAAGGGATGCAATTCACAACTGATAGGCGTCCAGCCTACCTGCCGCGTACAAGCAGCATTGTTTCATTATTTTTCACTCTATTATTTGTTGCTTGTCAATACTAATCAATCTTTGAGCACAGGATCTGGATGTCTTTTTGCCGTACAATGCACGATCATCCTCAGCGACCACCACCTCGGTATTGTATATATTGCATCTTACTATATGGGATACTTTATTAGAGCACATCAAGGACCTCGAGGCTCTGACAAAATTGGAGTTTGAGTTCCCCTCCTCCGCCAAAAACAATGATAATTGTGTGTGTGTGTGTGTGTGTGTGAGGAGTCTTACGACTTGAGGATAGGCCATTATGCTATGGAAGGACGATGGTTTTGCTCGGTATCCTGACTTCCACGATGTGATAATATTATCCTTGATTATCTTATATTTTCCTTTTTTGTTTTAAAATTTTCTTTTAGCCCAGCATGCATCATGTAGAACCTTGAACATAACTCTGGAGAATCACTCTCATTCTTAATTGAAGAGAACCACTTGTTCTTAAAAATCACAGATAACATGGAATATTCCATTCCGAGCCAAGTACTCGGTTCACTGTGTTATTGTTTAAAGATCGTCCTTTTGAGAAACTCAGTTGCTTTGGACTTTGGATACCTACTTTATTTTTCAGTTACTCCTAGAGATCCACCTATGGCAGTGGCAGACACCCTCATTGGTGCAACCTAACGGATTGTGTCCTTAGGTACTTCCCCGACGTCGGAAGTTGATCTCCCTCCTTCCCGTGCCCACGTGCACACTTCTCTTTTTTTCTGACCAAAGCATCGAGTTTTCTCTTAAAGTTTTCCCCAAACAACTTCACTCTGAATCGACGACAAGCTCTTGTCGTGTGTTGTTGAGGCGTGTCTCATCACACCTTGGCGTCTACTTTTCAGTCATTCCACTTCGTTCTGCTCAATTCACACCACTCCATTTCTTTCATTTCGTATCACTTCATTTCACTTCCTTGCAAAGCAGACGCCAAGGCGAGGCAGCTGTAGACACGCCAATTTGGCAACGCATCGAGTAAATTTCATGTTGTACTGTGATGCCTCGAAGTGGCTCTCTTCAATTAACCTGTCGAGTGATTTTCCTATTTTTCTAGATTTTATTTTAGGATTTTTAGGAATTTTTCCTAAAAGGGTATGTTAAGTCTCATTGAATCGCGTCCTGAATAGCATACGCCTTTTGCAGGTCTTGATTTGCGTCGGTAGTGGCTGACGCGTATCACACTTGTATTTTGGCACATGGTCTATTTCTAATCTGCGTCCATCTGACCTGCCGTGATTAAAAGTCAAACTTTTAGGCTGCGCACTGTCAGCTGCATTTAAGAGGTGCCATGTCAATAATCATGATGCTTGTTGGAATCACCTCCGCGCTAAACGCTGCGTTTTATAAGCAGTCAAATCAAAATCAAATTTCATCAGAGATTTGATTTCCATATGAAAATGTTGTTGAACCACTCTCTGTTTGTCCTTGTATTTTGGTGATAACAAAATTTATGATGATAACAAAATATAGGTGTTCATAAATATTTTTGTTTCATCTGTGTCGCATCAATCTCATAGCAAAATGCTGAGTCTCACATTGATGCAATATGGCGCACTAAAATGATAAAATCGATGTCTAATCTATATACATCGATTTCAGTTCAAGTGCCAAATTAATAAGCGCTACAACGATTTATTTTTTTGATTTTATAAAGCGCTATAACAATTCGTTTAGTAGTTACAATGATTTCTTAAGTGGCCATAATGATTTGTTAAGAAATCGATCTCAGAACGATTCGCTAAGTGGCCATAACGATTTGTTAAGAAATCGATCTCAGAACGATTCTTTTTATACCATAACGATTTGGTCACATCGATTTCGTTCTCATAACGATTTGATAAGTTTTACATCGATTTGCTAAGGCTCATAACGATTTCATAAGTGAGAACAACGATTTGGTTCTCACAACGATTCGTTAAGACTCATAACGATTTGTTAAGTTTCATAACCGTTTGCTGAGACTTACAACGATTTGCCTTTCATAACGATTTGTTTACAAATGAGCAACGACTCTTCACATAACAATTTCATAAGTCATGCTCATAACGATTTCTTCATGGATACTGTTCAAACACAGATTACCTTTATATTTCAAATTTGTTTGGCGCCTAATGAAAAGTCAAAATATCTTCTGACAGAAAAAGCTGCATGCGTATTTCAGAGTCTTGTCAGAAAACGATATGAACTATTTTTATCATGTCAACAGAAACACAGTAGCATGCACTGTCATCTTGTAAACACTCTTTTATGCTAACTCTCTCTTTTATGCTTACAGACCTCGAAGACCACCAGAGTCTGATTAAGACAAATGAAGAGAAAATGAGCAACGGCTAGAACTCCAACGGATCTCTTCAATGGATCCTTTTTAAAAGCCTCTCATATAAAAGATGAAGCATGGCTGAAGAAAGACAAGAGCCTTCCTGAAAATCCTTCAAGGAGTGTACAACTGTGAGAAGAACCTTCACGCCAAACACTCAGAGAAAGAGAGAAGAGCTCGAGCCAAAATCTACAGAAGCTTTCAAGCAGAAGTCTTCATCGCCTTCAAGCCTTCTTCTCTTCCATTCTCCCTATGCTCATTGTAATCTTGAGGGAGAGTCTGTGACTGTGAGCTAAGTCCATAGTGTTCATCTTGTATTAGCTCTCAGTCGTGTTCTTTCTTTTCTAAGAAAGACCCTTGTCCAGCTGTAGGACTATATACAGTGTGTAACCTAGCTAGAGGTTAGTGTCTAGCAGAACCTTATTGGGGTTTGTACCAACAGGACCTAGCTGGGGGTTTAAGTCTAGCAGAACCGCACTGGGGTTTGTTCCAGGAGTTTACTTCTGAACCTGTAAAAGAAGTAGGTTTGCTTCTGAGCCTAGAAAAGAAGTGGGCTGCCTTCTTGCCCGGGAAAGAGAAGAAGACCTGGTGGGGTATCCAGGGTGTTGTAGTGTCCTTGAGGGGGACTGTACCTTCGGTTAGTGAAATCCCAAGAGGTTGCTTGGGGACTGGACGTAGGACTTCCATGTGGGAAGGGCCGAACCAGGATAAATCTCTTGTGTTATTTGTGTGATTTTTTATTAGCTTCCGCACTACTACTCTTTATCACACTAAACTAACCAAACTTTCAAGTGATAATTTTCTGTGTTTAAATTTTCTATTTCAGATTTCAGAAAACCTATTCACCCCCTTCTAGGCTAACTTTCTGCCATACATAAAGGGCCAACAAGTGGTATCAGAGCGGGTCTCTGAACTTTCAAGAAGATCCAACGATCTTAGAGAAAAGATCCATGTCAGCTCAAGGATATGCAGAAGGGAAATCAGTCACCAGACCTCCATTCTTTGATGGAGAGGACTACCAATACTGGAAGATGAGAATGGAATGCTTCATTCGAGGCACATACTTTGATCTGTGGCAGGTGATTATGTTATTGTTCCTATTCTAGGCAGTATTGCCATTACTGCAGATGATAAAAATAAATTATCATTAAACTTTAAAGCAAAAAACTATTTATGTTGTGCTTTATCTAAAATAGAATTCAGTAAAGTATCCGCATGTATATCTGCTAAAGATATGTGGGACAAATTAAAGCTCACATATGAAGGAATACCCAGTACGAATGAAATACCTACTGATGCTCAAGTGTTTAAAGAAACAAGATAGGAAGCTATAACTCCATCATCTCCAACTATAGCCATTCAAGGGGAGCAACAGGAAGCACCTCAGGAAGTTATCCTTCCACATGAAGAAGAAGAGGTAAAGGAGGAACCTCAGATTGAGAGGGAGCCTCATATCTTTTTCAAAAAGGATATCTCTGAAGAAATAAGCATTGAAGAAGCTTCTGATGAAGAAAAAGCTGAGGATAAGGCTCATAAAATCCAAGTAACTCATCAGGAGACACCTTCAGTAAACAACTCCTCAGGTAGCTTCAACATTAAAGAAGAAAATGTCTATCTACTCTTGATGAACAAAAGGAAAATGCATTCAAATGGGTATGGTTAGAGGATGTTCAAAAACATCCGATTGATGACTACCAACTCTTCACTTCATTCCAATCTGAAGAGAAAGTAGTCATCCTTTAGTTTTAGTTTTGTGTTTTTAAAACTTACATTTCTGTTTGTTATATTCAGTAAACTACAATGTTACTAACAATGTTTGCAAGTTTTTCTTAAAGATAAATGCAGGCAATAATTCTGAAGACTTGACAAACAATATGTCAAAGGTCAAGACCAATAAGATCTGACTTCCCTCACATTAAGGGGGAGTCTCACGCTCAGGGGGAGCACAGATTAAGGGGGAGTTATTCAATAAATGGCAATCATTGTTGAACCCCTAAATGGTAAGAAAATCTCTCAAAAAGGGAGAGAAATGGATGGTAAGATCCTTCCTTTTTGGTTAGTGACAAAAAGGGGGAGAATTTGTATGTTCTATGAATTTTCTGCATTTTCTATGCTTCATATATTTGTGTCAGAAAATTCACATAAATTTTGTCATCACCAAAAATGGGGAGATTGTTGAACCACTCTTTGTTTGTCCTTGTATTTTGGTGATAACAAAACTTATGATGATAACAAAATATAGGTGTTCATAAATATTTTTGTTTCATCTGTGCCGCATCAATCTCATAGCAAAATGCTGAGTCTCACATTGATGCAATATGGCGCACTAAAATGATAAAATCGATGTCTAATCTATATACATCGATTTCAGTTCAAGTGCCAAATTAATAAGCGCTACAACGATTTGTTTTTTTGATTTTATAAAGCGCTATAACGATTCGTTTAGTAGTTACAACGATTTCTTAAGTGGCCATAATGATTTGTTAAGAAATCGATCTCAGAACGATTCGCTAAGTGGCCATAACGATTTGTTAAGAAATCGATCTCAGAACGATTCTTTTTATACCATAACGATTTGGTCACATCGATTTCGTTCTCATAACGATTTGATAAGTTTTACATCGATTTGCTAAGGCTCATAACGATTTCATAAGTGAGAACAACGATTTGGTTCTCACAACGATTTGTTAAGACTCATAACGATTTGTTAAGTTTCATAACCGTTTGCTGAGACTTACAACGATTTGCCTTTCATAACGATTTGTTTACAAATGAGCAACGACTCTTCACATAACGATTTCATAAGTTATGCTCATAACGATTTCTTCATGGATACTGTTCAAACACAGATTACCTTTATATTTCAAATTTGTTTGGCACCTAATGAAAAGTCAAAATATCTTCTGACAGAAAAAGCTGCATGCGTATTTCAGAGTCTTGTCAGAAAAAGATATGAACTATTTTTATCATGTCAACAGAAACACAGTAGCATTCACTGTCATCTTGTAAGCACTCTTTTATGCTAACTCTCTCTTTTATGCTTACAGACCTCGAAGACCACCAGAGTCTGATTAATACAAATGAAGAGAAAATGAGCAACGGCTAGAACTCCAACGGATCTCTTCAACGGATCCTTTTCAAAAGCCTCTCATATAAAAGATGAAGCATGGCTGAAGAAAGACAAGAGCCTTCCTGAAAATCCTTCAAGGAGTGTACAACTGTGAGAAGAACCTTCACGCCATAAACACTCAGAGAAAGAGAGAAGAGCTCGAGCCAAAATCTACAGAAGCTTTCAAGCAGAAGTCTTCATCGCCTTCAAGCCTTCTTCTCTTCCATTCTCCCTATGCTCATTGTAATCTTGAGGGAGAGTCTGTGACGGTGAGCTAAGTCCATAGTGTTCATCTTGTATTAGCTCTCAGTCGTGTTCTTTCTTTTCTAAGAAAGACCCTTGTCCAGCTGTAGGACTATATACAGTGTGTAACCTAGCTAGAGGTTAGTGTCTAGCAGAACCTTGTTGGGGTTTGTACCAACAGGACCTAGCTGGGGGTTTAAGTCTAGCAGAACCGCACTGGGGTTTGTTCCAGGAGATTTACTTCTGAACCTGTAAAAGAAGTAGGTTTGCTTCTGAGCCTAGAAAAGAAGTGGGCTGCCTTCTTGCCCGGGAAAGAGAAGAAGACCTGGTGGGGTATCCAGGGTGTTGTAGTGTCCTTGAGGGGGACTGTACCTTCGGTTAGTGAAATCCTAAGAGGTTGCTTGGGGACTGGACGTAGGACTTCCATGTGGGAAGGGCCGAACCAGGATAAATCTCTTGTGTTATTTGTGTGATTTTTTATTAGCTTCCGCACTACTACTCTTTATCACACTAAACTAACCAAACTTTCAAGTGATAATTTTCTGTGTTTAAAGTTTCTATTTCAGATTTCAGAAAACCTATTCAACCCCTTCTAGGCTAGCTTGCTGCCATACATAAAGGGCCAACAAGTGGTATCAGAGCGGGTCTCTGAACTTTCAAGAAGATCCAACGATCTTAGAGCAAAGATCCATGGCAGCTCAAGGATATGCAGAAGGGCAATTAGTCACCAGACCTCCATTCTTTGATGGAGAGAACTACCAATACTGGAAGATGAGAATGGAATGCTTCATTCGAGGCACAAACTTTGATCTGTGGCAGGTAATCGAGGTAGGTGATTATGTTATTGTTCCTATTCTAGGCAGTACTGCCATTACTACAGATGATAAAAATAAATTATCATTAAACTTTAGAGCAAAAAACTATTTATGTTGTGCTTTATCTAAAATAGAATTCAGTAAAGTATCCGCATGTATATCTGCTAAAGATATGTGGGACAAATTAAAGCTCACATATGAAGGAATACCCAGTACGAATGAAATACCTACTGATGCTCAAGTGTTTAAAGAAACAAGATAGGAAGCTATAACTCCATCATCTCCAACTATAGCCATTCAAGGGGAGCAACAGGAAGCACCTCAGGAAGTTATCCTTCCATATGAAGAAGAAGAGGTAAAGGAGGAACCTCAGATTGAGAGGGAGCCTCATATCTTTTTCAAAAAGGATATCTCTGAAGAAATAAGCGTTGAAGAAGCTTCTGATGAAGAAAAAGCTGAGGATAAGGCTCATAAAATCCAAGTAACTCATCAGGAGACACCTTCAGTAAACAACTCCTCAGGTAGCTTCAACATTAAATAAGAAAATGTCTATTTACTCTTGATGAACAAAAGGAAAATGCATTCAAATGGGTATGGTTATAGGATGTTAAAAAACATCCGATTGATGACTACCAACTCTTCACTTCATTCCAATCTGAAGAGAAAGTAGTCATCCTTTAGTTTTAGTTATGTGTTTTTAAAACTTACATTTCTGTTTGTTATATTCAGTAAACTACAATGTTACTAACAATGTTTGCAAGTTTTTCTTAAAGATAAATGCAGGCAATAATTCTGAAGACTTGACAAACAACATGTCAAAGGTCAAGACCAATAATATCTGACTTCCCTCACATTAAGGGGAGTCTCACGCTCAGGGGGAGCACAGGTTAAGGGGGAGTTATTCAATAAATGGCAATCATTGTTGAACCCCTAAATGGTAAGAAATTCTCTCAAAAGGGGAGAGAAATGGATGGTAAGATCCTTCCTTTTTGGTTAGTGACAAAAAGGGGGAGAATTTGTATGTTCTATGAATTTTCTGCATTTTCTATGCTTCATATATTTGTGTCAGAAAATTCACATAAATTTTGTCATCACCAAAAAAGGGGAGATTGTTGAACCACTCTTTGTTTGTCCTTGTATTTTGGTGATAACAAAACTTATGATGATAACAAAATATAGGTGTTCATAAATATTTTTGTTTCATCTGTGTCGCATCAATCTCATAGTAAAATGCTGAGTCTCACATTGATGCAATATGGCGCACTAAAATGATAAAATCGATGTCTAATCTATATACATCGATTTCAGTTCAAGTGCCAAATTAATAAGCGCTACAACAATTTGTTTTTTTGATTTTATAAAGCGCTATAACGATTCGTTTAGTAGTTACAACGATTTCTTAAGTGTCCATAATGATTTGTTAAGAAATCGATCTCAGAACGATTCGCTAAGTGGCCATAACGATTTGTTAAGAAATCGATCTCAGAACGATTCTTTTTATACCATAACGATTTGGTCACATTGATTTCGTTCTCATAACGATTTGATAAGTTTTACATCGATTTGCTAAGGCTCATAACGATTTCATAAGTGAGAACAACGATTTGGTTCTCACAACGTTAAGACTCATAACGATTTGTTAAGTTTCATAACCGTTTGCTGAGACTTACAACGATTTGCCTTTCATAACGATTTGTTTACAAATGAGCAACGACTCTTCACATAACGATTTCATAAGTCATGCTCATAACGATTTCTTCATGGATATTGTTCAAACACAGATTACCTTTATATTTCAAATTTGTTTGTTGCCTAATGAAAAGTCAAAATATCTTCTGACAGAAAAAGCTGCATGCGTATTTCAGAGTCTTGTTAGAAAAAGATATGAACTATTTTTATCATGTCAACAGAAACACAGTAGCATGCACTATCATCTTGTAAACACTCTTTTATGCTAACTCTCTCTTTTATGCTTACAGACCTCGAAGACCACCAGAGTCTGATTAAGACAAATGAAGAGAAAATGAGCAACGGCTAGAACTCCAACGGATCTCTTCAACGGATCCTTTTCAAAAGCCTCTCATATAAAAGATGAAGCATGGCTGAAGAAAGACAAGAGCCTTCCTGAAAATCCTTCAAGGTGTGTACAACTGTGAGAAGAACCTTCACGCCACAAACACTCAGAGAAAGAGAGAAGAGCTCGAGCCAAAATCTACAGAAGCTTCCAAGCAAAGTCTTCATCGCCTTCAAGCCTTCTTATCTTCCATTCTTCCTATGCTCATTGTAATCTTGAGGGAGAGTCTGTGACTGTGAGCTAAGTCCATAGTGTTCATCTTGTATTAGCTCTCAGTCGTGTTCTTTCTTTTCTATGAAAGACCCTTGTCCAGCTGTAGGACTGTATACAGTGTGTAACCTAGCTAAAGGTTAGTGTCTAGCAGAACCTTGTTGGGGTTTGTACCAACAGGACCTAGCTGGGGGTTTAAGTCTAGCAGAACCGCACTGGGGTTTGTTCCAGGAGGTTTACTTCTGAACCTGTAAAAGAAGTAGGTTTGCTTCTGAGCCTAGAAAAGAAGTGGGCTGCCTTCTTGCCCGGGAAAGAGAAGAAGACCTGGTGGGGTATCTAGGGTGTTGTAGTGTCCTTGAGGGGGACTGTACCTTCGGTTAGTGAAATCCCAAGAGGTTGCTTGGGGACTGGACGTAGGACTTCCATGTGGGAAGGGCCGAACCAGGATAAATCTCTTGTGTTATTTGTGTGATTGTTTATTAGCTTCCGCACTACTACTCTTTATCACACTAAACTAACCAAACTTTCAAGTGATAATTTTCTGTGTTTAAAGTTTCTATTTCAGATTTCAGAAAACCTATTCACCCCCTTCTAGGCTAGCTTGCTGCCATACATAAAGGGCCAACAAATGTGGCGGCTCTGTCAGATGCAATTTACAACGTAACTGTAAGCTATGACCATCATGTAGACGTCACATTTGGCAGAAATCAAGAGATCTTCTGAATCGCGGCGCGTCAGGTGGACGCGTTTCCTGCTTAATAGGCGTCCACTATAGACGACGCAATTTTGGCAAGTTTTGCCTATAAATACAGACCTGAGGGGTAGTCAAAAGAATCAATTCCAAGAGAGGCGAAGCCCTGCCAGATCATCACCTCGCCTGAGCAACACCTTCCAAATACGGCGAAGCCCTGCCGAACCTGGGCTCCATCATCCGAGCCTTAAATCCCTAACTCCCCGAGGTGAAGCCTTGTCGATCCGAAAGAGCGTGCTTCGAAGCCGAAGCATCGTCCCCGCGTCTTCTTTCTCGTGAGCTGGAGCTTTCGCCTTCTCACAAGCATTGGAGCACGGCAGGAGGAGCTTCTGCGGCATCCCTCCACACCATTCCATTCGCCGACATCGTGGGCTATATCTCCATTCCTCTTCCCCCCTTTCGTCATTTTCCTCTTCTTATTTAGTGCATGCATCACACCCCATACATATACACACCCACGGAATTTCCTCCTCACCTACACTTTTAGGGGTTTAACACCACCTCCACGAGGTGTGTTAACACCCATTTAATGTCTTTATCTTCATCTCCTTTGGGCATTTTCCTACACTTCACAGTCTGACCTTTCTTTCACTTGTTTCTTGTCGTTTTCTTTTGCAAGGTAACCGGAGCTAAATCTCCTTCGTCGGTCGGCCGGTGGAAGGAGGAGGAAGGACCCACGCGACAATTCCCGCGCTTTTCTTGGGTGAAGGTAAGTACTCCATTCTTCCCATTTCACCCGTCTCCATTCGGCACCCTCGTGTGCCTGGCGATCGCAATACACCACCCTCGTGCACACACACACCCTCCATTCCATTTTCATCCATTTTTAGCATTCCTGTCTTTTAAAAATTTTCTTTCCTCTATTTTTAAATCAAATCCTTCCATCGTGGGATAGTGTTTTCAACAAAAGTGGGAAAAAACACCGTCCACAAGGATATCCATAAAACAACTTTTCGAACTAGATATGGACACTACAAATTTGTAGTGATGCCATTTGATTAACTAATGCACCTGCTGCATTTTATGCGGTTGATGAATGATGTGTTCAGATCAAATTTGGATCAGTTTGTGGTTGTGTTTATTGATGATATACTGATCTACTCTAAAAGTGTAGAAGATCATTACGCACATTTACAGATTACTTTGCAACTGTTACGAGATCATAAATTGTATGAGAAGTTTAGTAAATGTGAATTCTGGATGAAACAAGTGATGTTCTTAGGACATATTATTTCCAGAGAGGGATTATCAGTAGATTCCTCAAAGATTGAAGCCATACAAAAATGGGAACAACCTAAGAACCTTACTGAGATAAGAAGTTTTCTTGGTATGTCCAGTTATTATCGGTGATTTGTTAAAGATTTTTCCGGGATTGCTTCACCTCTCACACAACTAACTCGTAAAGGAATTGCATTTGAATGGAGTGAGGGTTGTGAGCAAGCATTTCAATTATTGAAAGAATGTTTATCATTTGCACTAGTTTTAGCTTTGCCGGTAGAAGGGAAAACATTTGAAGTATATACTGATGCATCAAACATCGGGCTGGGATGTGTATTGATGCAGGATGGAAGAGTTATTGCTTATGCTTCTAGACAATTAAAGACACATGAGAAAAATTGCCCGGTACATGATTTGGAGTTGGCCACAGTAGTTTTTGCTCTTAAACTTTGGAGACACTATCTGTATGATAATCAATTCATAGTGTACCCCGATCATAAGAGTCTAAAGTACTTATTTTCACCGAAGGAATTGAATATGAGGCAAAGAAGATGGATGGAATATATCAAAGACTATGATTTTAAAATTGAGTATCATCCTGGTAAAGGTAATACTGTGGCTGATGCTCTCAGTAGAAATCCTATAGCCAAATTATTTCAATTGCCAGTCAAGGAATGGAAGTTGTTGGAAGAATTTTCCACACTAAGTCTGAAAGATGAACCACAAGAGGAAAGGGTTATAATTGATAACTTGACAGTACAATTGGACTTATTAAAGCAAATTGGAGAAGAACAAGACAATGACCCTATATTAATAGAAGTCAGGGAGAAATTGGCTTCCAGACTTGATTTCAGTGAAGATGTACATGGGAATCTTCGGTTTCGGAATAGGTTGTGTGTGCCGGATAATCCAAAAATCAAGAAGAAAATGTTGAAAGAAGCTCATCGGTCACATTACATTGTCCATCCAGGAGATGTCAAAATGTATCAGGATTTAAAGAAACATTTCTGGTGGTGTAACATGAAGAAAGATATTGTGGATTTCATAGCTAAATGTTTAACATGTCAGAAAGTCAAGGCTGAACATCTAAAACCTGCAGGAAAGTTAAAACCTCTTGAGGTACCAGAATGGAAATGGGATAGTATTGGTATGGATTTTAATGTGGGATTACCCAGAACACGTAGCAGATATGATGCAATATGGGTAATCATTGATCGACTCACAAAGTCAGCTCACTTCTTGGCCATTAAAACAAGGTGGTCTGTCAGTGTTTTAGCAGCTCTATACATGAAGGAAATTGTTCGGTTACATGGAATCCCAAGAGACATTGTTTCTGACAGAGATGCAAGATTCATTTCACATTTTGGAAAGAACTATAAGATGCACTAGGAACCAAGCTGAAGTTTAGTACGACATTTCACCCCCAAACCGATGGACAAACAGAACGGGTAAATCAGATTATTGAGGATATGTGCCGAGCTTGTGTTTTAGAATTTGGTAATGGCTGGAGTAATCATTTAGCAATTATGGAATTTGCTTATAATAATAGTTACCACTCTACTATTCAAATGGCACCATTTGAAGCACTATATGGCTGGCAATGTAGATCACCATTGTGTTGGGTGGACTTAAAAGAATCACATATTCTTGGACCTGAAATGATCCAAGAAATAACAAAAAATATTAAATTGGTACAGGATCGAATGAAAGCTGCCTAAGACCGACATAAAAGCTATGCAGATCGACGGAGAAGAGAGCTAGAATTTCAATAAGGCGATCATGTATTTCTTAAAATATCTCCTCGAAAAGGAATCAAGAGGTTTGATATCAAGGGAAAACTAAGTCCAAGATATATTAGACCGTTTGAGATATTGAAAAGAGTTGGGGAAATGACTAACCAACTGGCACTTCCACCTCAGTTATCCAACATACATGACATTTTTTATGTGTCAATGTTAAGGAAGTATGTTTATGATCCAGAGCATATTATTGAATATCAAGGTCTGGATGTACAAAAAAACTTGGCATATGAAGAAAGACCTGTACAAATCCTCGACCGAAAGATCAAGCAACTCCGGAACAAGGAAGTTCTATTATTAAAGATTCATGGAATAGGAGAGGACAAGAAGAAGCAACGTGGGAATTGGAAGATGCCATCAAAGCCAAGTATCTAAAGTTATTTATAGGTTAGTAATTACATTCTTATTTTATTAAATTTGGAGGACCAAATTTCTTTTAGTGGGGGAGAGTTGTAACGCCCCGAAAATTTTATTTACTAGAAAAATGTGAATAATTTGATGATTAAACTTAACTATTATCATGAGATGTAAATAATTAAAATCTGGGATTAATTGGTGTTAATAAATACTATTCAAGTGTCGTACTCAGAGGTACGCACTCCGACAGAGCGACACCGAAATTTTATAACGAAAATGAAATCTGAGAATACCATAATTTCTAAAAAATTATGGTGACGCCAGAAATGTAAATATCTAGATTTGTTGACGTACGGATTTCGAGATTAAGTCGACGCAACTATTTTTTAGGCAATTTTTGTTGATGAAAAATAAATTCTAAAAATTAAACTAAAATCACCATAATTTGTAAAACATTCTCATTAGTCTATGGTTGAAATTTCAATTTGATTGAACACTATTAGGACACATAAACATGAGGATTATTGGGCCAGCTGATTTATTGCCCATTTACTATGGTTATTTTCTTGGATTTAAAGTTGCCTATGTGTGAGGAGCTGGGAAAGCCACCTCACATGGGGAAGAAGCTTACACGTTATTACCCTATGTGTAAAGCCATGAGATTTGCATGTTAAACGTGTCAACAGTAAAAACCCAATGGTTTTTACTGCTACACCTGGGTGGCAAACGTGCCATCGTGCATGGAGAGGCTAGGTGAGCCATAACCCCCCCCCCCCAACCCCCCATCGTGTGCACTTTTCCCAGCACTTGCTCTTGCACCTCTAGCTCAACCCTATGTCTTGTTCTTATTCTTGCGCTTGCTGCGTTTACTGAGTGGGTGAGTTGCGGTTGGTGTACCACTCCTGGAGCTATTGTAGCTACATCCTTGAGCTGCTGCTGCTTCTACTGTGTGTACTGGGGGTGCTACAAGCTATAGCTGCCGGTGGACTGTTGCGATTACACCCTTAACATCTTCTTCCTTCTGCTTGTTGTGAGCTCCTCGAAGTGAAGGCTTCATCTTCTTCAAGTTAGGTAGGATTCTCTTCCTTTCTCTCTCATTCTTACCCTTTTGACATGCTAAAGGGCCTCCTGTTTAGGTATTTTAATTTTCAAGCTGCTATTTTGACTCCATAAACACTCTTGGAAGTGTGTGTTCGTCATGTAGAAATCTTGTTGAGTACAAGTAATCACTGTTATAGGAGTTTTTCTCCCATTACCTTGTTGTTTAAAGCTTCTAGCTAACCATGATTAGATTGTATATTCCACATGCTTTAATTTCTGTCTTTCATGAAAAAGTATTGTCTGAAGTTGTGAACAAGTCCTTTTTATTGTGGTAATTCATGTTTGAATCCTTAAGTTCCATTGATAAGGTCTTTAGAGTGTCTGCAACACCATTTCTGGAAGTTAGCCTGGCGGCTGTCGACAGATGGGAATCACCTGTCGACATACCCTATGCTTCCAGAACCCAAGTTCTTAGAAAAACCAGCACCTGTCGACAAACATCACATGCCTGTCGACAGATGGGTCTGCCTGTTGACAGCCACCTCTTGGCTGTCGACATACACTATTTGGGCCAGTGTTCCAGCACTTTTCCTTGCTCAGTCTCTTACTAATACTTCATGCTAATAGCCTAGCAAGCTACCTCCTTCTTTCTCTTGGGTTTTTATCATTAAGTCGCTAGAGAGATCATCTGAATTGTCTTCCATATCTTACCTTGGATGATTCTTGAAGTCTTCAAGTCCCAGTTGGCTATGTTTCCCTGTGTTCAGTAAACTTGATCCACAGTCTTTGATTACATGAGAGTTTGAACATTTGAGTACCACAGTGGTTATGAATGACTTGTGATGACAATTATTGGGTCCCTGGACCCCACTTGATATATATATATATATATATATATATATATATATATATATATATATGCCTGTGCAAGTAGGGCTGGTCCAGTCTTGGGAGGAGCACCCAAATTTGTTTACAGACCGTACGGAATGATAAAGGATCCAAGGTTTGTCATTGCATCAACACAAGCTTGATTAGTCATCATGTTATTTATCCTATGTGAATGTGTATATGAATCAGAATATGAACATTATCATGAATTCCTGACCCTGTGTTTACCTTTCAGTACTTCTGACTTCCGTCTACTGTCTTATTAGCTTGCTTGTTCAGTCTTCTCGACATTCAATATTGATATCAATTAGATCACTTATCTTGGTATTGAATATTTTAGTCCCTTTGAATTTAGAAGTTGAATCCTACTGGGCTAGTTAGGTCACTTATCCTACCATTTCAGATGACCAAGATGGGGGTGAAGCTTAAAGGGAAAAGTGTGCTGAGTGGATCTTCCGACCTCAAGAAGCTAATTATTTTACTTTCTTTAGATATTGTGGATATGGAATGTAATAAAATAAGGTTTTCTCTTACCTACTCCTCACTTAGACTGTTATGAGTGTTATGTAATATCGCTTCTGCTATATTGCTAATGAATGAATAAACATTAGTTCTAACTCTCGTGCTCGATTTCTGTCATTTCCGATAAATAGACTTTTATTAGAATGTGAGAATATAGTTTCCATGCAATATGACCTTTTGGAAAACTACTATTTTCATACTAAGTCTTCTAACGCTTTACAAGGTGACGGAATGAGCTCATCCTCTTTGGTATATCGTCTTACAACATGACTTATAATGTTGTCTGATAGTGAGGATACCCATATGACCTATCTGTATCCCAACATTTATTGTTTGCAGGTTCCGGTAGTCATACGTGACTACAACATTGGACATGCTACACAGAACATATCCATATCATCTCTCTCTCTCTCTCTGCATTTAATGCCTGCAGGTTTTCGATAGTCACATACTTGTACAATGTAAGACTTACTGCGACTACATGGAAATGAGCATCAAGCAATGAGAGACAATGAATACTTCAATGGACACATCTGAAGAAAGCAGAAGTGCTTATAAAGAAGACAATGGCTGTGAAGAACGATAATGAATTGAGCGAAAAGCATACACGCAATGATCTTCACCACCATTCAGACTAGAAGAGCAGTGCGCCCACACTCGAAGTCCATATGCTCCAAGCTCTCCTGATGTAACAACCCAACCTCCTAGACCCCATCCAAGGACCCTAAAGTTCGCACCGCCACCCATGAATCCGAAGACTCAGAAGGGTTAGAAGAAATAGTCTAATGAGATATATACTGAATTTAAATAACTATAACAGTCTATACAAAGTGTCCCAAGTAAAAGCACAAGTACAAGAAGAAAGGTGTAGTCTTTAAGGGGCATACCCTGAGAACTTGCAAAGCACAACTCTCCACTCACTCAGGTACAAGAGCTCAGGACACTCTCTCTCACTACTGTTGTCAACACACGGTGCCATAACAGCCTCCACAACTCGTCCCACAACGAGCTCCCGCGACGATGAGCCCCTAGCTAAAAGAAGTAGGGGGGGGGGGTAACCCTCGTGAACAAGGTCTAGTAGGGATTAACAGTCCCTCACTGGCCAGAGCAGTAGGAACTCCGAAAGTAGGAAACTACACTAGGAAGCTGTAAAGCGAGGAACACCTACAGCAGGGTACTACAAAGCAGCACAACTGAACAATACACTGCCATGGCTATCAACCAAGGTCGTGACACACACAATACTCCCGCATAAACCAACAAAGTTAGGCACAACACAAAAATAAGTCTGGGCACGCCCACCGAGATGGGGGTCTCATAGAGACCACAGAGCAACCATGTGAGAAGGACATCTCACCACAAGCACGACCACCTCAGACCTCCACAAGGTCTAGGGCCCACAAGCAGAACCACCCCAGACCACGGACATACCACGAGGTCGGAAAACCACACTCGTCGGTGCCATCACGGACTGGCACCAAAGAACAGGACTATGAAATCGAGAGAACACCGAAGCAAAAACTACCAGAAGTATTGGTCGACAAGGCCAAACAAACAATGCTGACGGAAGCTAGACACGACCAGGCTACAACCATTGTGCAGGCTAGGGAAACGAGTCGCACTTGGAAACACTGTGAGGAAACATTGTCACACAACACAACCAAGCCACCGCCCCTAGCAGCTAAGAGTTGGACACATCAGCCACACCCTCTCTACTCGCCAGCCTGGCTTCTGCCTCTAACCTCCCCAGAAGAGTGAGACAGAGCCGCCACAAAACACCAGGAGAATGCACGCACCACCGCAGCCTAGCCAAGCTGTGGCCCCACGCCTAGCACTAATACGTGGCTCCGGAACCAATGCAGAGAGAGGTCATGAGAAAAGGGACTGTCTGGGACACGCTTGGAAGAAAACACCTCGATGGCCTTGGCATCTCACCCAAGACAAGAGAGCTCTATAAATGACTCGGCTCCACCGTCCAAACCTCGTTTTCCCCTTCGCTCTGGAGTCGGTTAACTCGGCTGCCAACTCGAGCACACTCAAAGCCTATAGCACTCCCTCAACAGGCTCCCGAGGATGGGGGTCCCAGGAAATGGAGACAACCTCTGAACATGACAAGCCCTCAAGTGCAAGGCCGTGGGAGAACAGGCAAGGCAAGCACAAAAAAAACCATGCCGAACTGTTGGCTTCTAACCCATGACAAGCCCAACAAGCACGAGGCACGCACGAACCCTCGAGAGGGCCTTCGGCCAACCAAGGCACGCATAAGCAGGCCAGAACCTTGGAACACCACCAGTCATTATGGAAAACATCGCTCTACTAATAATCCATTGACCACCGAATAATCAATTACTAGACAGACGCGAGCCTTTTGGCACCGCCGCCAAGACACGGTCACGAAGGTGTCACCTTCAATAACTGAACGCAGTGAGGTAACCTGCGGCGTTCCCCACCTAAAGGTCCTAAGGGAAAGCCTACCCTAAGGTATATGCCGACACCCCAACCGAGGCCACAGAAACACTTGAGGCAACATAGGTACTGTCGCGTCCCCCCTGGCCGTCGCGAAACCATCGAAATAGGGAAGGGCACCGCAACAGCCCTATCGCGATGGGGAAGCATGTCGGGACAGCAACCCTGTCGCGACAGAAAAATGCGTCATGATAGCAATCCTTATCGCAACGGGGTTAACACACCGTGAGAAGGTCATGTTGGACCAGGAGGACGGCTCTTATGGTGTCACGACACACACCACAGTCGTGACACCAGCAGAGAGGTAGACCCACGGGATGCTCCATTTCGGGGCCACCCACAAGCCACAAACACCACCACACAGGGGAGTGGGGCATGGAAAAGCAATAAATGCTATCTACAAACCACAAGAGGCTCCCAATCCACCTAGATCAAGAAGGTTTTGTTGGGGATCAGATGGGTGGATGGATCAGATCTAGAAGGGGGGGGGGGTTGAATAGATCTAACACCAATTAACGCGGAAGCTTAAGCAATTAAAAATTACTTCGAATCAGAGATCAATTCGATCTGAAGTGATTAGAGTGTGTGAGCAAATCAATTAGTAGTGTGAACGAAATCCCTATGCATGCATCTAGCGAGATACAAAGGCAGACCACAATTCAAACCACTGCACAGAGGATTTTAGGTGGTTCGGAAATCACCTCCAGTGACTCCTACGTCCACCCCTCACACAGTGAGGCCACACTACTCAAAACCTTGAGTACAACTCACACAGGAGCACGATGACTCCAAACACCCTTGAGCACGACGACTCAAACTGAGCACGACGGCTCAAAACAACAACCGGAGTACGACGACTCCAAATTGAGCACGACGGCTCAAACCACACAGTGAGTGCGACGACTCACAACCCAAAGCTCGACGGCTCACAGTACAAAAGCTAGATCAAACACAAAAGAGATCAGATCCTCTAGCAATGATCTGATTCAAGATAGTTTCGTACATAGAAATTTGTACAGAACTTCATGCACAAATCTCATTGACGAAATAAGGAAGAACAAACTCAGAAATAAGGTAAATAGATGTAGAAAGAGTGTTCTTCGATGAAGAGGCCTTGCAGATGCTTCAATTGAGGAGCCTTGATGGAAATCGATGGAGATTCTCCTCAATTGGCGATGCTCTGCTTTGATGGCATCTGAAATGCTAGAAATCCTTCTTCTCCTGTGCCTCTTCAGTTGGATCTGCTCCCTTGTCTTGCACAGCAAGCTTCTCTCTAGGGATTCCCCTTGATTCCCTTGTCCTTCCTCTTGAAAGGATGGCTTGTAGCTTCTGGAGATGGAGACAGATCTGGAAAACCCCCTTTGGCCGCCAAAAGGCTTCTTCTTGAAGTGTATGGGCTCTCTTACCTTTGGGGTACAAGGAACATGGGTATTTATACCCCCATATGTCCATAAAGTGCCTTGGGGTGCATGGGCATGGAAACCTAGGTCAAATCCCCCAAATCCCAAGCAGCCACGTACAGAGAAATTCATGATTTTGACTTTCAGCCGGAGTGTGTCGACCTGCCCTGATCTAGTGTCGACCTGCTGTCCCATTTCTGCAAAACTGTTCTGCTGGAAACTGGGTCTAGTGTCGACCTGCCCTGATCTAGTGTCGACCTGACCTTCTGGAATCTGGGACTAGTGTCGACCTACTTTGATCTAGTGTCGACACTACCAAGACAAAAATGTGTGAACCTGAAAATTTAACACATAAACCATTAGTCCAATATATTATCATTAAAATATGAGATATTAAACATCAAAAACATGTTGTTTAAGTATTATTGTGATATGTATAAAATGTATAACATGTTCAACATGTCACCATCAAAATCACAACATGTCACCATCAAAATCACAATATGTCATTATTAAAATCACAACATGTCATCATTAAAATCATAATATCTCATCATTAAAATCATGATATGTCATCATCAATATTACAGAATGTCATCATTAAGATCACAGTATGTCATCATCAAAATCAAGGTATGAGTGATGTTCATTGGATATCATTAAAATACAACTTTAGGAAGTTCCAAACACACTCAACCCAACAGGTTTCAAGCAATCTCTACCTTAAATGAAGAAACAAACCCATAAGGGCTCTTCACGTTGGATTGGCCACCTCCTCCTCGCTCCACGCAAGCTCCACAACACCAAGGCCCCACGAATGACCCTCCTCCTAGCCTGAAACGTACGAAGGGGAGAGAGGGAGGCGGAGCACCATCGGAGAGGGAGGAGAATAGAGGGGAAGGAGGAAATGTGGAGAAGGGGTCATCGGCCAAGGCCTTAAGCCTTCGGCACCCAAGTCACGATGTGGAGACGCTTAATGCGATGAGTCAACACACTGCGACAAGAACACGTCGCCTAGGTTTATCAAGACAACAGATAGGTCATACTGACACGCCTACCACCCTGAAAAATGTCAGACGACTAAAGCCATGAAACACTATCGTGACCTGCTGATTGGGCGCAACACGAAGACGCGATAGGAAAGTCAGGCACAACAAGAACGCGATGCACAAGCTGGTCGCGAAAAAGATGACTATCCATCGGACACCCATGACTCTACACTAACGCATCACCCAGACCAAATGCGTCAGCGGCTAGTCATCCAAGACACCAAATGGATAGCCGTGAAGCCAGGGTATTACATTCTACCCCCCCTAAAAAAATTTCGTCATAGAAATTTGGGCAAGCCCTAAGAGATTTCGAGGGACAAAATGGAACATGCGAGCCAATGTGAGCGCAGGGGCAGAGAAGCCACTATGTCTCACCACGGCCTCCTCGCGGCAGCAACTGCATCGCCAAACACACGTGGAGCACACGAAGAGCGGGTGCGAAGAGCCACCAAGTCTCACCACGACCTCCTCGTGGCAGTAACCACACCGTCGAATGCGCACAGAGCATACGAAGTCAAAAAACCAATGGCTCACACAACGAGCTCCAAACACATGGGGAGCACACAACCGAAAATCCCATGGCTTACGCCAGCCACACGTGAGGTGTCTAAATAGAACGACAACCCCACAAGTGCCGAGCAGCGCCAAAATTGACCTAAATAGCAAAAAATGCCAGCCGAAAATCGCACGGCTGTAGCCACCAATAGACCCCACAGTTGGGACCAACTGACCAGCAACCCACTCTATCGCCAGCAAAAACTAACAGATGACACAGTTGCTAACAGCAATATGAGAAACGCTGGTCAGCAACCCACTCCGTCGCCGACAAAACCTGACAGAGTACACAGTTGCTGAAAGCAACTCGGAAACACTCTTAAGAGCTAAGCAAAACACTCAGGAGAAAAACCTTACGCTACTAGCAGCAGCTAGCATCAATCACCATCCCAACCGAGAAGCCACGTGAGTGACGAGAACAAGAGCAACATCACACTCGTGGAGAATCCTCAACACACAGAACGACATCCACTGTCACCACTAGGTCTTACCCAGACCTTCCTCGCGGTCTGACAAGGACACCCAATGCATGTGGAGAAACCTCAACACGTAAAAACGATATCCACCATCACCACTAGGTCTTACCCAGACCTTCCTCATGGTCCGACAAGGACACTAAACGCACACAGAGAAACCTCAACATGTAAAAATAACATCCACTGTCACCACTAGGTCTCACCCAAACCTTTCTCGTGGTCCTACAAGGACACCAAACGCACGTGGAGAAACCTCAACATGCAAAAACGACATCCACTGTCACCACTAGGTCTCACCTAGACCTTTCTCATGGTTCGACAAGGACTCTAAACGCACATGAAGAAACCTCAACATGTAAAAACAACATCCACTATCACCACTAGGTTTCACCAAGACCTTCCTCGTGGTCCGACAAGGACACCAAATGCTCGTGGAGCCACAAAACTAGGAAACAACACTCTCCACAATGCGACGGAAGCACGGAAGACGTTTGAGGTTAAGTCAAAACCGGACAACTCACAACGTCGACAAACCACGTGGTAGAGTACTAGTGAGCCATTAGGCCTCACTGTCACCAAACGAATCGACAAGAGACTCCGCCATTGGCTTCCAGACTCACCAACACCATGCACAACCGAAGAACCAACGAAGAATTGGAAGTACACCCACCACGCGCACACAATGCTCAGCGTGGGTACCAACATGCCAACCACCAGAAAGGCGCACAACCACATGGGAACCAAAACAATTGTAGATGTCGAGGACAACACGTCTACCTTAGAGGAACCCAGACCGAAGCAGGGTACCACAATCGAACACACTCGCTTCAAAAGTGTGAGGGAAAACCCAGACACAGGCCACGACCAAAGCCTAGTGTACCATCGATAGGGCTACCTAGACAAAGCAAAGCAGCCACCCTACAATGGTAATGGTTCAGCCACAAGGCACAGGCCAACACAATGTGTCCCAGAGGCGGAAAGCTCAACGCCTCCAACACCGAGCAAAGTTGTGGAACGATGCACGAAGCTCATGATCAGGGCATACGACACAACACATAGTGCCATCACAAGCACTAGGAGCCACCCAAGGTATAACCTAATGCACCAAGGCTCCAGACAGCACAAAGTCAAAACACTCGAGCACGAGCACACGGTGCTACCAAAAGCACCAAAACTAAACAAAGTGCAACATAGGTGCACCAGCGGCCGAAACAACAATGGCTAACGGGAAGGACTCTCCACAAGAGACCTGCCAAAAGCCACACGCAAAGAACTGCAATGTAGCACCCAAGAAATTTCATTAATTGAAAAGTTAGAATAAATTGAAAATAATAATTTAATATTCCCAAATTAGAAAACACATACGTACCATTATAACGGATGTAAAAACACATTGGAAAATTCTATAAAAATCATAGTTCAACTCTAGACAATACTCCCTAATGATCCCCAAAGGAATCATGTGAAGAAAAATCAGATTAGTTGAGTTTAAGGCATTTTGTGACTTATTATCATAATTAGGGAATAAGTCAGATAATTACAATCACAAGTACTTAAGTGAGTCCAAAAAGTAAAATAAAAATCATCGATGGACTTCAAACAATGGGTATTGACAAGTCAATGAAAGAAATGGACCAAAAGAAGGTTTTTGGGCCACAAAATAATTCATGCTAAGAAAATAACCCGAAATTTGAAAATATTCACTAATGGACCAGGATAGGGTAAAATCTCACCCGATAGACCTCCATTGGACTTCAAACCAAGCCCAAATTTGTGGTTGCCACCTAAGGGTGGTTCCATATTCTTTCCATCATGAATTGGGTAGAGAAATCCTCCATTGAGGGAAGGATACACCAAATTCGTGCCCTTTAGTTTCCTAATTTAAATTAGGCAAGTATAGATCGATACCTCTTTAAATAAGCCCTCTCTCTCTCATGGGACGCGCCTAGGGTTTCTGAGGTTGTGCTTGGAGTCTCAGGAGGCTGGGAAATGGAAGGAGGAAGCTTGAGCAAGAAGCAACTCGCGCTCTTCTTCATCTGCGACCTGCACACGAGGCCTCCCAACATCAACACCAAAGATTAGTATAACCTCGACCAAACTAGGAAGAGAATATACCACTGGAAAGATATTTGAGTCTAGTTTCTAATTGCACCATTTTGCCCAATTTCTACCCAGTAGATCGTGAGTATTTGGCGTTCTCCCCCGAGTGGTCAGAACTAGGGTTTTCTAGAGGACAAATCTTATTCGACCCAAAAGGTAAGCCATCTCCATGCCCAGCTCTAATTAAACTCGTTCATGCTTGCATACATGTGCATAGGTCATGTTCTTATTGTTTTCCCAATTTTTATCATGTGGGTTTCACGAATTAAATCTAGTATGATCAGAAAGATGTGCTGTCTTGATTAAACCTTGACCTGTCTTACGAGTTCTATATCTTTTTATGGAGTCATTTTCAGACCAAGCACTCAACATGAAACTTGTTTCCCCATGAGTCTAGTTTCATTTGGCACTGGTTTCCCCAATGTTTGTTACCTTTACTGAGAGTATTAGCCCATACGTGAGTACTACATCAGATTCATATAGACAGTCACAATACAGCTTGTTACCCTACCAAACGACTTTTGTTTCTCGATTACTTGTTACTGCACATAGTCTAGGAAGCCCTCTAACTAATAGAAGTGGTTTAATCTGATTTGGATCACCCTAGAATTAGTTTTGATTTTTCAAACATCTCTTTGTCAAATCCAATCCAAGTCGGAGTTGGAAATAGGTAGAAAAGGCAACCCAAACGTCATATTTAGGTGGCGACAGGTCGATACATCACTACCAGAATGCAAAAACATCATGGTCAAGACTCATACCAAAATTGAGACAGTTGTTTTGGTCTTTTTTAGAAGGCGACAAGTTGATTGTCGCCTTCACGTTCAGAAGGCGATAGGCAATGTGTCGCCTTCTATGTATGTCCACTTAACAGGCCATAACGTTTTATAAAGACCTCGAATTGATGAGCCGTTTACTTTGATGAATTCGTCATTCAAAGGGCTTCAAGACGGTATATTCATGTGTGACATTTGAATAATAAATTAATGAGTTATGACCTGAGGAAGTGAAGGGATGGGACTGTATTTGCCTTCTAAGGGGCATACATCTTGGTTTCCGTCGTTTTGTGTTGTTCTTTGCATGTGTGAGTTTGATCTATTCTAGGAAGGTTCTAGAAAGTATTATCATGCATTTATCAACCCATATGAAAGTTATAACATGTTCACATGTTTTTTAATTGATCTTAAGTTAATGATCATGCTCTCTACTTGCTGATTATTCACTTCTTGCCTTGTTATCAAACTTGCTAAAAACACATAGTACTTGCTAAAATTGGTCATGCATGATTAGTATTTCCTAATTTTAGCACTCATGATACTTTCTATAAATGGAGTTTCCATCAACGAAGTTTCCATAACTAGAGTTTCCATAATCGGTTTCGCACACATGCACTTGAGCGATTCTCACGCGCGGCATGCGCGTACACTGTAGCACAATAGGAAAGCCCATTCTTGGCTTGTGGTGAACTCTCTGTCGGATATTCCTTCTTCCGAACTACTGAACCCTTGACCAAGGCCTCCGTAAGTCTCTTCTGACTATGGATTCCCACATGACCGATGAGCAGGTTGTACCATTGAAGTACCCAGAAGTTAGTGTGCACATATCTCTCTTATCTTGGCATTCATGACGAGATCTTTCTCTTCTCATATTCATTATGGAGTACACCTCTATTGAACATAAGACCAAGTTAGTAATAAGTGATTGGACTAAATTGAAAATACACTGTTATGCTACTAGATTGAACCCTTGAACTATCCCCTTAACCATCTTGACATTATTAAACTCTTATTAAACAGCCATACTTGACTGTGGGTATCTACATTTAAATTACTTGAGATGCTGGATCGGGCACGACGAGTGTCCAAGGGCTCCAGTCTAGCCCCAATGACGGAGAGTTATAAATATACTGTTAACCATCAGGTATAATGATTACTGGCATTGTATCTGCATTGAGAGTACTTGCTTGTTGAATGTTAGATACATAAACCACATACACGTGTCCTAGTGTGCATTCCAACGTGGAAAAGATCCTAAGTGCACATTAGTATCTTTGTGCCTGATTACTGATACATGTTAAAAGTCTTACTCGTGCGTGCTTGCTTGCTTTCTAGTGAAATGGCCAATCTTGTTACATGCTATCTTGTTCTTGCTCATTACCATCTTGCAAGATCATTATCACTCTATCTTGAGATCTTGAATACAACCTTCTAGCTAGATTGATCTTTACATCTCTTGATCATACTATCTTGCATGATACACTATACATGTGTTACCACCGTCGTTTTAATTGCATTGTACATATCATGTTCATACCTTCTAGTCTTTAAACTGTTAATACTTATATCATTGTTGGAAGATGTAAATCCTACTGGGCAAGTGCGCTCATTACCTACTTTCCAAAATTTTAGGAGAACAAGATATGGAAGACGTAGAGAGCCAAGACTACACTGGGGATAAACAAGAGTGAAGAGTGCTCACATCGAAGTCTTGTTGTCTTAGTGTCATAGTACTATAGTTGAGTATGAGAGGAATAGAATAATGTAGTAGGTGTGAGATGCTATATAATTCCCTTTTTATTGAGTCTTAGTCCTGTAGTTCATCTTGAATTAGAGTATGTACTAGTCCTCATCATTGAAATGAAATAAAGAGTTGAGGTTTATGATTAACGCAATTTAGTTGTGTTATATGTGATTGCTCGCTAGAGGCTTATTTGCCGACTGTTCACGTCTCAACGATCAAATAACTCTTTCGCTGCCATGCTTTAGGACGTGACACGCAAGCTTGAAAGGGCACAACAGGCCCTTGAGACACAAAGACACGAAGCATCAAAAAATGCTCAAGGTGCAGTACGCACAACCACACCAACAGCCTAAGACGACACAGGGCCCACCGAAGGGGACTTTCCACTAGAGACCCACAAGAGAAGCGCACGGAAACCAACAACTTCTGGGGTGCAAACAACTACGTCAGCTCCAAAAAAGTTGACACAAAACATGGAGCACCGACTCTACCACATGAAGAGCAAAAGACCACAACAACTCCCTAGCGTACAAGATCAAGTAGCACCACCTCCATCACGATCGATAGAGAGGCCAAACACCAAAACGACGACACGAAAAGCCTCCAAGGCACAAGCTGAGGCACAATTGAGCACACACAAGAGTAGTGCTTGCACGAGCAAGGCCAACCACAAAAAACCAATGCACAATGAAACAATGCTCATGCAAGAAACCCAACAAGAAAATGATACTACCTCACACCAAACCAACAGGGAACCAACGCCCTAAATTTCTGAGGCAGGTAGCAAGAAACCATCTCAATGACAAACGACACAAATAGGTCCACCGACCCACGGTGCCACAAGGAAACGACTGCACGATGGGAGCAACCATCTCAACCCAAAAACAACTCAAGGGAAGATAACTCCACCAAAAGGTCGCAACGATGCACACCCTAGTGACACAAATACCACACTGGAGCATCACCACCCCAAGCAACTAACGAAAAGTAGAGGAAGGAGATACGCAACGAGTCTCTTCCACTGGACGAGAGAGAGATAAAACCACAATGCAAGACTAGCACATCCATAATATACACTGCCAGTCAGACACCAGCTGCACTCACCAGACCACCATCTGCAAGAGCACGTCGGGCATGAGAAATGAAGCAAACCATCTGAACCATGGGAACATGCAGTCCCACCAACGCAATCAAGAAACTTGGAAATGAACAACGAGACAAGTTGGCCAACATAGCAGCCAAACGCACGGCCAAGGGCACAGCACCTTGACCAGAAACACCCAAGCGTACTGTAACACAGACAGTCCAACCGACAATAACGACAGCTCATCTCTACAGAGAGAGAGAGAGCAGTGACAACCAAAGCAACTTGAAGTAGCCCTGGGAAGGACCTCTACTAGAAACAATAGAAAGTAGTCCTAGGAGAACTTCACCAGAACGGACAACCAAACCAAACAACACACTTCAAATCATAGGGGCAACACAACGGTGGCCCGAAACGAACACAGAACACTCCTGGGAAGAACCTCCACCAGAAATGACAAGGGGCGATCCTGGAGGGAACCTTCACCATAATGCACAACCCAAATGACCAAACAACACAGACCTTGAGAGAGAACACCCCAACAAGTAGAAGCAACACAAGCCAGTCCTGGGAGAACCTCCACCAAAACAACCAAGGCACAGTTCTAGAAAATCCCGCCAGAACGTAGCAGCCAAAACAGTACACCTCAGACCCTGAGGTCGCACAACAACAACAGAAATGAGCACGAAACAATCCTAGGAGAAACCCTCATAAAGACAACAACAAATGGTTCTGGGAAACCTCACCAGAACATAGGGCAACCAAGCGATGCACCTCAACCTAAAGGGAAACGCAACAACAGCCAGAAATGAGCACAACATAGCTCTGGGGAAACATCACTTCCGCCAGAACCAACAGAGAACTCCAGGAGAACCTAACTAGAGCTCACAACCAGCTAGCACAAGGCTGAGAAACAAGCACAACCAACTGTCACAGCACTCAACTAGCGATGCAACACGGCATACATAACATCTGCTTAGTTCGAGCAATGACACTGACTGAGCACAACACAATGCACAACAACGCACAGACAAGAGAGACCATACACACAACCAACACATCACAGACCCCAACAACAGGGGGACAACCAACAAGGCATGGACACCTTGAATCGGTTCCACAGACAGCAACACTGCATCAGAGAACGCCACACCACACATAGGCTCTCTCAGCCACAACAACACACACGCACCCAAATGCGCTAAAGACGACCAATAGCACCATGCCTGGACTTGTCTGCAAGTGTCCTCCACACGGGGAAGACCATTGCTAACGAGTCCACTGCCAATCACGCCACCACGGCACGAACACACCGAGCGACCACACTTGCCTCACACGTGGTGGCATAGCAACAGCTGCAACCCTTCTAAGCACGCACAAGAACATTACTGGGAAGCCACACACCTGCAGGAAGATTGAAAGCACAAGCCTAACTCTAGATGGATGGTGTCAACAGCGTACTAGTACTTTTCTTTGGGACAGTTATAGTTATTAACTCATTACAAATCTCAGTAGACTCATGCTCTGATACCAACTGTAACGATCCGACCTCTCGGACCCCCGCCAGAGACCCTGAAGTTTGCGCCGCCACCCACGGATCCGAAGACCCAGAAGGTTTAGAAGAAATAGTCTAATGAGATATGTACTGAATTTAAATAACTATAAAAGTTTGTACAATGTGTCGCAAGTAAAAGCACAGGTACAAGAAGAAAGGTGCAGTCCTTCAGGGGCATACCCCGAGAACTTGCAAAGCACAACTCTCCACTCACTCAGGTACAAGAGCTCACAACACTCGCTCTTACTGCTGCTGACAGCACACGGCGCCACAACCGCCTCCACAACTTGTCCCACACCGAGCTCTCGTGACGATGAGCCTGAAGGGAGTGGGGTGGGGGGGGTCAGCCTCGCGAACAAGGCCGAGTAGGGATTACCCGTCCCTCACTGGCCAGAGCAGCAGGAACTCTAAAAATAGGAAACTACACTAGAAAGCTATAAAGCAAGGAACACCTATAGAGGGGTACTACAAAGCAGCGGAACTGAACAATACAATGCCACGACCACCAACCAAGGTTGTGACACACACACGACTCCCGCATAAACCAACGGAGTCAGGCACAACACAGAAACAAGTCTCGACACACCCTTCGAGATAGGGGCCTCATGGAGACCACAAAGCAACCATGTGAGAAGGATGTCTCACCACAAGTACGGCCACCTTAGACCTCCACAAGGTCGAGGGCCCACAAGCAGATCCACCCCGGACCCTGGACACAATACGAGGTCGGGAAACCACACTTGTCGGTGCCATCACAAACTAGCACCAAAGAACAAGACTATGGAATAGAGAGAACACCGAAGCAAAAACTACCAGAAGTATGGGCAGACAAGGCCAAACCAAAAACACCCACGGAAGCTAGACACAGCCAGGCTACAACCACTATGCAAGGTTGGGCAACGAGTCACATTAGGAAATGCTGTGAGGAAATGTCGTCACACAACAACAACCAAGCCACTGCCATTAGCAGCTAAGAGGAGGACACACCGGCCACTCCCTCTCTGCTCGCCAGCTTGGCTCCTGCCCTAAGCTCCCCAGAAAAGCGAGACAGAGCTACCATAGAACACCACAAGAATGCACGCACCACCGCAGCCTGGCCAAGCTGCGGCCCCATGCGTAGCACCACTATGTGGCTTCGAAACCAACACAGAGAGAGGCTGTGAGAAAAGGGACTATCTGGGCCTCGCTGGGAAGAAAACACCTCGATGGCCTCGGCATCCCGCCCCAAACAAGAGAGCTCTACAAACGACTTGGCGCTACTGTCCAAACCTCATTTTCCTCTCCACTCTAGAGTTCACCAACTCGGCTACCAACTCGAGCATGCTCGTAGCCCAGAGCACTCCCTCAACAGGCTCCCGAGGATGGGGGTCCTAAGAAATGAAGACAACCTATGAATGGGAGAAGCCCTCAAGTGCCAAGCATCGTGAATAGATGGGGCAAGTACAATAAAAATCACGCTGAACTGCTGGCTTGTAACCCATGACAAGCCCATCAAGCACGAGGCACACACGGACCCTCGAGAAGGCCGTCGGCCAACCAAGGCACGCACAAGTAGGCCAGAACCTTGGAATACCACCAGTCAGTACAAAAAACATCGATATGCTAATAATTGATTGACCACTAGATAATCGATTACTAGACAGACGTGAGCCTCCTAGCACTGCCGCTAGGACACGGCCACGAAGGTGTCACCTTCAGTAACTGAACACAACGAGGTAACCTGCCGCGTTCCCTACCTGAAGGTGTTAAGGGCAAGTCTGCCCTAGGGTACACGCTGACACTCCAACCGAGGCCACAGAAACACCCGATGCAACACAGGTACTGTCACGTCCCCCCGGCCATCGCAATACCATCGCAACGGGGATGGGCACCGTGACAGCCCTATCGTGACGGGGAAGCGCATCGCGATAGAAACCTTGTCGCAACAGGAAAACGCATCACGACAATGATCCTTATCATGACGGGTCAACGTATCGTGAAAAGGTCGGTGCGCTTCGTGACACTAGCAAAGAAGCAGACCCACGGGATGCTCCATCCCGGGGCCACCCACAAGCCACAAACACCACCTCACGGGGGAGAGGAGCATGGAAAATTAATAAATGCTATCTACAAACCACAAGGGGCTCCCAATCCACCCAGATCAAGAAGGGTTCAAGCAATCCCTACCTTAAACGAAGAAACAAACTCATAAGGGCCTTCACCTTGGATTGGCCACCTCGTCCTTGCTCCACGCAAGCTTCACCATGCCAAGGCACCACGAACGACCCTCCTTCTTGCCTGAAACACACAAAGGGGAGAGAGGGAGGTGGAAAACTGTCGGAGGGGGAGGAGAAGAGAGGGGAAGTTGGAAAAGGGGAGAAGGGGTAGCTAACCATGGCCTTAAGCCTTCGGCACCCAAGTCGCAATGGGGCGATGCGTCACGTTAACGACCTTAACGCGACTGGTCAACACAACGTGATAGGAACACGTCCCCAAAGGATGCCTCGACATCTAGATAGGTCGTACTGACACTCCTGTCACCCTGACAGATGTCAAACGACCAAAGCCAAGGAACATTGTCGCGACCTGTTGACTGTGCACGACACGAAGACGCGATGGGAAGTTGGGTGCGACAATAATGTGACGCACAAACTGGTTGTGAAAAGGATGACTGTCGAGCCGAACACCAACGACGTAACACTAACATGTCGCCCAGACCATACGTGTTAGTCGCCAGTCATCCAAGACACCGGACGGAAAGCCGGGAAGCCAGGATATTACAGTTGAAGCTTCTCTTGATTTTTTATTTTGAGAGCCTATTGTTTCTGAGAGAGTGTCATTATAGCTCTTGTCACACCCCATCGATTTAGCAGCAGAACAAAATGGGGAGACGTGAGCAAAGTACATGGCAACTTATAATGTACAATAGTCGAGTGATTTAGAGCATCTAATGAACATTACTTGGAATAACTCTTCATTTTATTGATAATTCATAAAGACTATTACAACCACTAATTCAGAGCCAGTACATTGGGCTCCAAGACATCATTACATTGGAAAGGAAATTTAAGCAAAATATCTAACTAGACTCTTTTATACTACGGTATTTTTGTCGATATGACGCCAAGACGCTCATCACTCTTGTTCTATCCCATTGGTGTATGTAAAGTCATCACCCAACTTACCTGGGACACAATAACAAATAACATAGGGTGAGCAATAATGCTCACTAGGACTTAAATCTCATGATCAGGCATGCTTTACATGATTAATGTAATAAAAAGCAAAGTGACTAATGATAGATAGAGTCAAGTATAGTCGAGAAAGTAATAGTACAAGTAGCATGGTTGAAATAGCAAATGAATCAAGTATAGCACAGGGAACATGATTAACGTCAAGTCACAATAGAGAGTGATGCCAAGTCGATATCAAGTAAAACGTCAATGTCAAGTAAATAGCAAGTAACATGTATAGCAAAGAGAGAGAAGTTGGCCATTTAGAGAGTAAATACCCACTGGGGCAAATAGCACTTTCATTGATTTTCATCAATCGAAATAGTATAGCACTTTGATCGACTTTCATCGATCGAGATAATATAGCACTTTGGTTGTCAGTAGATAGCCGAGAGAGAGTATAGCATTTTGTTTTGATTGTCTTCAATTAATTTAGATAGTATGGCACTTGAACATGCCGCATAGTTTTCGGGCGCTCCTCCTAGGACTAGATCAAGCCCTTTATAATATTGCCTAGAATTGGTTATGTTTGTTATCTTAGACAATCAATAGATGGCCAAATAGAGTACCATGTAATGATGAGAGTAATTTAAGAATAGATGAGAATGTAGAGAGAACGTGAATAGATGAGAAAATATGAAATAGATGAGAACTACATGTCAATGCACATAAAACAACGTTAAACAAGCGATAGTAACAGTTGCACGACACGCATGATCAGTGTGGGCAGTCTGGTAGAAATTCACTAACCACCCACTGGCCGTGCTACAAACATAGTCTAGAGGTCCGGCGTGATCTGAAGGTAAGAGAGAAATCTAAAGCCATTTGGATCATGCTGATCCCTAAGGGTGTTATAGGTATTAAGGTACAACCAACTTGGTCTCCATGAGGGAATCCATAGAGTACGAAGACTTATGGAGGACTTAGTAAAAGGTTCCTAGTCTTCCAGAATGGAATGTCCAACGGTGAGATTCCAACTTGTCAAGAGAGAAGTGTGTAAAGTAACAAGTTGCTCGACATCCTAGAGGAATTCTAGAACAGTGGAGGGTCGGTAACAGTGTTCCAAAATAACGCGAGAAACGAAGACAAGTCCATTATTAAAATAGGATAATAATGTACAATTATTGAAATAAATTACCAGATATATTATGGAGGTAGTTTCTGTAAGGTCTCATGTCAAGTTTCAATGTTTGGTGTGTGAATGAGAGAGAGAAATCAAGATAGCATATGAGAGTCGTGAACATATCTTTTAAATAAGAAAATCATGTGAATATTATTGAAAGTTGATTAACATGGTCTTACTATTCATCATACAGCATTACAGGGGTTTAATCATGATTATATAGCATGGATAACAAGATTAAATTGAATTCTAAGGTTGCTGGAAATATAGAGTAAATTGCGACGAGGGTAACAGTCGCATTTAGGACAATCGATTACTGAACAAAAACGTGACTGTAGACACGCCATTTTGGCAACATATCGAGCAAATCTCATGTTACACCGCAATGCCTCAAAGTGGCTCTCTTCAATTAACATCTTGAGTGATTTTCCTATTTTTCTAGGATTTTTAGAAAATTTTCTAAAGTGGGTCTGTTGAACTTCATTGATTCGCGTCTGCTACAGTGGACGCCGTTTAGGAGGTTTTATTCGCGGCAGGTAGAGCCGCCGCGTATTGCAGCTTTTGATTCGCGTCCGGTCAAGCTGCTACGATTAGAGCCTAAACCTAAACTGTACATCCTAACGCCACGACATTTAAGAGCTCCCACGTTTCAAAATAGATTCGTGTCTGACCAAGCTGCCGCGATTAAAAGTCAAATCTAAGCCATGCCCCTACAGCCGCGGCATTTAAGAGCTCCCATGTCTCGAATCATGGCGAAATAGGAATCGTGTCCACTTAAGTCGCCGCATTTTCAAAACCATGTGTCAAATCAAGATCGATTCTGTCAGAAGATCAAATCAGTTGAAAAACGCGGCGGCTATGACAGATGCGATTCCCAATCATAGGTACAGGCTATGATTAGCAAATCATGTGGATCTTTTAAATTGCAACGCTTTAGTCGGACGCAAATTCAATATATAGGCCTCCACTGTGCCCGATGTGATTCAAAGAGTTTTGCCTATAAGTAAACCCCCGAGGCCATTATTTTGAGAATAATCCAACCCCCTAAGGCGAAGCCCTGCCGGATTGTCGAGAGAAAGAGGTTTAAGGCGAAGCCCTACCAGATTGGTGACCCGCATCCCGAAGCTAAGGGGAAGTGACCTCAATTCAGGCCATTCCATGTCTCCATCCTTGGAGTTTGGAGCATTCGTCTCCCTCATCCCATTGGGGCGCGACGGGGAGGGGCTTCACCCATGTCATCCACTCCTTCCAATCGTCTCCAAGCAGTGGCTCAAACGCCATCCCCACTCTTCTCCCTCCGCCTTCTTCTACATAGTTATTTGCATTCATCACACCAATTTCACACACGTCGCAACATTTACTCCATTACCACACTTTTTTTAGGGGTTTAACACCACCCCAGAGGTGTGTTAACGCCCATTTAATGCATTTCATTTCATTCACTTTGAGCTTTTTATTGCACTTCCAAGTCTAATCAATCTGTCACGTGTCTTTTGTTGTCTTTACTTGCAAGGTAACCTCAATCGGAGTTAAATCTCCTTCGCCGGCCGGCCGGTGGAAGGAGTAAGAAGAGCTGCAATCAACACTCCCGCGATCTTCAGGTGATGGTAAGTACCCCATCATTCCTTTCCTCCCGTTTCCTTCGATACCTACGCGTACCTAGTGATCACACCTCCATCTCGTGCATACACGCACTCCTTCACTTCTTTCACTTTTTCTGCTTTTCCACCCATTTCCATTATACTTTCTTCTTTTCACCACATAAAAATTCCCTTTTAAATCATTTCTTCTTTGTGCGATCGTGTTTTTTGAACAAAAAACACCGTCTACAAATTCGTGATCATGGTGGGACTCTTTCTTTTTTAGCCCGGTTACCTTCCTTCGGCACCCATGTGTGCCCCTCCTTCGACACCCACGTGTGTCCCTCCTTTCGTACCCCACGTGGTACATCCCCCCTCCTTTCGCACCCCACGCGGTGTTATTTGAGAGTTCCCATTGCCATTACCAATTAGTAGTTGTGTTATTTTCATTGCACTTTTTCATAAAAGTTTGATTTAAACAAAAAAAAATCACCATCTTGTTCCCCTCCCCACTTATTTGCCTTCCCTCAAAGAAAGCATCTTCATTTAGTCCTTACTTCATCATATTTGATTGAGTGAATCCTTTGCTTTACTGCTTTGATTTCTGTCTTCGGTAGTCTCCTTGATACGCGTCCGGTACCGACGACGTGTTTTGTGTGATATTTGTGCAGCGGACATACCCGATGCGATTTGTGACAGAGTCCTGAGGGAGTCGCCGCGGCGCTTACAGCTTCTGCGAGCTCTCAGATCTGCGGTCGACTGAATGGACGTGATTAAAACTGAAGAGCGTCCACTGTACTGGACGCGATTCAGTCTGTCACAGAAAGCTTTGGGTTTCTATCATCTTTTGCATCACTTGCATTTACAGGGCATACTTCGGATGAGGGACCTCCTTCCCTCCTTTTCCTAGGATCCACACACCTCTCTCGGTGAGGGCTATCTCCCCATTGGGCATTTCGTCTCATTGGACTAGAGAATCCTCATCGGGACCTCTGTAAGACTCCGTACCCTGTGGATTCCCTCACGGTGGACCGAGCAGGTTGTACCAATTCTGGAGACCTGAGCTAGATCACCCATTGCATGAGAGGGAGTTGCTTAGTGGGCCCGTAGTTCTCATCTTACCCACTTACGCCCACACCTACTTGGAGTGACATACTTCACCTCAAATCCACATTGAATCATATTGAACATTTAAGTGGACGTAAGCATATTCAAGTGTGTGAATTAAAAGTCAATAACCTCTTCTCTCAAACTTGTTTAAGTAGTTGTTTGGTAAGTGCGTGTTAAAACACATTTGTTTGTTGAACATTTTATGCAGCTTCGTTCTGGACGATCCCTTTCAATGGCCGAATACGAAGATATGGCCTACCATGATGACACCTATGAGGATATGTATGACCCCCTGGAGCCCTATCCGCACCTTCCTGATATACCTCATACTGGTCCTGCTACCTTGCATGTCAATGCAATGGATGCTCAGGCCCTTCACATCCCACCGAGGTACGACACTGCGAATGCCTCCAACCCAATTGATTGTCCCAACTGGTGGACATCTTTCAAAGCCTCCAAGCATCTCAGCTTCAGGAGGTCCAAGCTTCCCTTAAGGGGAAATCAATCCCCGACCCCATTCAAACCACTCACCCAAATGCGGGTGTTCAAACTCAACCCGCTCACGACCTAACGGTCCGAGCCTCTCCTGCCCCCTCACGGGCCAACTTTGTTATCCATTCTCGCCCCCATAGCCCTACTGGGGGACCTTCTCATGTCCAACCAAGCCGCAACGTGGCAAGGCCCACTTACCTTCCTCTGGCCCCGGCCCATGCTTCCGCGCCCACCGACGCCCCTCCCCTTCACTATTCTACCCAGGTAAATGTCCCCCACCACCTTTCTTCTGAGGTACCTCCCAAACCATCCTCCAACCAACTTACCCAAGCCCTCCTGGAAAAGGTGAGTCGATTGGAGCAAGATCTGAAAAGGGTACCTGCACCTAAGGATTCATTTGAACCGGCACTCCCTTCTATGCCAGTCTTTCACCTCCCCCCTTCCGAACTATCGATCTACTATCGTTACAACGGCACCGGCAACCCATTTGTACACATTAAAGAATTCATGTACAAATCCTCATTATGGCAAACTAATAAGCGTGCCCTGGCCTTTCTTTTCCACCGGTCTCTGGACGGCCCCGCCCTTGAGTGGTCCTATTCTCTAGAGCCCTCAGATGCTGAAGACTTTGAGGCGGTTCAGAGAAAATTTTTGCAGAGATATCAAGACAGGGTTGGTCCAGCCTTATCTATCACTGATTTGATGGCTGAGAGGATGAAGGCCAATGAGGATTTCCTGCATTATGCCGATAGATGGAGAGCATTGGCTGAAAGACTGAGGGATCCATTGTGTGAACCGGAACAAGTGAAGATGGTCACGGCAAATGCCACGCCACAGTTCAGGCACATTTTAGCTATGAACAAATTGACCACAATGGAGGAACTATATGAGAGAGCCCGGTACATCCAGATTCAATTAAAGGACTCCCCAATCATGGCCATGTTCGAGCCTAAGGCCCGGACATTTAAGAAAGTTAGTGGTACTCCTCCTACTGGCGGTCCCACGACCGAGGGGGTCATATAGAATGAACTGGTGAGTGCTATGGGCAACCCTAGTCCCTCCACCTACCGCCCCAACAATAACACCAATACCAGGGTCCAACAGCCCCAGCAGTCGCCCTCCAAACCAAACAACCCCCCCATGTTCAGGGCCCCACCTCAGCAACCCCAACAGCCTCAACGGACCCAGTACCAACAGCCTCCCACCAACCAATATTATCAGCAACCCCAACAGCCTCAGTATCGCCAGCCTCAGCAGCCCCAGTACCGGCAACCTGCCCCTCCCCAGTACCAACAATAGCAGCTTGCTCCCGCACCTCCCTAATACAACCAGGTCCCTCCCCCAGGCACCTATGAGCCCCAACCGCCTCGACGCCCCCCTGGCCCAAGGAGAACCCACTATCCCCCATTGCCGGAGACTCTACCACATATCTTTAATGCCCTCATGGCCGCCGGTGCACTCACCTTGCCAAGGGAAAGGCTACAATGGCCTTCCAATGTTGATACCTCCCGCTACTATGCATTCCACCGGGGACCGGGCCATACTTTAGAGGCGTGCTTCCATTTCAAGGATTACATCTACAACCTAAATGTAACGCCGTGTGTTTTTTGGATCCTTATGGATCATATGTGTAATGGTTGTGATGGCCATTGTGAGGCCAGTGTGGTTTGGACGTGTGGTGTGCGCAGGTGTGGTGCAGGTTTGGTCCTAAAACAAGATAGGACCTGCTGCAATTGGTTAGGAGTTGACGGCCAAGGTGTGGTTGTTGACTGGTTTGGCGTCCATCGAAGGTGACGCCAACCTTATGAACTTAACGGCAGGCTTTGTGGACGTCTACTGTGACGGTTCCCTAAACGGCATTAGGGTTGATGCCAACCTGTGCGACCTGCAGAATATAGGTCTACCCGAGGACAGTTTCCTCAGCTCATTCTCCCTCTCCCTTGCCCTGTTTTCATGCCCCTTGCTTCCCCACTACTTCCAACAGTTGTAAAAGGTTAGTTGGAGGATCGTGGAACGTGAGGTGGTGACGAATCGGCCAAGGAAACGCCGGAGCGAGGTGTAATTGCCGTAGGAGCTCGCGGAGGGTTTGGTGCGAATCAGAAGAATTTAGGAGGTTTAAGCGTGTATTGAGGTAGAGAACGATCCCTTTAGTCCCTATAGGTTGTGATAGTGCAATTGGAAAGCGTGAATTCACATGTTAATTGTGTTTTTGGGAATGGTATTTCATGCAGAGTTAATGGGTGGTTTGACCAATTTAACAAAGGAAACATGTTGTTTTGAGTTAACTAGGATTCATGCATGTTAGAGGAAGTGATTCCTCATGTTTTTCTATTGGTTTTAGGGCTGGGAATACCTGAGGTATCAGCCCAGGGTTTCTGTGAAGTTGATGGCCGAAGATCTTGGCGTCAACATCGATTGACGCCAGGTTCTTCAACTGGGAGATTAACGGCCAGATACCTTGCCGCTTACATCCCATTTATGGCAGTCGATGTTGCCGCCAGCATGCTTTTATGAAAATGTTGTTATATTAGATATTTAATGATATCGAGCGGTGCAATGATAATTGTGGTGCACCTAGTGCTCGTGGTTTCTGAGACTAGTGTACTGGGTATGCAGTTGGCTGGTTCTTTACGTGTTTACGTGGTGTTCACGTGTAGTGAACTACTAGTGCACGCGGTTTACGTGAGTCTTCACGTGGTTTGTGTGACGTGCACGTGGTTTTGTGTACGTGGCGAGTAGTACAACGCCTACCGTGGTTACCTCTCCAGTTGGGTGCCCCAGGTTCTCTGTGAGCCAGGCTGTTAGCTCGGGGCTTTGTCCCGGTACTTGTGCTGTACCGTCGAGGTCTGTGTCGTCTAACCTGGACACCCTCACTCTTGTGTTTTAGTTGTACGTCCGGCTGAGGGAAAGACGACAGTGGGACAGTGACTGCCGTACTTGTCTTTTAGTCACTTGTAGCGGGCTCGTAGTTGGGGGTACGGACACCAGTAGTCGACACTGGTCCCCAGCTAGTCCTTTTCCAGTGCCTCACTCTAGCGAGCCCAGGCCGGGGTCTCTAGAGGTGCCAGGCATGGGCCTGCGACCGTGTGGTCCGCATGTGGTGGTGTTTAGTTGGTCTCCACAGTTGCTTGACCTTTTCACGTGGAGCGGCAGCTGGACCTTTCATCCGTGGCTACGAGACTGAGAGGTAGACTTGTGTTAGCTTGTCCGAGTCAGTCTCTGGTGTCGCGAACCAGTTCACGTGACTCGTGTTTGGCGGTCTCTACTTTAGCTCGTACACTTGTACCGGTTTGCCGTTTAATTATTACAGTTGTTTTTCGTAGTCGGAAGACGGTGAGTACTTTTACAGCTTTCATATCCTACTTAGCTGTCCTATAAATTGTTGGTACTGTTTACTGCTTTTGTACCTGTGTTTTTGGTTTGCTCGGTTTTGGGGAAGTTCCCTACTGAGCCAATGACTAGCGAGGCTCACCCCTACCCCACAGGTGAGAGCGAGGAAGACGTTTCTCGACTGTCGTCCAGTTTAGAGCCGCGTCGTAGCGGTGCAGGGTCAGTACTTCCAGCAGTGTAGCCTCAGTGGTGTAGTGTAGTAGCAGCAGTGTGGCAGTAGTAGTGTAGCTAGTTGTTTACTTTCTTCAGTTGTACCTCGGGGTATGCCCCAGACTTTGTGGCTATGTAAACTTGTGAAATATATATATGAAATGGTGTGTTCCTTTGTGTTTACACGGACTGTGGTTTGGTGTCCCTAGCGTGGCTTCGGCCCGTTCGCGGGAGGCGGACTCGGATCGAGTACATTATCGGTTTAACGGGCTTGGTCGAGGTGTTCCGCCACAGTTGGTATCAGAGCAAGGTCCGTGTTAATATAAGGGAACTAGAAAGATACATAGCCTTATTTCAGTCTTTGTACACTGCTGGCCCTGGTTTCTGATAATTTGTTGTTTTGATTTTGTTTGGTGTTTTGTTTATGTAGAAGTTTGAAATGGCTGATAGAAGAGATTGGGGTGGTGGAGGAGATGATCCAGAGGAGAGCACTCAGCGTATGATAGAGAGAATCTGGGAGAGCCTCACTGATATCCAAAGGAGGATGGATCAGCAGGCACCGATACCACCGGTTGCAGTGCCACCTGGGGATGGAGAGACTGTACCTATAGTTCTAGTTCCGCCACCGCCAGGAGTGGAAGTGCCTTTTGTAGCACCCTTGCCACCACCACCACCAGTGTTATTAGCAGAGGAACCAGTGATGCAAGTTGAGAAATTTCTGAGATTGCAGCCGCCTACTTACTCAAGAGGGCCGAATCCAGATACAACGGAACACTGGGTTCATGAGATTGAAAGAGTCTTTGCGACCATGAGATGTCTGGCAGCAGATAAAGTTGTGCTAGCTGCCTATCAGTTGAGGGGTTTTGCATTAGAATGCTGGCGATTGAAGATGCAGACCACCTTTGCAGGCACGACAGAAGAGGCCATCACTTGGTCAGAATTTCTTGATGTATTTAACGATACATTCTTTCCGATTTAAGTACAACAAGTAAAGAGAGAGCAGTTTCGGACACTCCAGCAAGGTAACTCTTCAGTTTTAAAGTACCAGATGAGGTTTATGGCACTTAGCCGATATGCGCCTTATGTAGTATCAGATAATAATATGATGGTTGAGTATTTCATTAGAGGTTTGAGAGTAGAGTTGCAGGATGCAATAGTACCCCTCATGTGTAAGACAGTGGAAGAAGCAGCTCAGAGGGCAGCTACGTTGGAGAGGTCTATTCGGACTCGTCAGGTGGGCGAGTCAGATTCAAGTAGTTTTCGGCTACCGCAGCAGTCAGTGGGTGCGAGTAAGGGTAAAGCACCAGCATGACCTTCTTCATCAGGCTTTGGAAAATGGGGCCAGAAATTGAAGCAAGCATTTAAAGGTAAAGGAAGAGGATGGGGAGGTCGACAGCAATTTCAGCAAGGTCGTGGTAGACCAGAGGTGGAGGAATCGCAGCAGAGTACTGCCAGGCAGCACATTATTCCACCAGGGTATAGATGTTATAATTGCAATCAGCCGAGGCATTTGATTCGTAATTGCCCCTATCCAAGAGAGTATGGGTATGGAAGAGGTGTGCAGCAGCAGCCTCAGCAGTTTCAGCAGCCACAGGCAGGTCGTGGCAGAGGAGCACCGCAGCAGCGAGGAAGAGGCCGGGTTATGGCTATCACCCGAGCCCAGGCGGAGGCATCAAATATGATAGAAGGTACTTTACATCTTTATGACTATTCAGCAAGAGTTTTATTTGATTCGGGTGCCTCTCATTCTTTCATTTTCGAAGAATTTTTGGATTGCATGACTCATTCTTTAGAGGAAAAGCCTTGTGAGTTAGTAGTGGAGGTTCCCTCGGGTGAGTTCCTGCTCACTTCGAGCTATATAGATGAAGCTCCTGTTATGATTGAAGGGAACCTGTAAGGCCCAGAAATTTCTTTTTCCCGCTTCTATTTTATGTATATGATGTTTACTTGCTCTTGCATAAATGGCGTGCATGAAGATGGTACATATTATAGATATAAATTTTGCATGTGTATATGCGTGGATGTATATTATTATCGTGAATATGAGTAATTGGCCAATTTTGTGTATAAGGTACCTATTCAAATATTATGCAAGTACCATCTAAATATTGAAGTGTACCTTATATTACCCCTTTCATGGATATTGTGTACGAATATATGAAGTGCATATGTGTATGTACGCATGTATGTTATCTTATGCATGTGATAATTGTGTACCTAATTTTACATATGTAACACCTTGGTATACTTAGGTATGCATGAGTATATTTAGTTGTAAACGTTGTTCATTTGCATGGTGTAGTGGTGTATACACTATACTACATAGGTTTCATGTGCATATATGTGTGGATTAAGCATGGTTCTGCATGATTTTAAGTTCTGGCAGAAGAGTGTCTTGGCGTCAACATGGATGGACGCCCATGATATGTCAGCGTCCATATCGACTGACGCCAACCCTAATGTAGCCGTCCATGGATGTGGACGTCAATATCCCTAATTTTCTGTGCGCAACAGAGCGCAGAGAGCACTCATTGGCCCAGGCTTCTGATTGGGGAGATGTCTTCCCAACGGCTCTTACCTGTCCCTTCAACCCCTGCACGAGCCCCTCTTGTCCCCTAGTCTATAAAACACATCCCTTTTGCAACCTAGAGAGCTCTCTTGGCTCTTTACTAGAAAGGAAACCCTAACTGAGAGAGAGAGGAAGGACTGACCTTGGAGGGCTTGGATCCAGCGACTGGAGGCATTTTTTGGTGATCTTCTACGACAAGGAGGAAGGCCATACGTAGGAGAAGGCTTCCCTGGAGTTGGACTGCAGCCTGCAACCCCCTAGAACCCGGAGCAAAGGATTTCTGGAGGCTTCTTGGCGCTGCCCAAGGAGGGCTTCATCTGCTTATTCTGATCTTGTAGATTTAATTGAGAGGCAAGTAACCCATAGATCTCAATCCCATACATGTGTCCTAGGTCCCAACAAATTTTGTGGATTTTAAATCGTGTCCTGGACCCTCCCTTTCACTCTGTAATTGGAGTTCGGTCTGTGCCCTAGCACAGACAGGAACTTGGCGTCAATGCCATTGACGCCAAGATCTCCCATCGGTGTCCAGCGATCGTGCCGTCCAAACCCTTGAACGGCCAGAGGCTGCCGCCAAGTTCTTCAGGATAGAACAGTGAGCTGTTCTTCCTGGTAGAGGATTATTTTTGATATGTTTTCGCAATGAGGATATAGTGTAAATTTTATATGCTATGTAAAATAGATAATGTGATGTGTGTGGAAATTTCTGCATTTTTCTGTAGATGGCATGAATTTTTAGATTATTGAAATACATATTGAGAAAAGATGGATTATGCATGTTCATCTACTGTCTACCTAATTCCTGAGGAATTAAATGCCCTAGATTTTTCTATACCATGTGCATATGTATCAGTCCATGCCCTGGAATTTTGAGAATTTTTCCATGACTATGGGATTTACTGGAATTTCTGTTTTGGAATGAAAGACATGCATAGAAATTGTAAAATTTACATTAAATTGTGTGCTGTGCAATAAATCAAGGGAAAATTTCTGTGATGATGATTATGTTAGAATCAAGGTTGTCAATGGTTATATCTGATGTTCGTGTTATGTTCCATGTTAAAGTGAATTATGAATAGCATGAAACTGAATGTTTTAATTTATGTAAATGTAATATGATTCAGAAAAATCTGAAAAATTGTATGTGCGATTATAAACTTAAAATTGTTTGTGGTTAAAATCTCATGTTATTTTGATGACAGTAAGTATTGTTATGGATTTTTAATGTGAAAAATGACTATGTGAGCATGTTAATTGTGACTTGATGTGATTCAGTAAATTTCAGTATGATTATATCTGTATTATGATTATTTGGCAGTCGCAACAGTGAGGTTAAAACCAGTAAATGAGTACTTATGTGTGTATGAATTATGTATGAGTGTGTGCATGGAATGTGAGAGAACAAGTGGTATAGGTGTGTGAAATGGTTAATGTGACAAGATAAACAAGTATGCCCATAAGACACTGCCACCCTAGATGCTTGGAGCTGTACTGTAGTAATGCTCCTACGGGAAAGCTCAATGTGTTATGTGATACCCTAGGAAAGGGTCTTGATAAAGTGTACACCCTGGCAAAGGGTCTTGTAAAATCCTGGAGGTGGACAAGTTCCACTGGTAATGGTGGGAAGGGCTTTCCCCGGTTTCTGCAGGAACTAAGACTTATCACTATGCCGGTGATTAAGTAAGTGAATGTGAATGTGTGTGTTATGTGATCGTCTAATGGTGGTTTGGGCTGTGTCTTGGCATTAAGTGAAAATAAGCATATGTGATGTGAAAAGTGATATGTGTTCATAGCACAAGGTATGTGCGAGAGATGTGTAAATGTGGCACACGTTATGTGCAAAAAGTGAAATGATAAGAAGTGTGTGAATGTGAAAGAGGAGTTAATGGGAAATGTGTATAAGTATTGTGTGATGGAACAAAGTGAGTGTATGTGAAAGCCAAGGTTCATCATATGGTTGTGTGTAATGAGAAAATAGTATAAGTGTAAATGACAATAGTGTTGATTGATAAATTGTTTATTGATGTGTATAAATGTGTGTGTATGTGCTTATGTATAAATTGCCAAATGCTAAAAGTGATGTTACCATTAGTACCAAAATGTAAGTATATATTTTCATATTCATGGAACTTGAATGATTGGATGCACATGTGTTTAGTATTATGTTGTATAGTTAAAAGTGATCCCTATGCAAAGGTAATATGAATGTGATAAAATTTGTATAAAATCAGCAAGCTAAATGTGAAGTAAATTGTTATGATTGCATGCGAAGTGAGTTAGAAATCATGCTAGGAGTGCTACCTATCTTGTATATGTTTCCATGGTTTAGTTGTGCAACTTTACAATGACTTGGATAAAGCATGAAAACGTGTGAATGTGTATTTTACTCATGTTAATGACACCATGATGTTAGTGATCTTGTTTAGATTCTAGTTTTACATTTGTTTAGATAATTTTTTAATGGAGTTTGTTTAGGTTATAGCACGATCATGTATGATTTAACTGCTGAAATTTTATTGTGTTAATTGGTAAAAAGCATGTATGTATTGAATCTTAAGTTACTTGCTGAGTCTATTGCGTAGACTCACTCTTGCTAAACATTTCAGGAAACTAGCAGCTGAGGAGCTAGCAAGATTTGAAGTGGAGTTGGACCAAGGGATTGAAGAGTTGTAGTTTATATTTCATAAGTATGTAATGCCACAATTGAAATTTGGATTTTGTTCAAATGTACTTGGGAGTCAGCTATGTATTTGGAACATTTTGCTCTTATGTTATCTCTTGTTGAACTATACAGACTGTGGTATGTGGATTTAAAAGTTGATGGAATGAGATTCATTTAAATTCCATTGCATTTATTCGACTCTATTTGTGTATATCTCAGCTCATTTGTTACTTGTTGGGGTATTCTCCCCTGTAGCGGCTTGCTCTCATCCGGCGTGGGTTGGTATAACCGTACCGGGTGGAAGTGGGTCGTTGCAGAACCAGATGCCGGGTCGGTTATATACCCTGCAGTTGACAGATTATGATATTATTTTGGGTATGGATTGGCTTGAGACTTATGGAGCAATGCTAGATTACAGAATGAAAAGGATCAGGTTTTGTCATCCTAATGGTGCAATATTTAAATATCAAGGTATGTCTTTTTATACCTCTAAGTTTCTAATTTCTGCAATTAGAGCTAGAAAGTTGATAAATGCTGGATGTGTGGCTTATTTAGCCTCGGTAAGTCTGGTAGAAGCTAGTTAGTCAGTTGAAGCAGTTCCCGTGGTTAGGGAATTTGCTGATGTTTTTCCTGAAGATTTGCCTGGTTTAGCTCCACATAGAGAAGTGGACTTTACCATTGAGTTGCTGTCAGGTACCATGCCGATTTCTAAAGCTCCATATCGGATGGCACCAGCAGAACTTAAAGAATTGAAAAAGTAATCAGAAGAGCTGTTGCAGAAAGGGTTCATTAGACCAAGTCATTCTCCGTGGGGAGCACCGGTATTATTTGTGAAAAAGAAAGATGGAAGTTTTCGGATGTGTATTGATTATAGGAAATTGAATGATGTGACCATTAAGAATAAGTACCCGTTGCCGAGGATAGATGATCTGTTCGATCAGTTGCAATCAGCGAAAGTATTTTCTAAAATTGATTTAAGGTCCGGGTACCATCAGTTGAGAATTAAAGAGAAGGATATAGATAAAACAACATTCAGAACCAGATATGGTCACTATGAATTTGTGGTTATGCCATTTGGGCTGACCAATGCTCCTGCAGGTTTTATGGATCTGATGAATAGAATTTTTCATCCGTATTTAGACCAATTCATTGTGGTCTTTATAGATGATATTCTGGTTTATTCAGCATCTGAAGAGGAGCATGCAGCTCATTTGAGGTTTACCCTGCAGTTGTTAAGAGATAACCAGTTGTTTTCCAAATTCAATAAGTGTGAATTTTGGTTGAAAGAAATTCAATTTCTGGGTCATGTTATCTCAGCTAAAGGAGTAGCAGTGGACCCAAGTAAAGTGGAAGCAGTGATGAAATGGGAAGTGCCTAAGACAATTACTGAGATTAGAAGTTTTCTGGGATTGACAGGTTATTATAGGCGCTTTATACAAGATTTTTCTAAGATTGCGGCACCTATGACCAAATTGACTAGGAAAGGTGTGCCTTTTGTGTGGTCCAGTGAATGTCAGAAAAGTTTTATGGAGTTGAGGAAAAGGCTTACAACAGCACCTATATTGGCATTACCGGCAGGAAGTGGTGGTTTTGTGGTATATACAGATGCTTCAAGAAGAGGACTTGGCGCAGTGCTTATGCAGCATGGCAAAGTGATAGCTTATGCATCTAGGCAATTGAAGCCGGCAGAAGAGAATTACCCCACTCATGATTTGGAATTGGCAGCAGTTGTGTTTGCTTTGAAAATGTGGAGACATTATCTGTATGGCGAGAGATTTGAGATCTTTACAGATCATAAAAGCTTGAAGTATATCTTCTCGTAGAAGGACTTAAATCTCCGTCAGCGCAGATGGATTGAATATTTGAAAGATTATGATTTCAGTTTGGCTTACCATCCGGGTAAGGCCAATGTTGTAGCAGATGCCTTGAGCAGAAAGGCATATATAAATCTGATGATGATCAAAGAGTGGAAGCTGTATGAAGAGATAATGGAGAACTCCTTGTATGTGCCCAGTAGTCAGCGATGGGCAGTACTAGCTGCTAGTGCTGTAGAGCCGTCCTTGTATTGGCAGATTGTTGAGGCTCAGAGAGCAGATGTAAGTTTAGCTGAGATTGTAAAAATGGAAGGAGTTACCATTGATGATAATTGTGTGATTAGGCTCAGAGGCAGGTTGTTTGTTCCAACTGAAAGAGAGGTGAAGCAGCGAGTGTTGGAAGAGGCTCATAAATCAGGTACACTATCCATCCGAGTAGTACTAAAATGTACCACGATTTGAGGAAGCATTTCTGGTGGCCTCATATGAAAAAGGAAATAGCAGAGTTTGTTGCAAGGTGTGCTATCTGTCAACAGATTAAAGCAGAACATCAGAAGCCTGGAGGTTTATTGCAACTGTTGCCCATCCCACAGTGGAAATGGAATGATATTGCCATGGACTTTGTGGCAGGTTTACCAAGATCGGGTTCCGGACATAATGGAATATGGGTATTTGTCGACAGATTAACTAAGGTATGCAGATTAGTGACAGTAAGTATGTCTTGGACAGTGAATAAATTAGCAAAGGTTTATGTTGAAAGAATTGTTCCATTGCATGGTATTCCGAAGACTATTGTGTCTGAATAGAGATCCAAGATTTACTTCTGGTTTCTGGAGAAGTCTGCAGAAAGTAATTGGCAGTGAGCTGAGATATAGCTCCGCTTATCATCCCTAGACAGATGACCAAACAGAGAGGACTATTCAGACGATTGAAGATATGTTGCGGGCTTGTTGTTTAGTTTGGGGAGGTAACTGGGAGCATCATTTGGGAATGGTTGAGTTTACCTATAATAATAGTTATCATACCAGTCTTGGGATGGCACCGTATGAAGCTTTATATGGAAGGCCATGTAGAACCCCATTGAACTGGCATGAAGTGGGAGAAAGACAATTAGTGGGTCCTGAATTGATTCAGCAAATCGCAGAAGTAGTGAAGCTTATTAAGGAAAAATTGCAAGCAGCTCAAAGTAGACAAAAGAGTTATGCAGATAATCGGAGGAGACCACTTCAGTTTAAAGTGGGAGATTTTGTTTTCTTGAGAGTTTCCCCGAGTAAAGGTATTATGAGATTTGGCAAGACTGGAAAATTGAGTCCAAGGTATGTGGGACCTTTTCAAGTAATTGAAAGAATTGGGGAAACAACTTATTGGCTGGATTTGCCAGCAGATTTTGCGGATGTCCATGATATATTTCATGTTTCTATGTTAAGAAAATGCATTGAAGATTCAGCTCAAATAATCAGTTATCAAGGTGGTGACCTGAGGCCGGATATGACCATGCCAGAGTATCCGGTGCAGATCACTGATCGAAAGATAAAGAAGTTGAGAAATAAAGAAATTGAATTAGTTAAAGTGAGATGGGAAAATAGGTTGGGTGGTGAGGATACCTGGGAGTTAGCCGAGGAGATGGCTAAAGGGTATCCCTATCTGTTTGAATAAGCTTTTGTATTTCTTTTTAGATGATAGTACTTGTAAAAGTGTGTATGTTTAAGTTATTTAAGTTTGAGTTGTGTTATGAATTTCGAGGTCGAAAATTTCTTTTTAGATGATAGTAATGTAACTCCGTGTGTTTTTCGGATCCTTATGGATCATGTGTGTAATGGTTGTGATGGCCATTGTGAGCCAGTGTGGTTTGGATGTGTGGTGTGTGCAGGTGTGGTGCAGGTTTGGTCCTGAAACAAGATAGGACCTGCTGCAATTGGTTAGGAGTTGACGGCCAAGGTGTGGTCGTTGACTAGTTTGGCGTCCATCGAAGGTGACACCAACCTTATGAACTTAACGGCAGGCTTTGTGGACGTCTACTGTGACGGTTCCCTAAACGGCATTAGGGTTGACGCCAACCTGTGCGACCTGCAGAATATAGGTCTACCCGAGGACAGTTTCCTTAGCTCATTCTCCCTCTCCCTTGCCCTGTTTTCATGCCCCTTGCTTCCCCACTACTTCCAACAGTTGTAAAAGGTTAGTTGGAGGATCGTGGAACGTAAGGTGGTGACGAATCGGCCAAGGAAACGCCGGAGCGAGGTGTAATTGTCGTAGAAGCTCGCGGAGGGTTTGGTGCGAATCGGGAGAATTTAGGAGGTTTAAGCGTGTATTGAGGTAGGGAACGATCCCTTTAGTCCCTATAGGTTGTGATAGTGCAATTGGAAAGCATGAATTCACATGTTAATTGTGTTTTTGGGAATGGTATTTCATGTGGGGTTAATGGGTGGTTTGACCAATTTAACAAAGGAAACATGTTGTTTCGAGTTAACTAGGATTCATGCATGTTAGAGGAAGTGATTCCTCATGTTTTTCTATTGGTTTTAGGGCTGGGAATACCTGAGGTATCAGCCCAGGGTTTCTGTGAAGTTGATGGCCGAAGATCTTGGCGTCAACATCGATTGACGCCAGGTTCTTCAGCTGGGAGATTAACGGCCAGATACCTTGCCGCTTACATCCCATTGACGGCAGTCGATGTTGCCGCCAGCATGCTTTTATGAAAATGTTGTTATATTAGATATTTAATGATATCGAGCGGTGCAATGATAATTGTGGTGCACCTAGTGCTCGTGGTTTCTGAGACTAGCGTATTGGGTACGCAGTTGGCTGGTTCTTTACGTGTTTACGTGGTGTTCACGTGTAGTGAACTACTAGTGCACGCGGTTTACGTGAGTCTTCACATGGTTTGTGTGACGTTCACGTGGTTTTGTGTACGTGGCGAGTAGTACAATGCCTACCGTGGTTACCTCTCCAGTTGGGTGCCCCAGGTTCTCTGTGAGCCAGGCTGTTAGCTCGGGGCTTTGTCCCGGTACTTGTGCTGTACCGTCGAGGTCTGTGTCGTCTGACTTGGACACCCTCACTCTTGTGTTTGAGTTGTACGTCCGGCTGAGGGAAAGACGACAGTGGGACAGTGACTGCCGTACTTGTCTTTTAGTCACTTGTAGCGCGCTCGTAGTTGGGGGTACGGACACCAGTAGTCGGCACTGGTCCCCAGCTAGTCCTTTTCCAGTGCCTCACTCTAGCGAGCCCAGGCCGGGGTCTCTAGAGGTGCCAGGCATGGGCCTGCGACCGTGTGGTCCGCAGGTGGTGGTGTTTAGTTGGTCTCCACAGTTGCTTGACCTTTTCACGTGGAGCGGCAGCTAGACCTTTCGTCCGTGGCTGCGAGACTGAGAGGTAGACCTGTGTTAGCTTGTCCGAGTTAGTCTCTGGTGTCGCGAACCAGTTCACGTGGCTCGTGTTTGGCGGTCTCTACTTTAGCTCGTACACTTGTACTGGTTTGCCGTTTAATTATTACAGTTGTTTTTCGTAGTCGGCAGACAGTGAGTACTTTTACAGTTTTCATATCCTGCTTAGCTGTCCTATAAATTGTTGGTACTGTTTACTACTTTTGTACCTGTGTTTTTGGTTTGCTCGGTTTTGGGGAAGTTCCCTACTGAGCCAGTGACTAGCGAGGCTCACCCCTACCCCACAGATGAGAGCGAGGAGGACGTTTCTCGACTGTCGTCCAGTTCAGAGCCGCGTCGTAGCGGTGCAGGGTCAGTACCTCCAGCAGTGTAGCCTCAGTGGTGTAGTGTAGTAGCAGCAGTGTAGCAGTAGTAGTGTAGCTAGTTGTTTACTTTCTTCAGTTGTACCTCGGGGTATGCCCTAGGCTCTTGTACTTTCTTTCAGTTTTGTGGGAATATGGCTATGTAAACTTGTGAATATATATGTGAAATGGTGTGTTCCTTTGTGTTTACACGGACTGTGGTTTGGTGTCCCTAGCGAGGCTTCGGCCCGTTCGCGGGAGGCAGACTCGGATCGAGTACGTTATCGGTTTAACGGGCTTGGTCGAGGTGTTCTGCCACACTAAATGACAATGGAGGCATAGAATGGGAGGAGATGAGAAAATACATTGCCGAGATGAAGGCATGGGGGCCGCCTAGGCAGGACCAGCAGCAACAACAGCAGCAACAACAACAACAACAGCCGCCCCAGGCACCCCAGCAGCAGCCCAACATGGGCATCGTCTAGAATCCTCTCCCGGAGCACCAGGCTCCAAATCAACAAGTAAACGTCTTCACAGCGTCTCCTCATAGAGAAACACCCGACCGACCGATGGAAGTACCCGCCACATCCACCTCCCAATCCTCTTTCACCTTACCCCCCTTCATCCGTACATCTACCCCCGCCAACCCACTACCATCCTTTCTATGCATTCCTACCCATCATCTCACACCATCTAGCCAACCACCTAACCCCCCATTCATCTGCCAACCCCCCATCACCACAATGCCACCACCTCCCAACACACAAGCCCCTTCTTACGCAACCCCTCCACCATACCACCACAACCAAACCGCCCATCTCCTACCGTCACTGCCCCACAACCACCACCATCTAACCCACCTCTCCTCTGCACGCCATCAACCGTATCCCTTATTACCCCCAATCACCAAGCCCCCTTTCTTCGTACCCCCACTCCACCCTCAAGTGCGACAAGTATCCAATTGCCGCACCAAATATTCACTCCTCAGCCTTCTACCTCCCTTCCACCTTCCGTTTTGCCGGCCGTGGCATCAATAGTGGGAGAAAGTTCAAAAGAAACGATGGTGCTCCGGAGTGGGCGCATCTTCAATAGAATCTTCCCCCAACAACAGGAACAGGTATCAGTGCCCTAGGAAGAAGAAGCCTAGCAAGAGGAGTCCATCCCAGGGACTCAATATGATTTGCTTAAGCACCTGGACAAGACTCCGGCCAGGATATCCATTCTAGAACTGATTAAGAGGTCAGTGGTGCACCAAGAGGCCCTTATGTAGTATTTGCAGAAAGTCATGGTGAATGAAGACTTGCCAGTAAATCAGATCAGTGCAGTCTTGACCCCCAAGAGCTCACGTTCGTCCATCGAATTTCATGAAGATGAGTTAGCACCAGCCGAGTCTCAGCGGTACGCCCTATGCTTGACAGTCAACATTAATGGGATCCGCATGTCTTGATGCTTGGTGGACTCTAAGGCATCAATTAATATTGTGTCCTCCGACACATTAGATTTCTGCAGAGTAGCCTTACAGTCAATCCGGCCCTCTGCTCTCACTATCATGGCTTACGATAACACCAGTAGGTCGCCTAAGGGGGTCGTTACCTTGAGAATAGGGCTGGGTCCATCCGTTATCGAAATGGACTTTCATATTTTAGACATGGACCTGAGTTTCCGCATGATCTTGGGTAGGCCTTTCATTCAGGCACTCGGCGCCGTTATCTCGACTGTCCATCAATGCCTCAAGTTTCCTTACAAGGGGCGAGTCGTCAAGGTTTCCAGTAAGCCTGCAATTGTGGAAGTGGATGCCATGACTGATAATTCAGTCCCTTCCATCTGGCCAAGCAATCAGCCGTTGATGTCAGTGCTAGAGGCACCCAGCATGTATCCTGGCCTGATCAGTCCATCTGTCAATGCTGCCGGGAGAAACAAGATCATCACCAAGAAAGGCTGGCACATTATGATGCAAATGGGGCACAACTACAGGGAAGGATCGAGGCTATGAAAGACTGCAAAATGAGGCCCAAAGTAGGATTGGGATATAGGCCAGGCAGGGCAAAGCAACAACCAAGACAGCCTCTCACATGGACATTGCATGAACATTTCAAGAGAGGACCGCCGCAACCAGGGAGTGAACATGCGTCCACTATCACTGCTGAACCTATCCGTCGTTCACCCCTGGCCACATACGGGGTGGTAGACAACTCCCGGCCACCGAAGCATATCAAGAGGGTTGAGTTCGAGCCAAAATGGAGCCGATGGTTTGACATAAGTGATGTCGCTACATCCCTAGACCAACTCTTTGCAACGACAGACACCGAATAGCTGGAAGTGGCCCCCAGTAGGCAGCAGGCAGCCGAAGCAGAGCTGAGCACACAAGCCAAAGAAGCCACCGCAACAACAAGGCTCAGGGCGGGCCCTGTCTCTCCGGACACTCAGCCCACTTCCCTTTCACCTCTGGGCATCGCGCCCATTTCAGTTTCCCCTCCGGGCAATGCGCCTGCGCTCTCACTTTTTCTAGGCAACTCGCCTACTCCCTTCTCCCCTCTGGGCAATGCCCCCACTCTTCCTCCTTTTCCAAGAAACGCGCCTGCTTCCCTCTCTTCTCCGGGAAATGCGCCCACTCTCCCTCCTTTTCTAGGCAACGCGCCCACTTCCCTTTCCTCTCCAGGCATGTGCCTGCTTCCCTCTCTTCTCCGGGCAATGCGCCCGCTCTCCCTCCTTTTCCAAGCAACGCGCCTACTTCCCTTTCCTCTCCAGGCGACGCGCTCGCTTTCCCCCCTTCTCCGGGCAACGCACCTACTGTCCTTTCCTCTCTAGGCAACGTGCCTACTCCCTTCTCTTCTCTGGGCAATGCACTCACTGTCCTCTCCTCTCCGAGCAACGCGCTCACTCCCCCTTCGGGCAACATGCCCGTTCTCCTTCCCTCCTTAGGCAACGCGCCCACCTTTCTCCTTTCTCCAAGCATCACGCCTTCTCTTCTACAGGCCACCACATGGCCTTCCTTCATTTCGCTGAGCATCCCTCGGGCACCGACGCCCCACCTAGCAATCCCCCTCCACTCTCCCAAGCAGGTGCTCATTCCCCAACTTTCCCCTAATCTCTCTACTGTTGAGCGCCCTCTCGTTGCTCAGTTCTCCCGATTGGTGTTCTCACCTCGCCCTCTCCCTCCGTGTGTGCTGTGCACCGAGGGGGCCTCGAAAGCATCAGCTTCACAATGGCTGACTCTATTGTCTCTGTTGAGGAGACCTCCTTTCTCACCTCATAGTGTGCCCCGACCGGCGGGCCACCTCTCTTCGGTCCTATGACCAACCCCCCTCGTCCCTCCACGTAGGGACCTCCACTCCCCTCCTCACAGGGGATGTTTACTACTTTTCCTTCTCCTCCTCCTTCCCCCACACTGGGAAATTCTTTTACTGCTTTAAATCCTCCTCCATCTTGCCCCACATGGGATTCTGCTTTTACTGCTTTTCCTTCTCCTCCATTCCCTGTTGTAAATTCAGGTAGTTGTAGTTCGAGTCTAGGCCAGGGTAGTAATAAACTAGGGGTAGTATCCGAGAAGAAATCCAAGGGTAGGAGGGTTCCACACCGATTCCTCACTGATCTAGCCCGTAGATGCAAGGCATGCTTAGCAATTCCCGAGTTTGTAGAAGAGCCTTTGCAGTTGCTGAAAATAGAATATGAGCAGTCGCTGTGCTTGATTGATGATGGGTTTAGAGTCTATGAGATCATGGATGATGGCGACCTAATTGAGGAAGGTGATGAAGAATTCGAGGATGAGGCTGACGCATTCGCAAGTGGATTGAGGAGGTTTGATGAACCGTCAGTTGCCATAGAAGAAACCGCTAAGGAAGTCAACCTGGGAACCAAGGAAGACCCTAAGACTGTCCTCGTAACCAGTAACTTATCACCGGCTGAAGAGGAGATAATCATTGAGGTTCTCAAGGAATACAAGGACACGTTCGCATGGAGCTATGAGGATATGCCTGGCTTGGACACCACGCTAGTTGAATATCGTCTTACCCTTAAGCCAGGGTCCATTGCCATTAAGCAGCGGTTGAGACGTTTCTACCCTCAGATGGCTTTGAAAATGAAAGACAAGGTCGATAAGCTCCACAAAGCCAGGTTCATTAGAGTCGTACTATATCTAAATTGGGTGGCAAACATCGTCCTGGTTATGAAGAAGGACAGAAGAGTCGGGATTTGCATTGATTTCTGAGACCTCAACTGCGCGTGTCCAAAGGATGATTTCCCATTGCCTCACCTCGACGTGCTCATAGATAACACGACTGGGTATGAAACTGTCTCCTTTATGGATGGCTTTTCAGGGTACAATCAGATCAAGCTGGCTAAGGAAGACCAGGAGAAGACCTCGTTCACTACACCTTGGGGCACTTATTGCTATGTGGTCATGCCATTTGGACTTAAGAATGCTGAAGCTACTTACCAAAGGGCTATGATGGTTATCTTTCATGACATGATCCATATTTTTATTGAGGTGTAGGTGGATGACCTGGTGGTGAAGTCAAAGACTATGGCTGAGCATCCTGGGGTTCTAACAAAGGTCTTGCGGAGGTCAAGAGAGTACCAATTGAAAATGAACCCCAAGAAGTGTGTATTTGGTGTTTCATTGGGTAAGCTTTTAGGGTTCATTGTGAGAAAGAGGGGTATAGAAGTAGATCCCAATAAGGTGAAGGCGATAAGAGAGATGCCCCTCCCAAGAATTTGAAGGAAGTTCGAGGATTGATCGGGAGGTTATAGTTTATTCGCCGGTTTGTCTCCCAACATTCGCAGAGGTGTAGACCCTTCTACGACCTCACCAAGCCGGGAGTCAAATTTAAATGGGACGAGAAGTGTCAGGCAGCTTTTGACGGACTCAAAGAGTATCTAGCTAGTCCCCCTGTCCTGAGGCCGCCAACTCCAGGCAAACCACTAATTCTCTATGTATCTGTCATGGAGGACTCGGTAGGAGCTGTCCTTGCGCAAGTAGATGAAGAAGGCAAAGAGAGGGCAGCATACTACCTGTCTAAACTTCTCAACCCCTGCGAGCAAAGGTACACCACAATGGAGAAGACATGTGTCATGCTCCTATGGGTAGTGCAGAAATTGAAGCTACTTTCTTGCTCACGAAGTCCATCTCATAGCTCGCATGAATCCTACCAAGTTCCTTCTGGAAAAATCTGTCCTAACTGATAGGCTAGCACGTTGGCAAAGCTTCCTTTCCCAGTTCGAAATCACCTACATCTAGCAGAAATCCATCAAAGGGTATACCATAGCAGAACATCTCGCTCATCACCCTATCCCTCAATTTGATCCTATTCGTTCGGAGTTCCCAGAAGAAGAATTAATGTCCCTTGGCCAATCCGATCCTATGTGGACGTTGTATTTTGATGGAGCTCTGAATTCTCAAAGAAAGGGTATCGGGATTGCTCTACTAATTGTAGGTGATAGACAACTGGTCTTGCGCCAAGTGCTCACCAAATACCGCACTCGGGACCCAAAGCTCAAGCCTTACCAAGAACTTGCCTCAGCTTATGCCAAGCTATTCTCCAAGCTGATCTTTGTCCACATCCCTCGTCATCAGAATCTTATAGCCGACGCTCTTGCTACCATCGCTTCAACTCTCAATATGTGCTATCTCGGGGATTTCGACAGCATTCAAATTGCACGCCGTAATACCCTTGCTGTTCAAGACCCCATCTTTCTCTGGATCAAGGAGGAGATGTTGAAGAAGATAGAAAGGAAGGGCAAGACTGAAATCATGTTAGTGGAGCTAGAAGAGGAATTGGAGGATGTGGAGAAACCATGGTACTATGAGATAGCTAAGTATTGCAAGAATCAATCGTACCCTGAGGAAGCCACAAGTGATGAGAAGAAAGCCATAAGGAGGTTGTCCCAGAAGTACACCTTGGTTGGGAATATGCTCTATAGAAGGGGCCTCACTGGAGTTTTGCCCAGGTGTCTGGACGATGATAAAGTCTTAAAGGTTGTTGAAGAGGCACATTCGAGTGTGTGTGGTGGCCATGTGAATAGCTAAATGCTCGCCAAGAAGATCCTCAGGCAAGGCTTCTGCTGGCCCACTCTAGAGGAGGACTATTCCATCTTTGTCCGTCGGTGCGTCAAGTGTCGACTGCACACCGACAAAATTCATTCTCCATCCTCGACACTCCACCCAATATCCTCCCCATGGCCTTTCTCTATGTGGGCTTTCAACATTATTGGTCCCCTTGGTGATCCCAACTCCAAGACCAAAACCAAATCTTACATCCTTACTGCGACGGAGTACTTTACCAATTGGGCGGAAGCCGAAGCATATGCGGAGATCAAGGCAACAACTGTTTGCAAATTCATCATGAGAAACATCATCACCAGGTTCGGCATCTTGAGTACCATCATCACCGACAATGGACCTCAGTTTATCTCTCAAGAGCTGCATGACCTCTGCAACAAGTATAAAATTGCATTGCATCATTCATCACCATATTATCCGCAAGGCAATGGCCAAGTAGAGGCCACAAACAAAACTCTAATCAAAATTGTTAAGAAAACCTGTGAGGCTAACAAATTCTCGAACTGGCTAGAGAAGCTTGTGGAAGCTCTATGGGCCTACCGCACTTCAATCTGTACTCCCATAGGGCAAACACCGTTTGCCCTAACTTATGAAATGGAGGCTATAGTACCATATGAAATTCTTATTCCCTCATTAAGGATCCAGCTTGACAAGGACTTGTCAATCGATGAGCGGCGTGAATCACTCCTAGCACAATTGGAACTCCTAGATGAGAAGCGTCTGGTCGCCGCAGAACACACAAGAGCATATCAAAATAGGTTCACTCATTTTCACCAAAAGAAAGTAATTGAAAGAAAATTCAAAGTCGGTGAAATGTTTGCTAAAAGAATCTTTGTAAAACCTGGTTGTCCCCGTTCTAAACTCCAACCAAACTGGGAAGGGCCGTACGTAGTTAAGGAAGCATATCCAGGCAACACGTACCGACTAGTCAATGCGGAGGATGAGGAGCTCTCTCACCCTTGGAATAGGCTTTATCTCAAAAAGTACTACCCTTAGATAAGTGTTTTGGATTAATATGGTACACGGACCCCTAAGTGAAAGGCCATCATTGTTAATTCATTTCTGATTCTTGGTGGGTTAGCCAAAGGTGTCGACACCCACACACTTACATGCCCACCCTTGGAAAGTTAGAGGTACAAAATCTAAGGAAGATCAACGCCGAACCAAGAGTCTAGGGCATTACCCACCTCTTTTCTACTCAGTCCACCAATAGAAAGGGAAACCTGAGGGATCGACCTTTGAATCTACCCAAAGCTCAAACGGGTGTAGGTCAAGGCATATCAAGGGGGAAAAAAATCAATGCAAATCCTAATCAAAAGAGCCAAAACAGGCACAATCAAATGAAAAAAAGCATGTCAAGAGCGGCAAAGTCTCCACGGAGATCCAAATGGACCCAGTCGTAAGCATGCCAAAACCCCGCAAGCCAAAAAGACTGAACCCCACTGAGTGTAAAGGTAGAGGAGTGAGTGTCTCCCCGGTCGCCCAGACTGTTGGCAGACTTCCTAAACACCTCTTCCCTTCCTCCCCACGGGTCTGTCCTAGAGTCAAGGCAAGGCAACAATCGACTAAAGAGGACATCGCCGAATGCCACATCGGGTGAAGGCACCACTTAAGCACGTCCAACCTTTGTCTAGCACACCCAAGACTTGTTAATGAACTCTCAATGATGGCTGAGTAATTGAAGGATCCAAGCACCAGGTTTTTCCAATTAGGGCGGACCCCTCCCACTTCGTTCCGCGCATCTTTTAGAAGGGACCATGCCGGGTTGCGGCCCTCATTTCAAAATCCAAAAAAAATGAATACCCCAAATCCAAAAAAAATTGAATATTCCAAAACCCAAAAAAATCCAATATTTCCAAAACCCAAAAAATCGAATATTTCCAAAACCCAAAAAATCGAATATTTCCAAAACCCAAAAAATCGAATATCTTCAAAACCCAAAAAATTGAATATTTCAAAAATCCAAAAAAATTGAATATTCCAAAACCAAAAAAATCGAATATTTCCAAAACCCAAAAATTGAATATCTTCAAAACCCAATAAAATTGAATATTTCAAAAATAAAAAAATGAATATTTCAAAACCAAAAAAAAATTGAATATCTCAAAAACTAAAAAAATTGAATATTTCAAAAAAATAAAAAATTGTAAATATTTCAAAGCCCCAAAAAAAATCAAATATCTTCAAAAATCTAAAAAATTGAATATCTTCAAAACCCAAAAAATAAATTCTCAACAACTCCAATAAAAAGTTTTCATTTACCTGAGTATATTAAATGTATGTTCATCTTTTAATTTTCTACTAGCATCTGCTTACCTGCATGTCACATGTAAATTCTGTTGTCCTTTATTTCTCGCCTTACTTAAATAAGGGCCCAGCCCCTTGACAAAATCTTGAAGCCAAATACTGTCAATGTGCAAGGGGCTGGACCTGAATGGACATTTAACTTGTTTGTTCAAATATATCTCAGGTACGAGGAAAGAAGAAAGCAGAGATGCACATGTATATATATATATATATATATATATATATATATATATATATGTGGCCAAAAGGAAGGGGGGGGGCAGCCCTAAGTACATCATAAAGTACCCACCAGGTACACATACCATGAAAAAGCAAAAGTACAAGTCATGAAGTGGCCTAACTCTCGCCACCACTATCGGCCGGTCGGTGTTGACAGTTGCTCTCCGCCTCACCAGGATCTACTGTCGGACGCGGAGCTGGAGGCCTCATAGAGGCATGGGAACTGGTGGACCTCTAGGCGGTGCGTCCCTCCTCGACGTTCCTTTGGTACTGAGAAGATGTCGCTATGTAGCTCCCGGAGTAGGTGCTGGCTCGCCCCTCCTGCACCGCACGCTCATGCCCATGACGGTACTGATCCTCCACCTCCCTCAGCAGGTGCTCGGAGACGCCCAGGCTCGTACGTGCCTCTATGGCCTGCTGCGTCAGCCGCTCCCGCTCCTGGTCCTAGCGGCCGCGCTCCTGCTCTCAGTGACTGTGCGTCTGCTCATGCTCTGCCTCCCACCAGGCATGCTCCCGCTCACGGTCCCGTCACTCCAGGGAGAGTATCACGTGCAGCTCCACTGCCTTACGGGGTAGGTATGGGTCCTGCTGAGAGACCTGAGTCCGCAGCTTAGCCAGCTGCTGCGACAGCTCGGTCATCTCCGCGCTGGTGTGCGTCTCCCGCATGAGCGCGCTGTGGAGCTCGTTCTACTGCAAGCAACAAGCACAAGTAAGTATAATGTAAGTCAATTCATATATATATTTAATCAGCTTACTTACCCGTGCAGTAAGGTCGCGCTCCGCCTCCTCCACCCTGGCCATCACTGCCGCCAACTGCTCCCGGAGTGAGGATACCTCCGCGTCAGGTACGCTCCTGCTAGTGGAGGCACCTGCCGCATCAGTACGCTCCACCGTCGTTTGGGTAGCACGCTGCATGAATTAGAAGATCAAGTCAGCACAAGGTAAGGTGAAATAATGCAAAGGTATGATTCTCTAAACTTACCAGTGCATCCAATGCCACCCGCGCCTCTGCCAGCTAGGTCTCAGTACCCGCTAACTGGGCCCGCAGGGTGTCAATGAGGTCATCCCGAGTATCCTCCATATACACATACTTGTTGGAACATCAGGCATATCATATTGAAAGGAGTCAAGGTTAGAAGTGTATACCCTCGCCGGCCTCATGAAGTCCCGACCCCCGTACTCCTCCTGAAAGCGTTGGAGGTATGCGTGGCTGTTGGGGGCATCCGACTCGAATGGCTGTTCGCCGCACTGCCAGTCGGCTGAGATGCCAGTCCACCTTCTTCGCCTTCCCCCGGGTCTTCCACCCAATCCCCCTGGGCTCGGCCTCATCATGCCACTCCTGATGCAGCCCCAGGGTACGAGCGGCGAGCCGGAGGCAGAGCGGCTCAATCTCGTTTAGGCAATGGACCCACAGGTCCCGCCCAAAATGAGGTCGGCCGCTCTCCACCCACGGCTGACCGTCATCACCCATGCCCACGTAAAGCTGCCACATGACCTGCACACATGCATGGGTTAGTCACATATAATCAATCATATCAAATGCATAAAATAAAGTGAGCACATACCAGGAGTGCCAGGAAGTCCCGGATATCTCGACAGAGGGTGTCAAGCTGGAGCGAGAAGGTGGCCGAGGTCACGACCGACAGCCACCTCCGGGCGAGGGGGAACGCGTCGAGGCGCACCTTGGTCGCCCTCCCCAGGGGGATGTAGTAGTATGACCACACCTGCAAGCAAGCACACACTGATTAGTTTACTAATAATTTCAAAGTGCAAGAATTAAAAAGGAGTGCAAAAAAGCCATACCTGAAGGATGGGTGCAAATCTGCCCATTGTGGTCTCCCGCCCGGTGCCGCTGGAGAGGTCAGCGAAGGTGTGCGCCAAGAAGGCCGCACCCCACGCGTACTGACCGACCCTCTCCAGGTCCTCCAAGATCTCTAGGAAGCGGCAGTGGATGCCATCTCCCTTGGTCGTCAGCAGCATCTTGCCCAGAAAGAAGACCAAGAACCTCCGCAGATCTCTGTCCACCCGCTCCTGCTCCTCGGGGTCCTGGCCGTACACCGCCCTGGCCAACCCCGCTGCCCGCTGCACGAACTGCTGCAGCGTCTCCTCCCCTCTCTGCCTCACCCCCCGGAGGCCCATGCTCTCTAGCAACTCTACTCGGTCGACCATCCTCCGGTCGCCGAAATCATCCTCTCCCATGGGCTCTAGCCCCAGCAGGTCATGAGCGTGCTTCGTGTAGTCAGCATATGTCATCTCGGTCACTGCCTCCCCGTCTACCCTCAAACATGTGATCCGGGCCACATCCTCCAAACTAGGCACCATGTGCCCCCAGGAAAACAAAAATGCACTGTTGACCCTATCCCACCTCTCTCTAAGTGCCTATATCAAGGGGCTGTCAACATAGAAGGGCTAGATCTCCAAGATCGGCCCAAACCCCATCCCCCAGACTCGCTCCCTTTGGAAGTCTGGGAGCCCCTGATACGCTGGCAGTATGAGTGACCATTGGGTCCTTGGCTTCATTATTCCTTGCACAATGCACACACAAGTCAGTACACATCAAAAGATAAAAAACTATACAAAATCAAGCCCAATTTCCCTTCCTCGGGCAGCCTTTTGAATCACGTCCAACACAGTGGCCACGGTTCAGTTTTGAAATGCGTCCGTTGTATTGGCCGCGTTTCAAAGCCGGCCGCCGCGATTCACGCCCTTCTCCTTCCCGGCGCCAATCCTCTCCCCTTCCACCTCAAACCACGGAGCTAGGGTTTTGGGCACTTACCAAATCCGGCCGTGGAGGGACCTCCCGTCTGAACCGGCCTCGCCTCCACCTCGCGTAGTCGCCTTCGTCCGCCGCCGCCTCTTCCTCCTCCATCGCTGCGCCGCCCTCTTCTGCCTCCGGCACCAGCTCCTCCTCCATCACAACCGTGAGCTCATCGCCGGCCGCCAGGAGCTCCGCCACCATCGCGCTCCTCCCCGACGTCTCCGTTGTTGCCGGACTCATCATCGCCTCCTCTGTCAACGAGGCCTCGCTCTGCTGCCGTTTGGATGTCGCCGTCTTCTTCATCGGGAGGGAGAAAGAGAGAGAGCTAGAGAGAGAGTCTAGAGAGCGAGAGAGTGAGAGAGATGAGGGGGTTCGAGAGTTGGGAGATGGCGAGAAGGCGAAATGGAGAGAAGGAGGTGCCCTCGGGCATTTTGTAGCCTCCGGCAAGATTGGAAATCGCGTCCAGTGCAGTGGACGCGAATTTGAACCACCATCTTTAAGTGCGTTCGGCTTAGCCAATGCGATTCAGAAGTCATCATTACCCCGGCGCAGACTTTAAGCCCCACGATTTTCAAATATTTGAAGTACAAATTGAAATGCTTCGGGACCAGTAGACGCGATTTAGGAGAAGGGCGTCGGTTTTACTAGACGCGTATCAAGAAAAGAAAGGCATCCACTGTAGTGAACACGTTTTAAAGTGCTCACCTGAGGGCTGTTTCTTTGAGGAGAAAGATCAAAGTTGTTGGGTGATACAATCATGTGTAAGGGAGTCAATTTGGCCATGTAAAGGACATAAGATAATTCTCATTGAGGATTTAATCCCGGCATTTACAAATGGCCACCTTGGGCCAAAGTTTCCCAAGTTCCCTTACATAACTCATCCAATCATTTTCCACTTCTTCCACATTTGGGACCGGCCTTCTAAAGGAGCAAACCGTCCACAATGCTTTTATAGTGTCCGCCTCCTCGCCGTCATTGTTTGTCCCGATGTCCCACCTTTTGATTGGCAAGAGGTGAGACGGCCCTTTGAAGTTATGCCAAGGAAGCCTGAGCTAAGAAAGGCAGCGGTGTGGATTGTAAAGCACAAACTCGGACGCCCCGATCAACCGCAACTCCACACCGGGTGCTAGCCGAGTCCACAAGTCCCTAGTGAGAAGAGGTGCCGGAGTACGATTAAACGCATTCCAGAGCATGCTTCGGAAGTAATCACGCCAATCTACCCACGTCTTGAGTTGTGGCACTTGGTTGGCCACGCGCCCTCCCAGACCGACTATGTTATCTAAGTGCTTGAGCGGACTCTTGGAAAAGATCCGAGACGAGCTAGAAACCTCATTGCTCAAATCAAACTTTAAGTGTAGGTCAGTCCAACAAGTAAGTAAAATCATTGAACCACACGGAGGCCTACCCAAGCTCGCCACCGTCAGTCCACTGTAGAGGAAAGCTAGCACCGTCGGACCCAGTCTTTGGCCCTCCCAAATGCCGCACACGGCACCCAATTGATCCTCCTCCAAAGTGTTATCGATTGAAGGGAAGAGAAGTGCGCCCGCCACGTAGATGGCGAATCCCCTCATCACCTACTCCAGCCTCTCACTATCTTCTGCCTTGGGTAATTCTTTCATGGTCCAAGCTGCCATTTTTTTGCAAGTTGATACCTTTTCTGGCTTGGACATCTTGGGCCGCCCTTGCATTCATGATGCTTTCAAGCACCGCCTTACTCGTATAGTACCTCGGCATGATCGCCATCTCATCTTCCTCGCCTCGTTTCATTCGCTTCAAACCTAGCAAAATCTCGACCTCTTCCAATAGGATAGTGGCTTCAAAGGCCTTGAAGAGGAAGGTGTGGGTTTGAGGGTGCCACAGTTGAACTAATGCCCCTAGAGCCGCCCAATCAAGGTAGATCTCATAGTATCTTTTGGCATGAACGGCAAGGTTGTTGATCCCCCATTTCATGAGGATGTTGGTCATGCCAAGAGTGATGGAAGCGGTCAGTTGTTGAAGCCATGGGAGGCGCATATAACGTCGGTTGCCCGGGAATAGTGGGTAGTCCTGTGGCATGCATGGGTATGATTGCATGGTCATGGTATGATTGCATGGGAGGTGTCTGGTCATTGCATGGGAAGTGCGTGCATGGTCATGGAGATGAGGGGGTCGGCCATATTAGAAGAGGAAGAGAGAAGAAAGAATAAAAAAGAGAGAGAGAGAGAAAGAAGAACACCAAAAACACAGTAAGAACTTGAAGAACACGTCCAAAACAATGATCAAATTTGCTCACCAGTTTGGCTTGAACTAACTTGCAGATGTGTCCTTCCACTTGATTCAACCTTTGAAAAACCTCCACTCTTGACCTCTTGGAGGAGGTGGCACCACCATGATCCATTGATCCAAACCTCTTCTTCTATTCTTCTTCTCCTTCTTCCTTGCTTCAATGCCTAATCCTTGAATTTGGGAGGGAGAGAGCATGAAATGGAATGTAAAAGCATGAAAAAGGCAAGAGGGGGGATGTTTTATAACCCCTTAGCCCGGAGCCAAGCCCCCTAATGGAGGAAAAGACAAAAACAGTGCAAGAAAACAAGTGTCGGATGGATGGTTTAATTCGCGTCCGATGCAGTGGACGCGATTCATTATTGAAAGGCGTCCAGCATTCCCGCCGCGATTCTTAAGCAACTTCAATTTCGCATTTTTCTGTATTATATGTTGCTTGTCAATGCTGATGAATCTTTGAGCACAGGATTTGGGCCCATTGCTCGCCGTGCAATTCACGATCATTTTCGGCGATCCCTTTTTTGGCATTGTATATATTGCATCTTACTATATGGAATACTAGAGCACATCTAGGACCTTGAGACTTTGATGAATCTGGAAGTCGAGTTCTCCTCCACCGCCAAAAACGATGACGATTCTAGAGGATTCTTACGACTTGAGGATAGGCCGTTACGTTGCAGAAGGACGATGGTTCTGTCCGGTATCTTGACTTCGGCACCGTAACAATATTATCCTTGATTATCTTATATTTTCTTTTGTTTCAATCTTTTTCTTTTAGCCCAGTATGCATCATGTAGGATTTTAAGCACAATTCCGGATAATTACTCTCGTTCTTCACTGAAGAGAACCACTTGTTCCTCAATGCCAATTAACATGAAATATTCCACTCCGAGTCAAGTACTCAGTTCATTGTGTTGTTGTTTGAAGATCATCTTTTGGGAAACTCATTTGTCTTGGATTCCTATTTCACTTCATCTTATCTCCCTAAGATCCACCAAAGGCAGTGGCAGATGCCCCCAATGGTGCAACCTAACGGATTGTGTCCTTAGGTACTTCCCCGATGCTGGAAGTTGATCTTTCTCCCTTCCGTGCCCACGTGCACACTCCTTCTCCCTCTGTCCAGACTTTGAGTTTTCTCCTAAGGTTTTTTACAACCCAGTTCTTTTTGAATTAATGAACGACTCCTATCATATGTTGTTAAGGAGTGTCTCATCACACCTTGGCGTCTACTTTTCAGTCATTTCACTTCTTTCCACTTCATTCACCCCATTCCATTGCTTTCATTTCGTGTCACTTAGCTCCATTTCCTTGCAAAGCAGACGCCAAGGTGAGGCAGCTGTAGACACGTCATTTTGGCAACATATCGAGCAAATTTCATATTACACCGCAATGCCTCAAAGTGGATCTCTTCAATTAACCTCTTGAGTGATTTTCCAATTTTTGTAGGATTTTTACGAATTTTTCTAAAGGGGGTCTGTTGAACTTCATTGATTCGCGTCTGCTACAGTGGACGCCATTTAGGAGGTTTTATCTGCGGCAGGTAGAGCCGCTGTGTATCGCAACTTTTGATTCGCGTCCCGTCAAGCCGCCGCGATTAGAGCCTAAACCTAAACGTACACCCTAATGCAGCGGCATTTAAGAGCTCCCATGTTTCAAAATAGATTTGCGTCCGACCAAGCCGCCGCGATTAAAAGTCAAACCTAAGCCATGCCCCTACAACCGTGGCATTTAAGAGCTCTTATGTCTTGAATCATGGCAAAATATGAATCGCATTCGCTTAAGTCGCCGCATTTTCAAAACCATGTGTCAAATCAAGATCGATTATGTCAGAAGATCGAATCAGTTGGAAAACGCGGCGGCTATGATAGACGTGATTCCCAATCATAGCTACAGGTTATGATTAGCAAATCATGCAGATGTTTTAAATTGTGGCGCTTTAATCGAACGCGAATTCATTATATAGGCGTCCACTGTACCTGACGCGATTCAAAGAATTTTGCCTATAAGTAAACCCCTGAGGCCATTGTTTTAAGAATAATCCAACCCCCTAAGGCGAAGCCCTGCCAGATTGTCGAGAGAAAGAGGTTTAAGGCGAAGCCCTGCCGGATTGGAGACCCGCATCCTGAAGCTAAGGGGAAGTGACATCAATTCAGCCCATTCCACATCTCCGTCCTTGGAGTTTGGAGCGTTCGTCTCCCTCATCCCATTAGGGCGCGACGGGGAGGAGCTTCATCCACGTCGTCCACTCCTTCCAATCGTCTCCAAGCAGTGGCTCAAACACCATCCCCACTCTTCTCCCTCCGCCTTCTTCTACTTAGTTATTTGCATTCATCACACCAATTTCACACACGTCGCAACATTTACTCCATTCCCACGCTTTTTTTAGAGGTTTAACACCACCCCACGAGGTGTGTTAACGCCCATTTAATGCATTTCATTTCATTCACTTTGAGCTTTTTATTGCACTTCCAAGTCTAATCAATCTGTCACGTGTCTTTTGTTGTCTTTTCTTGCAAGGTAACCTCAATCGGAGCTAAACCTCCTTTGCCGGCCGGCCGGTGGAAGGAGTAAGAAGAGCTCGCAATCAACACTCCCGTGATCTTCGGGTGAAGGTAAGTACCCCATCGTTCCTTTCCGCCCATTTCCTTCGGTACCTATGCATACATGGCGATCACACCTCCATCTCGTGCACACATGCACTTCTTCGCTTCTTTCGCTTTTTCTACTTTTCCACCCATTTCCATCATACTTTCTTCTTTTCACCACATAAAAAATCACTTTTAAATCATTTCTTCTTCGTGGGATCATGTTTTTGAACAAAAAACACCGTCTACAGTGACGTCCAAGTCTGACGCATTAAAGGAAATCAGTAGGAGTGTAACGATTGGTGACTACCGAAACGTGCAATACGTGACGGGGTCCACGATCGTGTTAAGGGCAATCAGAAGAGGGTTTCGATTGATGACACATAATCATGATGGGATTCAAGGTCGTGTTCATGGAAATCGGTACAGGGTATCGATTGGTGACTCAGAAACGTGATGTATAGGTTCGATAGGTTCATACAACTTCTTTAAATATGAAATGAACACAAGTCCCAAGGGCGGGAATATTATGAAATCACGATGCTTTGTCAGGTCGCATATCAGGCATGCACTAAAACTATGCGGCACACAGTTTGATGCAATCAGATCCTATCGGAATGATTCTAAAATGCGATGGTCTAGGTTGTTGCGCTTAAGGTAATTCGACGGTTTTTTCTGTTGCGATACCAATCTCTAAATTGCGACGTCTGGAGTGCTCGTGGTTTAGGGTTCAAACCAAGAATAGTGAAAATCGATGCACTCATGCATGTAAGACCTATAACTCGAGATCTAGGGCTCTTTGGACAAAACTATGAACATGAAAGTTGTAGAGAACAATGATTAGAAGAGAAAATACTTTTGGGTTGACTCAATTTGGTATTGGGATGCGTGAAATATGATATGAACACTAAAATCCCTAATCTTGCATGATGCTTGGAAAATGCTTAATACTCGAAGCATGCTTGATGAAAATTAGGCAAAACATGTGCATATGAAACTAGACATGAAGAGTTTTAACATAGTATATGATTTGTTCATATTTAGCTTGGGAACACCTACCTTTAGACTATGTAAACCCCAAGGGTTATGAACATAAAGAACAGGCTTGTAGATCTTCTAGTAGCCTTCTCCCCATGATTCCTGTTGGGTCACAATGTGTATGATGACATGTGCGTAAATGTTTTTGACGATGTTTGACATAATTGATGTTGCATTGATGTTGGAAACATGATAAATTTGACAAAGACCATGGGAGAAATGAATAAATGAAAATAATGCTCTTATTGATCACCTATGTATTCATTATATGTCACTTAGAATGACTTTTAATGTAGGTGTGAATGCATACAAGACAAGCATCAAAATCCAAGCGCAAAAGATCAAGAAAAACACTTCAAGTTGTTACCTGTCGACAGCCATGAAGGCACCTGTCGACAGATAGACCATCTAGGAACAAACAAGCTACTGGAAGCTAAAATGGAGCAGTAGCTGTCGACAGATGGAGTTTACCTGTCGACAGATAACGCTGGCTGTCGACAGCCAGGGATCGCCTGTTGAAAGCCCCAGTTTTCTAGCAACAACATGGTTCTGGAAACCAGATTTGAGCAGTACTTGTCGACAGCTATGATGTCCCTATCGACAGCCAAAGGTTAAGTCACAACGGATGGTCAGGATATGATCTATATTAGGATGATTCCTTTAAGCACGACTCTCCATACTTGGACACCCATATATATAGATCATATGAAGGTATTTTTACAGCAAGAAGCCACCATACCAAAACCCTAGAAAAATAAAAAAGGAAGGCTCTCTCTCTGCTGCTCTGCTTCAACTCTCCGTCCAGCGCAAGGAAGATCCATCTCACGAGAGGAGTTGAAGTCGGTCCTTCCACAATTCAAGCTTCTCCATCATCTGATCATCATCAACACAGAGCTTGGAGTTCTTCTGGATGACCACCACGAAGAGTTCACATCTGGATTTGTTTCTACATCTCAGAACTCTTTTCCTTCCACTTTTCACTATTATGTATGTGGGGTAGTGGTTCAAGCGTCCCTTATGCTTGATCCACATGTGTGGTGTTGTTCTGATTGCGTTTTTGCATCAGACAACGTGCGTGTGTGTTTATAGAGTTGAACTCGCTGATAAGCAGTCTTTCTGCGTGTGTGTGTGTAGACAGTGGACGTAGGATACACGAGTTGTGTACTCCGAACCACCTTAAATCTTCGTGTCTTATGGTTTGCACGTTTCTACGATAGATGTTTCGTAGGCACTAATGATTGTTCACATGCTAGATAAGTTGCTTAGTTTCTAATCACAACTTGCACACACACCATAGTTCGAATTCAATACATGTCTGTCTAAGTTTTCAATAAGTCGGTGTTGGATCGAAAAGAAGGTCATAGTGCTTTTAATTGGTAGTAATCTATTCAACCCCCCTTCTAGATTATTGCTTTAGATAATTCCGCGCACCTTTCAATTGGTATCAGAGCAAGGTTTCTCCGATTTACTACTTTAATAGCTTGATCTCACGATCAGGAGAAATTTGGTCTCATAGAAACTAACAAGGGATTTATGGCTGAAGGACACTCAGTGTCTAGGCCTCCTTTCTTTGATGGCACTGACTACACCTACTGGAAAAATCGTATGCAGGTGTTTCTTAGAGCTCAAGACTATGAGCTGTGGAAAATTATGAGCAAGGGTCCATATGAGCTTCCCGCTGACGAGGACACTTAGACAAGAGAGCAAATCCACAATGGAGCGCATTGAACATGATACAGTGCACCGTGCATCCGAAAGAATATTCGAGGGTCTCCACATGCAAGTCAGCAAAAGAAATGTGGGACAAGCTGGAGCTCATTTACGAAGGTATGTCTAAGGTAAGAGAAACCAAAGCTAGCATGTTAGTATTTGAATATGAAATGTTTAAGATGAAAAATGAAGAGACAATTTCAGATATGTTTGCTAGATTTATGATCATAATAAATGGCTTGAAAGGTCTTAAGAAAGAGTACAGTGAAAGTGACTTAGTTAGGAAGATACTTCGGTCTCTCCCATCCACTTGGCATACTAAGGCCAATGTCATTGTGGACTCTAAAGACCTTTCAACAATGAAATTGGATGAGCTAATTGGATCCCTCATGACTTATGAAATTACTCTGAAAAGAAAAGAAACTGAGGTTAATCCCAAAAAATTGATTGCATTGAAAGCATCTAATAAAGTCTCATTAAGTTCCAAGAAAGAGATCCAACAGGAAACTGATGAAACTGGAACGTCTAGTGATAGTGAGAATGACGAAATGGCCATGCTCACTAGACAGTTCAAAAAATTCCTCAGGTTCAAAAAGAAAGGCTCAGGTAACTTCAAATCTTTTCCAAAAAGAGATTTCTCAGATAAGTTTGATTCTAATAAAAAATCTGACATGATTGTGTGCTATGAGCGCAAGAAACTAGGGCACATGAGAGGTGAATGCCCAGAGCTCAAGAAGAAGCTGAAGAAGGACAAGTCTTCATACAAGAAAGCCAAGGCGATGATGGCAACTTGGAGTGATGAAGATGAAGACGAGAATGATCAGGAAAATTCTGACAATGATGAGATTCAGTGCTTAATGGCAAGGAGTGAGGACTCCACTGAGGTAAACTCTTCCTTTGAAAATTACACTATTGATGAATGGGAAGAGGCATATACCTTATTGTTTGAAAAGTTCTGTGAATATAAGTCTGAAAATAAAACACTGAAAAAGAAAATCAACAATCTTGTTCATAGCAGAAGCAACAATGAACAATTTGCAATCATAACAAAAGAAATTGAATTACTAAAAATTGAACAAGAAAGTCACCATGAGGAAATGGATTGCTTGAAAGAAAAACTTCAGGAAAATGAAAAAGAGAAACAAACATTAAATAAATCAGTTGAAACTCTCCAACATGAAAATCAAGAGATTCAGAAAAAGTTGGAACAAGCTCAAAATAAACTAAACGATAAAACTGATGATCTCTCAAGATTTGTAAAAGGAAAAGAAAATTTGGATGTGGTTTTGGGAGTCAAATCTAACATCACAAGGCATGGGCTTGGGTTTCAAATTGAAAAACAAAAGAAACATGGAGAAAAATTGATTACTTCATTTGTTGATTGCAGTCCAAGTACAAACAAGCAAGTTCAACCTACAGGTAAGCAACTGAAAAATAAACAAAAGATCTCATATGTTCAATAAGTGACGAAATCTGTCGACAGACCCAATAAGATCTGTCGACAGGCCTGGAAGTACACTGAAAACGGAAAGCCATCCAGGCAATAAAAGGGTAGAATGCGAACACAAGTTCAACAAAACAGCAAAAGAAACACCTTGAGTAAAACTCCATCATGCACATACTGTAAAAAACTTGGCCATACTGAACAACAATGCTGGAATATTTTAAACAAACTGAAATGCAAACAAGTATGGATTCCAAAGCATTTACTTTTTGGTATGAATGAAAAATTGGCACCCAAAGTAATTTGGGTACCAAAACCTCTTGTCTGATCCATCTGTGTAGGAATGCCTAGCAACCCAAAATCAAAACAAATTGTGACGACCCTCGCTATGCCGGTACGGTTGTACCAACCCACGTCGGCACGACGAAGATCACCACAGCGGGACATTTACCCGACACTATCATTCGATTGAGATGTACACAAATATAGTACAGAGTAGCGGAAGAAAGGACTACTGTCTTTCATTTCATCATCCACATTGACATCCATAGTCCATATAGCAAATAAAGGAAAGCTAAAGCTTACTTAACTGAAATTTAAACAAGATACATTGTCCACATAACTACAATTTTATCATCAAATTACATAGGAAAGCTAAAGCTTACTTAACATAATAAACAAGATACATTGTCCACATAACTACAATTTTGATCATCAAATTACATAGAAATATGTTCATAAATTACATAATAGCTCAATACAATGCCTCCAATTACATACTACGCTCGCGAAATATAACAATAACGACTCCGCCAAGCTACTCTCCGCGCTCGGAGTCGCTCTCCACGGTCTCTTCCAAAAGATGTAGGGTCACCTACTAAACCTGTATGCCGAAGCAAGGAGTGAGTCTAAAAGACTCAACAAATAACACCATACACTTCATACATGCATACATCATATAGGCATTCACATTCAATCGCATTCAATCTAAGCGTGTAGCAAGGTTATGCGATATTATCACAACCTGTCAGGGTATTTCTACAAAATTAAAACACATGGTACATGGTTTAAGATGTTTCGAAAACACTTCCCATCACAGTTTCTACTCATCCAACCACATGAAAGCTACATTTCTAATTAACTAGAACATGAAAGCAACTAAACATGAGGTTCTCATATGCATTAAAGGAACACTACCATCATGGTTTCTACACATGGTAGCACATGCTATCTATCATTTCTCATGCATTAAGGTTGCTGTTTTGACATGGATTAGAAGTCTCATAACATGCAAGTTCATCTCTCACTCTAACATATTCACATCACATGGTTCACTCTCTTACACCTTCTACGCATATCTATTGTTATTCAAGGGAAGCCTAGCATAATGCTTCTACTAGTTTATAACATATGAATTATGTTCAAACAAACAACTAATCTAACACATGTTCTTTTCTCATTCCTTTAACATATGAACTCAATTAAGAACTGGTCTCATTCACACCACATCATGAGAGCAATTTAGGCATGGTTTTGCACATGGTGAAAGGAAGATTCTAGCGTGGATTCTATAGACATTCTTGCACACAATAACATGATTGCTTATCTAATTAGCTTGCTGTTCTAATATGTTTCTAACATTATCACATTAGGAATCAAAGTTTTACACCCTAACACATTGGTTTCACAGTTACACATTTACACATTCACATGTACACATCTTTCACTTTGCACATATTCACATGGCACTTACACAATCTTCACATATACACGTTCACATTTCACATTTATATGCCGTGACACATAGTCCAAACCACCATTAGAAGGACACATAACACATAACCACTTAACACATACTTATCACCTAGGCAAAACAGTGATAAGCCTTGGTACTGCGCAGACCGGGAGAAGCCCTCTCCACCCTATCGACGGTACTTGTCCGCCACCAGGATTTCATCCTAATGCCCATAGGATACACATACACATTGAACCTTCCCATGGGGACTTTTCCATGGTACAGTTCCACAGCCCTCTATGGAAGCAGTGTCACACACGGCACATTTTACACATTACACATTCCGATTAACACACGTTTTACATATGATATTCACACTTCTTATTTATGCACATGGTTCTGTTCTTCCCTAGCATGATACCACTAATAACAGAAATCAAGCCTTTAGTAGCCCTCATGGATTAATTGGAACGCACATCATTTAACCTTAATCATGGTACATGTATTTATAACTCATTTTCACATGGAAATCTCATAGTATAGGCTACTGTCATCAAATTTTTCTGAAAATTTAACCACATGCTGTTTTCGGGTATAGGACACACATACAATTTTCACATTTTTCTGAATTCACATGCATTTATAGAAATTAAATCATTCAGTTTCATGACATTCATAAACTAAGTTAACATAGAACATGACATGGATTTCAGATTTGATCATGCACAGTCATGAACCACACATACATATTGGTACAAAATTTTTTTCCCAAATTTATTTCCCAACACACGATTTACTAGAATTTTCACAAGGTCTACACATGCTTTCTATTTCTCATTGTAGGAATTATAAAAATTCACATGAATACGGGAAAAATTCCCAAATTTGCAGGGCATGGATGATACATATAAACATGGTTCATAAAATTCTACAGCATTTAATTCCTCAGAAATCATGGGAACAAATTAACCAAGCATAACCTCTTTCCTACACATGCCTTTCAATAATTCTAATAAATTATGCCATCCACAGAAAAATACAGGAAATTTCACACACATCACATTATCTATTTTACATAACATATAAAATTTACATTATATCCTCATGCGTAGAAATCTGGAAATTAAGGATATAGGGCAGAACAGTTCACTGTTCTGTCAAGAAGAACTCAACGACATACTATGGCCGTTTACAAGAGTTGGCGGCAACATCGTTGGCCGCTGACTCAAGATCTCAACGTCAATAGACCTGCCGTCAAGTTCGGACCTGTGCAAAAAACACAGTCCGAGCTCTAAAGAAGGGGGAAATGTGGGGATCCAGGACACGAGGAAAACCGTAAAAATCACAAAAACCTCCTAGACACATACATGGACGAAGTGCAAGGGTTACTTGCCTTTGGAAAAACTCCTAAAGGGATCAAAATGGTTGGAGAAGCTCTCCTTGGGCAGTCCCAAGAAGCCTCCAAGATGCCTTCACTCCGGCTTCTGTGATGCTCCCTCTGCAATCCAGGGCGGGGATGTGTAGCCGGACGTGTTGTCTCCCTCCTTGTCGAAGTAGATCTCCGGAAGAAGTTCCAAACCGCTGGATCAAAGCCTCCCAAGTTCGGGTTTCCTCACAGCTCTCAGGGTTTTAGGGTTTTTCTCACCCTTTTGGGGCCAGGGTTTCTTCCCTCTTGCAAGGGCCAAAGGGACTTCTAGGTTGCAAGGGGTGGGTGGTCATATAGACAAGACATGGGGTCTGTCTTGGCAGGGGCGAAGGAGCCGTTGGGGGTGGTTGGCCCCCAATCGGAGGCATGGCAACACCATGCAGCTGCTCAGAAAATTGTCAGGGAAGTAGACGTCTACATCAACGGACGTCCATAATAATAGTTGGCGTCCATCGAGGTCGCTGCCTACTTGTCCTTGACGTCCACAGATGCTGCCGTCAACATGGTCTTCGGCCAGAACATACAATTTCACAGAAACCCTAATCCTTCTTATGTACATGTATGCAATACATAGGGTATAATGTACACACCAATTACATCATACAACCAAACAATATATATATATATATATTATATATATATATATATAATATATATATATATATATATACAACTACACACATGTATTCATAAATAGTCAAGATGGTATATAATGTGCTCGGTATACTGTACATACTATCTTCACAATGCAATAAACAACACTTACTAACTAATTATACACACAATGCACACTTTATACCAGTCTTCATTCAATACCACATATATAATTGAGAAACACATCATACACCTAATTACCACTTAAGTAAATATCATATATATATATAGCATAGATAGCACATATGTATACATACATGCTTACATGCATGCATAAAATAAAAGTTTTATATGTATACGCATACGATTAGTTACACGCACATGTTATATGCATATGTATATCTAGCTACATACATGACACGTAAACATTCGCACAATAAGGTACTTATAAAAGAAAAGGACGAAAAATCGGGGGCCTTACACAAATGGTACTTGAATAGTGGCTGTTCGAGGCACATGACGGGCAACAAAGAAAAATTATGTCTGCTGGTGGAGAAAGATGGAGGTCAAGTTGTCTTTGGAGGTAACAATAAGGGCCAAATAATTGGCACAGGTAAGGTATGTAAGTATGCCTCTAACTCAATAGACAATGTGCTGTTAGTTGGTGGTCTCAATCACAATCTTCTTAGCATTAGTCAATTGTGTGATAAAGGCCATAAAGTCATCTTTGAATCAAATGCATGCCAAATTGTTGATAAAGAAACAAGAAGTTTCAAGTTTTCAGGAAAAATGGTGAATAACATCTATCTAGTTGATTTAGATGAACCAGAAAATAAAAATTTGTGTCTTGTTTCAAATAGGCAGGATGAATTGTCCTTATGGCACCAAAGGCTAGGCCATGCTAGCTACAATGTGTTGCACACGATAATGAGGATGAAACTGGTAAGTGGACTTCCTGAAATTTCTTTCAATAAAGATGTGAGCTTTTGTGATCCATGTGCACAGGGAAAACAAACCAGAAAATCATTCAAATCAAATGCTCCCATAATCACTTCAAAACCTTATGAATTGTTGCACATGGACCTTTTTGGACCTACTAGAACACTAAGTCTCAATGGTAAACACTTTGGGTTTGTCATTGTAGATGATTTTTCTAGGTTCACTTGGATAAAATTTATGGCTTACAAAAATGAAGTTCTAAATTTTTTTGAAGAGTTCTTTAACAAGATTAAGCATGGGAACATAAATAAAATATGCTCAATCTGCACTGATCATGGGGGAGAGTTTGACAATAATTCATTTTCTGAATTTTGCAGGAACCAAGGATAGATCACAAGTTTTCCTCTCTAAGGACTCCGGAACAAAATGGCATAGTGGAGAGAAACAACAGAACCTTGGTGGAAATGGCTCGCACTCTTCTGGTCGAAAGCCAACTCTCAAGGAGTTTTTGGGCAGAAGCGTTGAATACATCATGTTACATTCTCAATAGAGCCATGGTAAGACCTATAATGAAGAAAACCCCTTATGAGCTCTTGAAAGGTAAGAAACCCAGCATTGGGTACTTCAGGATCTTTGGCTCCAAAGTCTTTATACATAACAATGATAAAGTTGACTTAGATAAATTTGAAGCCAAAAGTGATCGAGGTATTTTTCTAGGCTATTCAGAACACTCTAGAGCCTATAGAGTGTTTAATAGTAAAAACAGAACTGTTGAAGAGACTCCTCATGTTCTTTTTAATGTCTCATACAAAAGCTAACAACTCAAATGTTTTCAGGTTTGATGAAGAAGAAGGAAAAATACTTGAAGATGAAGATGAAAAGCCACTGTCGACAGACCAAGAAGAGGCTGTCGACAAACTTGAAGAAATCCTCAAGATCAAATTCCTCAAGAACAATCACCCTAAGAACAAATTCCTCAAAAGCAATATCCATAAGATCAAGAGCAACTAGGTCCTTCAACAATCAGAAATGTCAGGTACTCAAAAGATCATCCACTTGAAAATGTAATTGGAAATGTAAATGATAGAGTTCATACTAGGTCTCACTTTAGACACGTAGTTGAACAAGATCATTTAGCATTTGTTTCTCATGTGGAACCTAAAAACGTTGAAGAGACTCTAAAAGAAAATTCATGGATAGATGCTATGCATGAGGAACTTGGGCAATTTGAAAGAAACAATGTTTGGAGCTTAGTTCCTAGGACCCCTAAAATTTCAATAATTGGAACAAGATGGATATTTAGGAATAAGCTGAATGAAGAGGGTAAAGTGGTGAGAAACAAAGCTAGACTAGTAGCAAAAGGGTATAATCATGAATTTGGGATAGACTTTGAAAAATCCTTTGCACCTATAGCTAGGCTTGAGGCAGTAAGAATATTGTTAGCATATGCATGCTCAAATAAATTCAAACTCTTTCAAATGGATGTTAAAACTGTCTTCCTAAATGGTTACATTAAAAAAGAAGTCTATGTTTATCAACCACCTGGATTTGAAAATCATGCTAAGCCTAACCATGTCTATAAATTGCACAAAGCTCTTTATGGTTTGAAACAGGCACCTCGAGCTTGGTACGACAGATTGAGCAATTTCTTGGTTTGTAAAAACTACTCAAGAGGTAAGGTACACCAAACTCTCTTTACTCAATGTGTTCACAATGATATAATTTTTGTTCAAGTCTATGTGGACGACATCATTTTTGGTTCTACCAATCCCTCACTGTGTGAAGAATTTTCAAAACACATGCACAGTGAATTTGAGATGAGTTTAATGGGAGAGCTTCAATTCTTCCTTGGCTTGTAGGTAAAACAATATGAAGATGACTTCTTCATCAATCAAGAGAAATATGTCAAGGAGTTACTGAAAAAATTTCAGTTCGAACAAGCCAAGCCAGCCTCTACACTAATGAGCGCAAGCGTAAAATTAGAAAATGATGAGAAAGGTAAAATGGTAGATGCAAAGCAATTCCAAGGTATGATTGGATCTCTCCTTTACCTTACTGCAAGTAGGCCGGACATATAGTTTAGTGTTTGCCTTTGTGCTAGATATCAATCTAGTCCAAAGGAAAGCCACTTGGTTGCAGTTAAAAGGTTTTTTCGATATCTCTCAGGTACATATGATTTGGGTTTATGGTATCCAGTAGTACTTTTGATTTGGTCTCATATTCTGATGCTGACTATGCTGGATGTAAAATTAACAGAAAAATACTAGTGGGTATTGTCAATTCCTAGGTGGTTGCATGGTTTCGTGGGCATCCAAGAAGCAATACTCAGTTGCACTCTCCACTGCAGAGGCAGAATATGTTGCTGCAGGGAGTTGTGCAGCTCAAGTGTTGTGGATCAAAAGTCAATTGTGTGATTACAATATTGACATTGGATGCACACCTATCCTATGTGACAACACTAGTGCTATCAACCTTTCAAAAAACCCAATTCAACACTCAAGGACAAAACACCGAGAAATTAGACATCACTTTTTGAGAGATGAGGTAGCCAACAAGTCCTTGGAGCTTAGCTTCATACCCACTGAAAAATAATTGGCAGATATCTTCACCAAACCTTTGTCTGAAGATAGGTTCACATCATTGTGAAGAGAAGTGGGCTTATGCAAAATGCAATGAAACTAAGGCCCATTTTTAAAGTAAATGATCTTTGTGTGTAACGACTGTGAGGTATATCAAATGGTGACATGTGGAAGAACACGCCAGGCTTGTTCGGAAACTATCATAATGCGTGAGGAAAAATCCTCCGCCAAGTATCCATAGTCAATTTGCACATAAAGGTCATCAACTTCAAATGGGGTATTTAGTTTCTTTCAGTTTTGGCTCATTTACTTTTGAAATAGAATTAAATTTTGTGCTCATATGCTTATGCATGTCTCTTCTTTGTGAAAATTCTTGCCATGGATGTGAATATCAGTGTTTGAATTGCCTTAAATGGTTGAATGTTGCTTCACACACATGCACACACTATGGGGGAGTAAGTTAAGCCTTGGTGAGTGAAATTCTTGAGGGATACCTGTCATATTTAATGTGTCATTATCCCTCAATCATGTGGTTCCAATCTCTCTCAATTCAAAGCCTTAAAACTGATTTATCAAGCACCTGTCGACAGCCAGAATCCCAGCTGTCGACAGCCAAACCTTCCTAGAACCCAGTTTCTAAAGAAATTCAGTATCTGTCGAAAGCCCCATTCTACCTGTTGACAGATAGCCTCTCCCAGAACCTTCATCCTACTGGCTCTCAGTACCTGTCGACAAGTACATTCTTGCTGTCAACAAATACACATTTTCTGTGAATTCTTCATCTTTCCTCATCCATTATTCATGAGTATATTCATTCTCTTTGTGCAAGGAGAGAATTAGGACTTAATATTCATTACAACCTTTCATACTCACATAGTATTAAAGACATTGACTTAATCACAATGATTTTGAAATAATATTTTGTGCATGAGTCTAGGTTGTATCATCTAGAACACATTGAACAAATCTAATGGTTTTAACCTAACTCACTTGAATAACTCCCTTGTGGATGATCATGTTTCTAAAATGGATTGACAAGTAAGAAGGTTATTGAACATAATGTTTTTACATTGGCCTTTGACCTTAAATAACCTTTGACCTTGATTTTCAAATTAAAAAAAAGGAGAGAAAAGCTACCTATTTCTAAACTCAAAAGTTCAAACAAAAATTATATGAAATGGGACAAAGGCAGAGCAATGATGAGCCACACTGAGTAACTGGGGACATGGGCATCCCAACTGGCTATCTTCGAGTCAAAAAGTCTATTCATTATCTCTGCACAATGGTATGATGGTCACTCACACTGAGTAACTAGGGGTACGGGCATCCCAAATGTCTACCTTCACATCAAAAGGTGAAAAGTGATCCTAATTACCACTTTTCCCACATTAACTTGACAAAAAAAATAATTCAATGCTAGAAATAGAGTGAAGCCTCCATGTTTTTAAATCAAGGGCAATATGTTGTTTATTGTTAATTGCTCATGTAGACATTACTTTCATGCACAAACTGAACATCACCCACAAAGGAACATGTTTTTCTACAACGGTTTTATTCAAAGGAGTTATCTTATTTTCATATGCTCTTGAACAGTGTCTTCTAAATGCTACAACTTAAGATTCCCAGAGTATTATCTCTAAAACATTGTAGAATTTCTGTGTGTCTTCATACTAGTGTTTATGACACTTTGTAATGGGTATAAACCTATTCTCAACCTTGGAATCCCATTTGAACACTCATTCCCCACTGAAATCCTTCAAAATTCAGTTCTGGGTCAAAAATGGACAGTAGTTGTCGACAAATGCCTATGCGCCTGTCGACAAGCGGAAATCTGGGCGGTTCAGAAGCCCAACCGATGCCACTTTTGGCCGGATTTTATGGGACCCCTTCTTTCAAACTCTATTTAAACATATCCAAAGGGGGAACCACGCCTCTTCACCCTTTCCCCTTCCTCCTAAAGGTGCTCTTCTCCTTTTTCAACCCTAAACCCCTCTGTCCAGGGCTACAATACCCAGACTCCTTTCCTTCTAGTCTCTTCTTCCTTCTGTCCTCCACTTCTTTCAGGATCATCTCCACCCCTAGCATCACCTTTTCCATGGCTCCCAAGGGCAAATGTCTTGTCTCTCGTCGGCGTCACGCTTCTCCCGAAGTTGGTGAAGGTTCCAGGGCACCTGTAGAGCGCCGGAGCAAGCACTGGGAGGACCGTCTTCCAGAGCTCATTGTTCCTCCGGATCTGCATCTTACTCGTGTCCCTGGCACCTTCCAGAAGTTCGTCCAGCCACGATATGTGGATTTTGTCTCCATCGAAGACATGTTTCGGGTCTACAACCCCTGTTTGACACCCAGGATTAGACCGTCTTTCTCTATGCTCACAAGCGGTACTCCCCAATCGCTGTCACCGAGTTTTTCAACAATATGGGGATGATCGCTAATATGGAGCTGTACACCACAGTCAGAGGTATTACCTTCCAGATTACAGCTAATCTCTTCAGTCGTGCATTGCAACTTCCAAATTCTGGGGCTGATGTTCTTGTCAACCGTCCTCCTCTCTCAGAGTACTATACTCTCCTCACCCAACAACCCTATGATTCAACCAAAGATCATGTAAAGCTCAATGCCAACTCCTTTCCCCCACTTAACAGATTGATCCATCACATCTTCACTACCCTTATTGCTCCTAAGGATGGTAGTCGAGAGCTTGTGACCCAGGTTCACAAGTCTCTTTTCTTCTTCTTCCTCAAGGCCCAACAAATCAATCTTCCTCAACTTAAGGTCGACCTCATCAAACAATGTTTCAATAATCCCAAAAGGTCTATGCCATATGCCTGCCCCATTACCTCACTCTTATCCTTCATTGGCATTCCCATTCCTGATAATGAGTGTGTCTCTCTCAAGTCCTGAAGTGCCTTCGATCTTACTACGGCCCATAGGATGGGTTACAAACTAGTTGATGGGAGAGTCACCAGGACTCTAAAGGGTAAGGTGCAGGATGTTGAAGAAGAATTCGCTGAAGATGCAGAAGGTGATGAAGACTCACAACCAGAGCCCATGGATGCTCAGGGAGGTGACACAGATGCTCCTGAAGAACAAGATCCACCAGCTGAAGCACCATCTCTTCGGGATTTCCTCGCCGATCAGCTGGCTCAGATGCAACAACTCTTCACTACTGGCTTTGATCAACTCAATGCCCGCATGGACACTTTTGATGCTTCCCACGCCAACATTCAACAGCAGCTTGAAACCCTCTCTAAGGAGTTTCATGACTTCCATCATCCCTCTGCTCCTGGGCATGACGATGCTTAGAGTGTCTAGGGTCGAGTCTGGGGTCATGTAGTTCTTTCACTTGTTTTGAGTCATGAGTCAGTTATCTATATTAGTTATGTCATTTCCCTTCTTTTGCTTTTATTTCATGTAATGGATGTCATTTCTATAACTGTGTGTTCTTCACGTTCAATCAATGAAATCACAGTTCTTTACTTTATTTTTATCTATGTGTGCATGATTTATCTTTTTGAATGTTGTCAAAAGGGGGAGAAACATCAATTGTAATTTTGTCATCATCAAAAAGGGGGAGAATGTTGGGTTATAATGTGTATGATGACATGTGCTTAAATGTTTTTGATGATGTTGGAAACATGATAAATTCGACAAAGACCATGGGAGAAATGAATAAATGAAAATAATGCTCTTATTGATCACCTATGTATTCATTGTATCTCACTTAGAATGACTTTTAATGTAGGTGTGAATGCATACAAGACAAGCATCAAAATCCAATCACAAAAGATCAAGAAAAACACTTCAAGTTGTTACCTGTCGACAACCATGAAGGCACCTGTCGACAGATAGACCATCTAGGAACAAACATGCTTCTGGAAGCTAAAATGGAGCAGTAGCTGTCGACAGATGGAGTTTACCTGTCGACAGATAATGCTGGCTATCGATAGCCAGGGATCACCTGTCGACAGCCCCAGTCTTCCAGAAACAACATGGTTCTGGAAACCAGATTTGAGCAGTACCTGTTGACAACTATGATGTGCCTGTCGACAACCGAAGGTTAAGTCACAACGGATGGTCAGGATATGATCTATATTAGGATGATTCCTTTAAGCACGATTCTCCATACTTGGACACCCATATATATAGATCATATGAAGGTATTTTCGTAGCAAGAAGCCACCATACCAAAACCCTAGAAAAATCGAAAAGGAAGGCTCTCTCTCTGTTGCTCTACTTCAACTCTCCGTCCAGTGCAAGGAAGATCCATCTCACAAGCAGAGTTGAAGTCGGTCCTTCCAAAATTCAAGCTTCTCCATCATCTGATCATCATCAACATAGAGCTTGGAGTTCTTCTGGACGACCACCACGAAGAGTTCACATATGGATTTGTTTCTACATCTCAGAACTCTTTCCTTCCACTTTTCACTATTCTGTGTGTGTGGTAGTGGTTCGAGCGTCCCTTGTGCTTGATCCACGTGTGTGGTGTTGTTCTGATTGCGTGTTTGCATCAGACAACGTGCGTATGTGTGTTTGTAGAGTTGAACTCACTGATAAGCAGTCTTTCTACATGTGTGTGTGGACGGTGGATGTAGGACGTAAGATACACGAGTTGTGTACTCCGAACCACCTTAAATCTTCGTGTCTCGTGGTTTGCACGTTTCTACGATAGATGTTTGGTAGGCACTAATGATTGTTCACACGCTAGATAAGTTGCTTAGTTTCTAATCACAACTTGCACACACACCATAGTTCGAATTCAATACATGTCTGTCTAAGTTTTCAATAAGTCAGTGTTGGATCGAAAAGAAGGTCATAGTGCTTTTAATTGGTAGTAATCTATTCAACCCCCCTTCTAGATTACTGCTTTAGATAATTCCCTGCACCTTTCAATTCCCTCCTCCTATGGCCTCTTCTCCACGTCCAAGAAGTCTCATCAGAGCAATTGGGTTGGCCATGAATGGTTTGGGGGTGTATTTATGCATCTAGCATTGTTAATTCCTAACACAACTCTAACTTCCCTTTAACTAGAAATTTCCATCTTTATCTAGCCTTTGTAACGACCCTGATTTTTAAATCCCAAATAAATGGGGATAAATTAGTGGACAAGATTGAGTAAGGTCTCAATCAGGATAATTAAAGTAAAGAAGTCAATAAAGGAAGTCTTGGGATGCGTGAGAAATTCATGAAATGGGGACACTGGTACCCCCCTCTCAACTAGTTACAACTTTCCAATCCTTCGTGATGATCAGTCCATCTCCATAAATAAATTATCTTTTATTTTAAGTATTTTTGGTGATTAACAAAACCTTGAAAAAATGTTTTCTAACAACTCTTTCTGAAGTTCACTCACAGGAAATAACTCTAGAAAATTCTGTAAGTTATCCTCACTTACTACTATCTGAATTTCATTGCATATGTTTCTAAGTACACATCGATTTTCTTTATAGAAACAACGATTCGATCACCATAACGATTCGATAAGTTACTTAAACAACGATTTGATCGAAAAACAACAATTTGATTGAAAACAACGATTCGCTTTAAGTTAAAACAACGATTTGCTCGAAAACAACGATTTTGTAACACCCTCCTCCGACCGCACACACACACATATATACATATCACATAGCTCTAGATCGGAAGAGGGGTTACACTAAAAAACTTCGTTATGGGCAGACAAATCTGTGTAGTGCCCAAGACTAGCAAACCATTCCACAAAGGCATCTTTGGAAGTATTATACCTCAACAAAGTAACTAAGTATCAACACCCATTATTTACATAAAGCCAAACTTTCTCTCTCTAGACCTTTAATTGTACAACAAAATCTCTAAAGAGTCACAGAAGCTATGTTCTTCTTTATCATCACCAGCAGAGTTGTGAATAATCTGTAGCGAAGATTGCACTTACCTTCAATCTAAAAGGGGGTGGAGGAAAGAAAACCATGAGTCAGAGGACTCAGTAGGCGAAAGTAAGCGTAAAGATATGAGTTTCAATTGCAGAACTAAGTGAGTATTCAGAAAGTGTGTATATTGATCAAAACATACTTGCTCATGAACTTCATACTTAACATAAACATATAGCCCAAGCTGGTTTCATAACGGGCTCAAATGAATCTCAGAACAAAAGTCACATATGTCTTACAAAAATTCAGATTATAACTTGATTCGGAAATGAATTCGACAGGCATCATACTGCTCTCAAGAGGTTACTAAATAATGTAAATACATCCTCAATGCCTAGGCGATTCCACCATCTTGGATCTTGTTCATTGCGCAAAAACGGGGTTTATTACCCACCATCATCAGGCCATTGACTTGTATTTACCTACAAACTATCGCCCACAGCTCATTACAAGTGACTGGTGCTACCATAAGTGATCCTAATCCCTCTTTGAAGAGAGCACTGTCTTTAGATCATAAATTATATTTCATAAGCAAAATAGTGATAGAAATTCAAAGAATATTTTGATGAATGAGTAATCAAATTTTCTTGGTCATAAAGTAGTTTAAAATTCAAGGAAGTGAGGTAAATAACTCATAGGGTCAATAGTATAGTGAGTCTTCAAGGGATAGGACAAGAATTGGTGATGAAAACACAACAAGACAGCATGTATCGATAGCCAGAAGGTAGCTGTCGACAGGTACTAGTTCCCAGAACCATGTTTCTGGGATTTGGACTGTGCTTGTCGACAGGTAAGGGTCATCTGTCGACAGGTCAGGGTCATCTGTCGACAGATGAGAGCTATCTGTCGACAGCTACTGATTTTTCAGAAATTCTGAGTTCTGTGAACTTGAGGCCTGTCGACATATGACTTCTAGCTGTCGACAGCCGTAGATCAGGCTTCCAGAAATGGATCTATACATCTCTAAAGACTCTTTTTAGATGTTCTTATGAATTCACTCATACTTAACAACATCAAGGAGGATCTTGTACACACTTCTAAACATCACTTAGATGAGGGAATCAAGTGGAAAAACAGGGACATACTGTAGCATATACACCTATGACAAGATGATAGCTGAGGACATAACTCTTCCAAAACACTTTCTCTTGCAACAAAAAAGAAGATTTCCATCAACATGCTTGGAGTAACAGAATACTAACTAAATCATGATTACAAGGAATAGAAACACAATTCTAATGATGTTTCTAGAATCAGTGACAAGTGTGAACATGGTCTAATGCCTAAACCTGGATTTCTTAACATGAAAGGGGAGATTTGGAGAGGAAACATAGGAAGGAACCTATAGAACATGGAACAAATAGGAACATGGATTGTACAGGTGGAAAGCATAAGTATAAAACAAGGAATGGAAAAAGAGTCGTAGTGTAGCAACCCGGAAAATTTAATATTTAAAAAAATTCAAAATAATAATTTCTTTAAATTGAAATAATAGAAACGTACGTACCATTATTGTATGTGCAATAATACACCAGAAAATTCCGTAAAAATTATAAATCAACCCCAAATATTATCCCTGAGTGTTCCATGAAGAAATTCGTGCAACGAAAAATCCGGTTGACTAAGTGTACGTCACAATGTGAGTAATTATCCAAATTAGGAAACTAAGTCGGAAAACCGTTAACACGGAAAAATAACGCGCTCATAAATCAAACGATCATGTTGGAGAGACTTCCAACATCATGTGATGATTAACCATTATCGGGTTTGGACCAATGGACCTCTCATAGCCCATGAATAAATTCAAATAAGAAAATGCAATAAAACTCATAACTCTATTATTCCCTAATTAAAAAGGGAAAACCTATAAGACAAATTCCAATAAATAATGGGCTTGGTTAAATGGACCCATTAGAAATTAGTGGGCCAAAATAAGGATTTTTAAAAGAAGAATAATAGGAAAATACCCTAAATTCGTAACTAAATTATTACCTAAATAGAAAAGGGGTATTTAATGCATTAAATAGGAAGTTTGAGTTAGAATTGGATTCCTAAACCTATCATAATAGGTTGGCCACGAATTTGGCTCCCATCCTAACCCAAATAGGAAGAGGAAAGCTTGGGAGGAGGTTAGGAAAGGAGGAAATTCAGAATTTAATAGAAGTTAGAGTACTATTAGGAATTAGAAACATAACTAGCATAAATACACCTCTTAAAACCCTCTTGGCCGACCCTAGCTCGTTGCCAAAGGTTGTTGGACGTGGAGAAGAGGCCAAGGAGGAGAGGATCTCGTGGGGAGAAGGAGTTCTTGGAGCTTCTTCCTCGTTCTTGGAGTTCTAAGCCCTAGAAGACAAATCGAGTCCAAGGTAGGCATTCTCACAAGCTAAAATTCTGAAATCTTGTCTGTAGGTTCTTCCTACCCTCTTGAACGAGACCCCCAAGTTTCATATTTTTCCATCAATCATATCGTTTCTTATGAATTTTCAAAATTCTGTACACTTCATGACCCCGAGCCCTTTTCTTTAATGCATATCTTTGAATCCACTCGTCCTCTTGCCATGGAACTTTTTGAGTAAATACTGAGGGTTGATAGGCATCTTCTACCCCTAAAAGTCCTAAATTTGATTCACTCTAGTTGGCAAATTAAATCATCTATTCCAAGTTGCTTACTGTTCTTGTTCTTCATGTTGCATGAATTTAAAACCTATCGAGTTTCTTGAAAACTGCAAATTCCTATTTACTGCATGTACCCTGGCCTGTCTGGAGTTGTTAGAAATTTGTTTCACGAATTTTCATAAACCAGGTGATTTGTTCTAATTTTTCAAAGCACCCTATATCAATTTGATTCAAGTTGGCCCGCAATCCAAAGCCTGGTCTGATTCCTGTCAGACCCAGGCGCAGACCACCAGATTGCAATGGGCCGATATGTCGCCTTCTGAGGTCTGATTGCGACAGCCTACCAGTCGCATTCAGAAAGCGACAGGTGAGCCGTCGCTATCCCTGTGCCTGTCCTGTCGCGACCCTTTCCCGCCTCTGTCGCGTTCACAAGGCCGTCGCGACAGTACCCATGTCGCGATCTGCCTACCCCTGTCGCAATCCGTACTGGCCTATGTCGCCTTCATAGGTTTTTGGATGAAAATCCATACAAATTATTTCTGTCGCTTTTCTAAATAATTCTTACGCCTTTTTACAGTTATACCCCCAGTAAAAACTTGTTTTAAAAATGGAGTTTTATTGAATGCTTTAAAATACATATTCACGACTTCTTTTCTATCTATGATCTCTCATACACATGCACACACATGAACCATCCATATATGGCTGAAATCTGGCATAAAATATCTCATAATGTATCTGGTAATTTATTGCAATAAAGCATATTAATTGCCTTATTTTAAAGGACTTGTATTCGTTTCTTGCGTTGTTTATATACCGATATAGACACTCCACTGTTCTAGAATTCCTCTAGAACGTCAAGTACCTGTTTTATATACACACTTTACTTGGCTTGTGGTGAACTCTCCGTCGGATATTCCTTTCGCCGGACTAGTGAACTCTTGCACAAGGCCTCTGTAAGTCTCCTCTGATCATGGATTCCCACATGGTCGACGAGCCGGTTGTACCCTAACACCCCTTTACACCTTTAGGGATCTATATGATCTAAATGGCTATTAAAAATTCACCCTCGTCTTGAATCACGCCGGACCTCTGGACCTGTGCATAACAAGGCCAGTGGTAGAGTCGTGAATTCCACCTGACTGCCAATACGACGTGCGCGTGTTGTGCAACTGTTACTATCGCCTGTTTACTCGTTGTTTTACGCGATGTCCACTAGCTCTCATCTATACTCTACTCGCTCACCTATTCACGTTCACTCTACTATCTCATCTACTCATCTAGTGCTCTTATCTATTTCTTGGTACTCTCAAATTGGCCATTAATTGATTGTCTAAAGATAAACAATATAACCAATGCCAGTGCAATAGGGCCCGATCAGGTCCTGGGGGGAGCGCCCGAAAGTGCCATTTGCCCGCGGGAGTTAAATGATCAGGATGTCGGCATTACATCCAAGTGCCATACTATCAAGATTAATCTAAGACAATCAACACAAAGTACTATATTCTCTCGTTGTCTTTTGACAAACAAGTGCTATACTCTCTCTCGGCTATCTTCGGATATCCAAAGTGCAATTACTATCTTGATTGACGAAAGTTAATCAAAAGTGCCAGACTATTTCAATTGATAAGAAAATCAATCAAAGTGCAATTTACTCTCTATATGGCCAACTACTTTCTCTCTCCTTGCTATACATGTGTCGTGCTATTGCTTGACATTGGCGTTATTTGCTATCGTGTCGTTGTTGCTTTCTATCGTGACTTGATCTTATTCATTGTGCTATACTTGATTCATCTGCTATTTGAACCATGTTACTTGTGTTCTTACTTTATCGACTTTACATAACTCTCTCTATCTTTAGTTGCTCTGCCATTTAATGCACTAATTATTTAAAGCCTGCTTGAGCCTGAGATTTAAGTCCTATTGGGCGTTATCGCTCACCCTTCGTTATTTGTTATTGTGTCTCAGGTAAGTCGGACGATGACGTTATACGTACCAATGGGACAAGACTAGAGTGATGAGCGACCCAAAGTCAACTCATGAAGTTACCTTAGTACCATGGAGTCTAGTAGTTATTGCTTTAGATTTCTTTTCAATGTAATGATGTCATTGAGCCCTGTGTATTGGCTCCGGATTAGCGGTTGTAATGGTCTTAGTGATTTTAAAATGAAATCAAGAGTTATTTCAATTATTGTTCATTAGATGCTCTGATGTTTGTGAAAGTATGCGCAATTTTCGTTACCATACTCGTTGTTCGCGTCTCCCTCCGATTTATTCCGCTACTAAATTGGAGGGGCGTGACACGTAGGGGAACCTACTTAACTTGAAAGGGGAATGAAGATTATTCTTGGTAACCACATAGTTCCAAAGGTAGTCAGGGAGTTAAACAAAAGTCTGGAGTTACAGCCACGTATACAGAAGATGTACACACTAATCCAAAATTGATTGACAAGCTCAAAGGCAACATGTACGAGGCTATAATCTTTCTAACAAGAGTAGAGATTTGAGGTACGAGGAGAGGATAGATTCCTACACATGATCGACCAAGAATTTAGAAAACGAAGTCCTGGGTATACAATTCATCTAAACAACACTTGTTAAAACATGCTTACAAGAGATTATCAAGTTGTTCTAATGATGGTTTACAAGTAAAAGGGCAGACATGTACGTGATCAAGAACTTCTTAGCCCATGTAAAAGGCAAAGATGGAGGAAGAAGAAAGAATCCTACATAGCTTAAGGAGTAGTGTTTCCACTCCGATGGCCTATAATTGATGGAAGGAAAGGGAGCCAATGGTGCAGTACAATTGCTTTCGACAGCAACAACTGGTAGCACCTTCAGGCAGAAGCAGAAGCTCCTCTTGGCACACCACCACGGTAGCTACCCATCAGCACCAAGGTGCATGCACAACAACAGCAACAATAGAGGGACAAGAACTGAAGAAGAGTGGAAGAGCAGGAAGGAGACCCGGTAGATGCTAGCGTTGGAAAGACTAGTATGCTGGTTACTGAGAGGTTTTTATAACTCAACAAAGCTCCCATGCATGAGGACACGCCCTTGGTGTGTCTTTTACTGTCGACACGTTAAACATGCACCCTTCACAGCTGAACACCTCATGTAAATATGTGTTAACCTCAGCCCCTTGTGTGCTGGCCTTCCCAGTGCCTCACACGTAGGCACTAAAAATTCCCAGGAAAATTCCCACCGTAATTGGATCATAAATCAGCTGGCCCATTAAACCTTATGTAAACATGTTCAAATGGTGTCCATTTGTGTTGAAATTTCAGCCATAGGCTAATGTAATGGTTTTACAAATTATGGTTATTTTAGTTTAATGTTTAGAATTTATTTTCCACTGGGTGAAAAATCACCCGAAAAATAGTTGCGTCGGCTTAATCTCGAAATCTGTACGTCAACAAATCCGGATATTTATATTTCTGATATCACCACATTTTTTTTGGAAATTATGGTGCTCTTGGATTTCATTTTCGTTACAGAATTCTAGTGTCGCCCTGTTGGAGCGCGCACCTCTAAGTACGTTACTGGAATAACATTTATTATCGCCAATTAATTCTAAATTAAAGTTAACTACAACCCATGAAAATAATATTATTTAACAATCCAATTATTCAAGTTTTCTAGTAAATAGATTTTTCGGGGTGTTACAACTCTCCCCCACTAAAAGAGTTTGGTTCTCCAAACTCCTTGACTAGTTTGGGAAGGATAACAAAAATTATGTTTTCAACCTTCTAAATTTTATTTATTCCAGATTAGTCTTACCAATCTTGTCATGTTTATTATGTCATATGATGTATACACCCTCTATATCATTTGTTATCATGACATCGTCAGTTGATGGAGATATGAATATTAGCATTTCTAGTTATTAAAGAGTCATATTGTGATCATAGGTTCAATTAGATGCAACCTTCACTATGTTCTTTATTTTGGTAATAGGGTATTATGTATTGAGTAGATCCTTGTTAATAGCATATTATACTTAAAGTCTCCCCCACTAATGAATAACCTTAATCCTTAGAGAGTTATATGAATACATATTCCATTGGAAAGGGGTAATCAAGCATGACGAGAATGATGAGTATTGAGAATATGATGATAATCAGTAAAAGATTTTATTTATCTCATAAAATTTTTAGTACAGAACTCCATAATTCAACCTTACCAAATTACATGGGTTGGCAAAACTTACCAAGCTTTGACATGCTATAATAACTAAACTCAAGTATTTCTCACTATATTCTAGTCCTATTGACTTATACATAAAGATTACTTTTAATAACTTCAGTCAATTCTCCTTATGGCTTAAGGGCTTCCTGAACTCTTGTCATTGTTTTGAGAGTGTACAAGACATTCTGAGATTCGATGCTTTAGACTTCCGCACTTCCAATATGCTCTTAGTCTCCGCCAACAGTCTTCTTTGACATGGCCCGGTTTGTGACAATATGCACAAGCTTCCTTAAGTTGTGTCTTGACATTCTCTTGCTTGTTGGTCTTTTTGATCTTTTTGCTCTTCTTGTTCCGCTTCACCATCTTTTTACCAGTTGTTTCTCTTTTATTGGAGGGAACTGTCCTTTTCTGTATAGATACTGTAATACTCACTATTTCTTGGAGATTTGTACTTCTAAAATTTTCATGCAGTTTCATTTTCCCTTGATCACCGACTAGAACTACTTGCTCCAAGGACTGAGCAAGGTTGTTCATTGCACATTGAACCTCTCTCCAACATGTTTCTTCTCCCATCATGTTGGGCTGAGCAAACAATTTTAAGTTTGGTTAATCAATCACGTAATTTAAAACTCAGCTTTTCTAACTTATTCTATTAATACAACTGTTATTGTGTGTATCTAGTTACTTGATACATTAACCTTCGACATTAACCTTCGTGATTAAATGATGTCTTTTCCTTATAGGATTTTAAAATATGACATATGATTTATATTGTGTCCCTGATTTTGATAAGTCAAGTAAAATGTATTAAATATCTAACACATCTTTTGTATCATAAAGAAATTGATAAAGTCAAAGGTTCTTTTTAATGTGTTGATTCTGGTTAATTCATAGGTTGACACATAAATAATACTGAGTGAGCTGCTGAAGTTTGGTGATGCATATAAGTCACTTGTTTGGACAACACAAGAGTGTGTTAACTTCGATTGAGGATGAAATGGTTCTATTTGTAAACATAAACTGGTGGTTTCACTGGAATTTGGATTCTATAAGGTTTACTTGAATTATGAGACTTTCAGGTAGGCCAAACTGTGAGAAATTAGAAAGACGCTATTTTGTTGGAATCGCCAAAATCACATTTTTTTTCTTCGGTGGGAGAGTTGACTTTTTATTGGTAAGAGATATAATTTTTCTGACATTTTTATTGGATTCAAATGGGGGGTACATCCTTATTTACATATAATATCTTAAGTAAATGAAACATCAATATGGAATGTAAATAAGCTATGAGTTTCAGTACTACAGGGTTCCTGCTGACACCTTTGACTGGAAAAGGAATGGTTCTAATTAACATCACAGATTGGTGTATGTTTTCCCAGAACCAACTTCTAAGATCTGAACACTGCCTGTCGATAGACCAGGGTCGGCTGTCGATAGGTGAAGACCATCTGTCGACAGATGGAAGCTATCTGTCGACAGCTACTGGTGGATTTGCACTATCTGGGTTCTGGAAGCAGGATACCTATCGACAGCTAGATTCTGCCTATCAACAGATGTAAGTTGATCTTCCAGAAATGGTTTAACATCAACTTAAGAGACTCTTCTAAGAGTTCCTATCATTTCATGAAGAATTAAACAACATCTAGTGGATCTTATATACAATTCTTGATACAACTTCCATGGAGAAAATGATAGAATAAAGAGGAAATCTTTACAGTATGGATAGCATGGGAAAACTTATGGTAGGAAGGTCCTGTAGATATAACTTCTTTTAAGAGAGTCTTCCTTGCATCTAGTGGAAAGTCCACGTCAAGTGCACATGAACATCAACCCTAGGCATGGGCATAAACTAAATGAAACATGATCACAATGGATAAGAAAGACATTTCTATTGTTTTTTTTTTTTGGAACACAAATCAAGGTAATATCATGATTGACACTTAAACTCAAGGTTCTAACCGAAGAAGGAGATAAGAAAGAGGAAATCCTACCTCTAGATATTCATTTCATACTCAATACAATCTATATCCAACTTTACTTATCTAGCTTAACCTCAGGCTTTCAACCCATCCTCACAGGTCACAACAAGATGTTGAAGACCAATAACTCTATAGTATTTGGATCCTCAATCGATTTGCTCTGATACCACCTCTGTAACACCCTCCTCCGACCGCACACACACACATATATACATATCACATAGCTCTAGATCGGAAGAGGGGTTACACTAACAAACTTTGTTATGGGTAGACAAATCTGTGTAGTGCCCAAAACTAGCAAACCATTCCACAAAGGCATCTTTGGAAGTATTATACCTCAACAAAGTAACTAAGTATTAACACCCATTATTTACATAAAGCCATACTTTCTCTCTCTAGACCTTTAATAGTACAACAAAATCTCTAAAGAGTCACAGAAGCTATGTTCTTCTTTATCATCACCAGCAGAGTTGTGAATAATCTATAGCCAAGATTGCACTTACCTTCAATCTAAAAGGGGGTGGAGGAAAGAAAACCATGAGTCAGAGGACTCAGTAGGCGAAAGTAAGCGTAAAGATATGAGTTTCAATTGCAGAACTAAGTGAGTATTCAAAAGTGTGTATATTGATCAAAACATACTTGCTCATGAACTTCATACTTAACATAAACATATAGCCCAAGCTGGTTTCATAACGGGCTCAAATGAATCTCAGAACAAAAGTCACATATGTCTTACAAAAATTCAGATTATAACTTGATTCGGAAATGAATTCGACAGGCATCATACTGCTCTCAAGAGGTTACTAAATAATGTAAATACATCCTCAATGCCTAGGCGATTCCACCATCTTGGATCTTGTTCATTGCGCAAAAACGGGGTTTATTACCCACCATCATCAGGCCATTGACTTGGATTTACCTACAAACTATCGCCCACAGCTGATCACAAGTGACTGGTGCTACCACAAGTGATCCTAATCCCTCTTTGAAGAGAGCATTGTCTTCAAATCATAGGTTATATTTCATGAGCACAATAGGGATAGAAATTCAAAGAATATTTTGATGAATGAGTAATCAAATTTTCTTGGTCATGAAGTGATTTAAAATTCAAGGAAGTGAGGTAAACAACTCATAGGGTCAATAGTATAGTGAGTCTTCAAGGGATAGGACAAGAATTGGTGATGAAAACACAACAGGACAGCATGTGTCGACAGCTAGAAGGTAGTTGTCAACAGGTACTGGTTCCCAGAACCATGTTTATGGGATTTGGTTTGTGCCTGTCTACAGGTAAGGGTCATCTGTCGATAGGTCAGGGTCATCTGTCGACAGATGAGAGCTATCTGTCGATAGCTACTGATTTTTCAGAAGTTCTGAGTTCTGTGAACTTGAGGCCTGTCGACAGATGACTTCTAGCTGTCGACAGTAGTAGATCTGCCTTCCAGAAATGGATCTTAACATCTCTAAAGACTCTTTTTGGATGTTCCTATGAATTCACTCATACTTAACAACATCAAGGAGGATCTTGTACACACTTCTAAACATCACTTAGATGAGGGAATCAAGTGGAAAAACAGGGACATACTGTAGCATATACACCTATGACAAGATGATAGTTGAAGACATAACTCTTCCAAAACACTTTCTCTTGCAACAAAAGAAAAGATTTCCATCAACATGCTTGGAGTAACAGAATACTAACTAAAGCATGATTATAAGGAATAGAAATACAATTCTAATGATGTTTCCAGAATCAGTGGCAAGTGTGAACATGGTCTAATGCCTAAACCTGGATTTCTTAACATGAAAGGTGAGATTTGGAGAGGAAACGTAGGAAGGAACCTACAGAACATGGAACAAATAAGAACATGGATTGTACAAGTGGAAAGCATAAGTATAAAACAAGGAATGGAAAAAGAGTCGTAACTTGAAAGGGGAATGAAGATTCTTCTTGGTAACCACATAGTTCCAAAGGTAGTTAGGGAGTCAAACAAAAGTCTAGAGTTACAGCCACATATATAGGAGATGTACACACTAATCCAAAATTGATTGACAAGCTCAAAGGCAACATGTACGAGGCTATAATCTTTCTAACAAGAGTGGAGATTTGAGGTACGAGGAGAGGATAGAATCCTACACATGATCGGCCAAGAATTTAGAAAACGAAGTACATGGTATACAATTCATCTAAACAACACTTGTTAAAACATGCTTACAAGAGATTATCACACTGTTCTAAAGATGGTTTACAAGTAAAAGAGCAGACATGTACGTGATCAAGAACTTCTTAGCCCATGTAAAAGGCAAAGATGGAGGAAGAAGAAAGAATCCTACATAGCTTGAGGAGTAATGTTTCCACTCCAATGGCCTATAATTGATGAAAGGAAAGGGAGCCAAAGGTGTAGTACAACTGCTTCCGACAGCAACAACTGGTAGCACCTTCAGTCAGAAGCAGCAGCTCCTCTTGGCGCACCACGACGACAGCTACCCATCAGCACCAAGGTGCACGCACAGCAACAGCAATAGTAGAAGGACAAGAACTGAAGAAGAGTGCAAGAGGAGGAAGGAGACCCAGCAGATGCTAGCGTTGGAAAGACTAGTATGCTAGTTACGGGGAGGTTTTTATAACTCAGTAAAGCTCCCATGCATGAGGACACACAGCCCTTGGTGTGTCACAGTAAAAACCATTTGGTTTTTACTGTCGACACGTTAAACATGCACCCTTCACAGCTAAACACCTCATGTAAATATGTGTTAACCTCAGCCCCTTGTGTGCTGGCCTTCCCAGTGCCTCACACGTAGGCACTAAAAATTCCCAGGAAAATTCCCATAGTAATTGGATCATAAATCAGCCAGCCCATTAAACCTTATGTAAACATGTTCAAATGATGTCCATTTGTGTTGAAATTTCAGCCATAGGCTAATGCAATGGTTTTACAAATTATGGTGGTTTTAGTTTAATTTTTAGTATTTATTTTCCACTGGGTGAAAAATTACCCAGAAAATAGTTACGTCAGCTTAATCTCGAAATCCGTACGTCATCAAATCCGGATATTTACATTTTGGATATCACCATATTTTTCTGGAAATTATGGTGTTCTCAGATTTTATTTTTGTTACAGAATTCTGGTGTCGCCATGTTGGAGTGCGCACCTCTAAGTACGTTACTGGAATAACATTTATTATCACCAATTAATCCTAAATTAAATTTAACTACAACCCATGAAAATAATCTTGTTTAACAATCCAATTATTCATAGTTTTCTAGTAAATAGAATTTTCAGGGTGTTACAGATCTGCTTTAACTTAAACAACGATTTGCTCGAAAACAACGATTCGCTTTAAGATAAACAATGACTTGCTCGAAAACAAAGATTTGATAAAAAAACAATGATTTGCTTTAACATAAACAACAATTTTCTCGAAAACAATGATTCACTCTAAGTTAAACAATGATTTGCTCGAAAATAACGATTAACTTTGACTTAAACAACGATTTGCTCAAAAACAACGATTTGATCGAAACAACGATTCGCTTGCACTTAAACAACGATTTAATCGAAAACAACGATATGCTTGTACTTAAACAATGATTTGATCGAAAACAACGATTTGTCTTCATTTAAACAACGATTTGATCACAAACAATGATTTGGTCACAAACAACGATTTGTCTTCACTTGAACAACGATTTCGGTCTCACAATGATTTCATTATTGAAACAATGATTTCATGATCGATTTCGTTCAAATAACAATTTAATGATCGATTTTAGTAAAACAACGATTTGATCTACTCATCGATTTCTGTTAAGTAATAACCTATACAAAACATCAATTTCATTATATTAATACATGGATTATGTTCACATCGACTTGGTTTCAACTTGGAATATATTCTCACATGATTATATCATCAATTTGATATCAATATCATTTCTATACAGAATATTCTTTACTTTCAAATAAATTTATATAGCTCTTGAACAGTCTTGCTTTATCTTTTTATTTTCATATGCATATTCTATAGACTCTGTGGATTTCAAAAAGCCTTCCCGCGCATCTTACTGTATCCTAAGATCTTGACCATTTATTGTGGTAGTACAATATTTCCACATGATATATCCTTGCACACTTCACTTGTCACATAAAGTCTTGCTTTGTGTAATGTCAAAATTACCTTTCCTTCTTGGTATATCTTTATACTGCACGACTACTAATGTTGACTGACAATTTGGACAAAGAGAAGTTGTCTAGGTGTCAGCATTTATTGTATGCAAGACTTTTGTAGAAACGCATGTCAAAGATGGAGTTGTCAACCTGACAAAAGGATAGAAGATTTAGACAATCTTTCCCTGAAGGTGTAAGGATCAATCCAAGCATTAATGGCTGCAGACTCACCTACTTCGTACTCTGGACCAGTCTCTTTAATGTGCATGAAGCTGTGAGACAACAAACATTTCAACGGCTACTACAACGGTCAAAATATTTTGCAGAAGATAAATAGAAGACTGGCGACTCCATGGAAGAGGGTTAGATCGTTTGAACTCTTGAATCTTCGAAAAGCTTGAAGCTCGAGTCACCTGAAAAGAAACAAGAGCTAGCTCGTCCATTCCAACCTTCAAAATCTCTTAGCTCTCAGAGATCTCATTCCATTCCTTTTGAGAGCTAGCGTAGGTCTGAGAGAGAGTGTTCATTCAAGATTATTTGGTGTCTCTCAGACATCGCCTCAGATCAAGCATTGTCTATAAGCTTGGTCTTGGGGCCCTCATCTTTCAACAAGATCTTTGTGGGCATTCCTCTTCGGGTGTGAAGAGAAGACCTGTTGAATCAGGTGGTATAATTCCTCTTCTGGTTGAGAAGAGAAGGCTAGTTGTTGCTAAATGTTAAGTGTTCATAAGGGGGACTATACCCTTGTTTAGTGGAAACCCCAGTTGTTGCTTGTGAACTGGACGTAGGACTCCTTGGGATAGGCGGTCCGAGCCAGGATAAAAATCTCCTGTTATTTGTGTGATTGTTTTTGTGTCTTCATTGTCACTAACTCTAACTATTAAACTTAGTGTTTTCTGTCTAATTTATTTTATTTACAAGAATTTCTCCTAAAACACTTTTTAAGCAATCCATTCACCCCCCCCTCTGGGCTTGCTATCTGGGTAACAAGTGGTATCAGAGCCAAGTCTCTTTAAGTAGAAGATCTCACGATCTTAAGAGCAAAGATAAATGGCAGCTCAAGGATAAGCTGAAGGTCAGTTCGTCAACAGACCTCCTCTATTTGATGGTGAAGATTACAACTATTGGAAGACTCGAATGGAGTTCTTATTTCAAGGTCTCGATTTTCAGCTTTGGTCAATCATTGAAGAAGGAGACCTTATGGTACTCAACAACATAGAAAATTGGACAGATGATGACAAGAATAAAATATCTCTTAACAGCAAAGCTAAAAGCATACTGTGTTGTGCACTCAGCAAGAAAGAATTCAACAGAATTTCCGCTTGCAAGTCAGCCATGGAAATGTGGGAAAAGCTAAGGCTCACATACGAAGGAACTATTAAGGTAAAGGAAACAAGGATAGATATTTTGGTAGCTCAATATGAGTGATTTCAAATGCAATATGGAGAGTCCATCACTCAAATGTACAGTAGATTCACAGACATAACCAACGGATTGGCTGGGCTTGGAAAAACTTATGAGATCAGAGACATGGTGAGAAAAATATTAAGATCTCTACCAGCCTCATGGACTGCAAAAGTGACAGCCATAGAAGAAGCCAAGGACATCAAGAGAATGTCACTTGAGAAACTCATTGGGTCTTTAATGGCTCATAAAATAAATATGGAAAGGCTGGGAGAATCCTCCAGCAAAAAGAAGCATAGCAACGCTCTCAAGGCCACAGAAGACACATCTGATGGTGAGTCAGTAAGTGACAAGAGCAATGAGAGCAATGAAGATGAAGAAACTTTTTATTCTAGAAGACTGCAACGTATACTGGCAAAAAAGAAGTACCAATCAGGAAGAAGATATTTCAAGAAAGGTAAAGACTTCAAAAGACTAGAAGGGAAAGAAGTCAATAAATCTGAACCCATATGCTATGAGTGCAAGAAGCCAGGACACATCAAAGCTGAGTGTCTAAAGTTAAAGAAAACTGAGTTCAAGAAGAAGGACAACATAAAGAAGTTCAAAAGATACAAGAAGAAAGCCATGGCCGCTGCATGGAACAACGAAAGTGACTCAGATAGTGAGTCAAGCTCCAGGGAAGATGATGAAGAAAAGGCCAACATAGCCTTTATGGCAAATGTTGATGAAAAGGTAACTTCTGACTCATCATTTACTTCTTGCAATGAATTAGATTTCGATAGCTTAGAAGATGCTTTTAACGAACTATATAGTAAATATAAAGATGTTTGTAAGTTGATAAAAACAACTAAGAAAAATTATGCATGCTTGGAAATAACCAACTCTGATTTAAAATCTGAAACTGAACAGTTGGAGAAACAAAATTTGGAGCTTAAAAGAAGAAACGAACTGTTATGCTAAAAATTAAAAATGAATAGATAACAAATTTGGAAAACCAGGAAACTACAAGTAAACTTAAAAGTGAAATTAACACCCTGACAAAAGATAATGAATACTTAATGGCTATAGTTGAGAAATTTACTAACGAAAAATCCTCCCTAATATTAAAAGGAGCAAGAAGATCAGGTAAGAAAAAATATGGGTTAGGATACACTCCACCAGACAATGAAGAAACTATAATTCATCTGAAAATCTATCCAACTCCAAAATTCGTTGCAGAACAAAATCCTAATATTAAAATAAATAAAAATAAAAACCACAAGCCAACTAGAACAATGAATGATATTCCTTGTTGTACACACTGTAATAAATTAGGACACACGAAAATAACATGTACAACCAAACACCTAAAATGGATTCCCAAAATGAACCGTAAAGAAACTAACCAATCAGGACCCAAAAGTGGTACCTAAATCTCATTGATTGATTGCAGGGAAGTCTTAGAGCATCAAAGTGGTACCTTGACAGTGGGTGCTCAAGGCATATGACAGGTAACAAGAGATTATTCTCTCACATCAAAGATGAAGAAGGTACAATTACTTATGGCGATAATGGAAAAGGGTTAGTGATTGGATGTGGATCTATTGGAAGTCAAGATAGAATCCTTATAGAAGATGTTCTTTGTGTCAAAGGACTCAAGCACAACTTAATAAGCATCAGTCAACTATGTGACAAAGGTCACCAAATCAAGTTTCAAGAAACCAAGTGTCTGATAATCAAAGGTGATGCAATTGTCTTCGAAGCCAGCAGAGAAAAAACTCAAAGATCAAGATGTTTGTCTAGCCGCAAGCAAAGATCAGAATGCAGAATTATGGCACAGAAGGTTAGGTCACTACAGTTTGGATGGAATAAGAAAGCTTTTCAAACATGATTTAGTAGAGGGACTGCCAAGAACACAAGATTAGATAGCATTTGTGAACCTTGTGCAAAAGGGAAGCATGTAAAGTCCTCGTTCAAATCAAAGATAGTGGTCTCCAAACCGCTCGAGCTACTACATATGGATATGTTTGGACCAATGAGAACCACCAGCAAGGGAGAAAAGAACTTTGGATTTGTAATAGTTGATGATTTTTCAAGATTCATATGGGTATCATTTTTAGAGCATAAAGATGACACATTTGGAAGCTTTATGAAGTTCAGTAAAGTAGTCCAAAAGGATAAGAAGTTCAGCATAATTAGCATTCGTTCAGATCATGGAGGAGAGTTCCAAAATGACAAATTTGCAGAATTCTGTAATGATCAAGGTATAAAACATAATTTCTCATCACCTAGAACTCCACAGCAAAAATGGAGTAGCTAAGAGGAAGAACAGAACTTTGTTGGATATGGCTAGGACCATGCTATTAGAATACAACCTTCCTAGATATTTCTGGGCAGAGGCAGTAAATACAGCATGTTACATCATAAATAGAGTTATGATCACGCCAATCCTAAAGAAGACTGCATATGAGCTTTACAAGCAAAGGAAGCCAAGGATTAGCCACTTCAGAACATTTGGATGTACATGCTTCATTCACAACAATGGTAAGAGAGATTTAGGTAAGTTGGATTCCAAATCTGATGAAGGAATCTTCATGGGATACACTTCTAAACCCAAAGGTTATAGAGTTTTTAATAAAAGTCGTTTATTGATTGAACAAACTGTCCATATTATTTTTGATGAATCTAACCCTTCCTTGAGAAAGAAAACTATAAGTGATGGTGAAGACACAGATAAACTTACCCAGAAGCTCAAAGAATCTACCATCGAGGATAGTGAAGATCCACCATTGGAGGAACTGCAATAGAAAGAAATCATTCATGATGATCTTCCAAAGGAATGGAGATACATGAAGGATCAACCAAAAGACAACATCATTGGAGATCCATCAGTTGGGGTAAGAACAAGAGGTAATGTCATTCCTTGCGATTACTTAGCATTTGTATCTCAAATAGAGCCTAAGACAGTCAATGAAGCACTGTCTGATAAATCCTGGATTCTAGCCATGCAAGATGAACTTAATCAGTTCAGAAGAAATCAAGTGTGGTCCCTTGTTCCGAGACCATTAGATCATCCTATGATTGGCACCAAATGGGTGTTCAGAAACAAATTTGATGAACTTGGTGTTATCACCATAAATAAGGCTAGACTGGTTGCTCAAGGCTATTCCCAGAAGGAAGGCATAGATTTCGATGAAACCTATGCTCCAGTGGTTAGACTAGAGGCTATTAGAATTTTACTTGCTTATGCATGTGCACTGGATTTAAAACTTTTTCAAATGGATGTTAAATATGTATTTTTAAATGGTTATATAAAGGAGAAAGTTTATGTGGAATAGCCTCCTAGTTTTGATGATTTAGATTTTTCAAATCATGTTTTTAAATTGCATAAAGTATTATATGGTTTAAAAAAAGCACCTAGATCATGGTATGAAAGACTTAGTGCATTCTTATTAAATCATGGATTTATTAAAGGACAAGTAGATAGCACACTCTTTATTAAATCAAAATCTAAGAATATATTACTTGTGCAAATTTATGTAGATGATATTATATTTGGATCTACTGATGAATCTTTGTGCAAGTATTTTGAGAATCTCATGCAGGGAGAATTTGAAATGAGCATGATGGGAGAGCTCAACTATTTTCTTGGATTACAAATTAAGCAAGGCAAAGAAGGTACACACATCTGTCAAGTAAAATACACCAAAGAATTACTAAAGAAATTCGGATTTGATAATGCTAAAGCACTGTCAACTCCAATGAGCACATCCACCAAGTTAGACAGTGATAAGGAAGGTAAGAAAGTTGACCAAAAACTTTATAGAGGTATGATAGGGTCATTACTTTACTTGACCGCTAGTAGACCATATATTTTATTTAGTGTATGCATGTGTACAAGATACCAGTCCAATCCTAAAGAATCCCATCTAATATCTGTTAAAAGAATTTTTAGATATTTAGCTAAATCTCATGACCTAGGTTTATGGTATCCAAAATCATGTGAAACTAGTTTAGTTGGATATTCTGATGCTGACTATGCTGGATGCAAAGTAGATAGAAAGAGCACCAGTGGTGGTTGTCAATTTCTTGCAGGATGCTTGATTTCGTGGTCCTCAAAGAAGCATAATTCAGTAGCACTATCAACAGCTGAAGCTGAATATGTAGCTGCTGGGAGCTGTTGCACTCAACTCCTATGGATAAAACAACAGCTTGAGGACTATGGACTGCACATCAAGACTATACCATTGCTCTGCGACAATACAAGTGCGATAAATCTCACGAAAAATCCAGTACAACACTCCAGGATGAAACATATAGAGGTCAGATATCATTTTATTAGAGATCGTGTAGCTAATGATAATATAAATTTCTCTTTCATAGATACTCTGAATCAGTTAGCAGATATCTTTACAAAGGCCTTACTTGAAGAGAGATTTATGTCTCTTAGAAGGGAATTAGGCATGTGTAATTTGTAACAGATACGTCTGCATGTAACTAAAACGATAAATTTCTGAATAACACTTACTCTTCCCGCTAAAATTTAAGCAAATCCTTTATTGCTTGCGTCATAAATTACTAAGGCTTTTCGGTTTAATTCTTTATTATTTACGTTATCTTCTCCTCTTTTGTCGTTATCCACATTTATTACTCTACCATTTCAAAAAGGCGACTTCATGACCTGTCGTTAAGTCTGCAAGTCATGCCTCATCGATTTCCTCTCTCCCTCTCTTATCTCTTTCGATTTTCCTGGTGCGATAAACCCTCATCGATTCCAGAATCCCCTCAATGCAATTTCGAAGAACTTCTCTGTTCCCGCTCAAATCTCTTGAGGGCTTTTGTTCCTTTCTTCCCCACAATCCTCCAGAAACTCTCCTTGTTCAAATCCATGGCCGCTTTTGGGAGTTCCGGCAGCGTAGGTGGTTACAGTGCCACCTTCCTTACTGCGGATCAGTAGGAACAGTTTGCGGCTGTCAAGATCAAGCTATGTGGGAATAAGGCAGTGGACATTGAAGATCTTGAGAAGCATGGGATGCTCAGTATTGTGGAAGCTATTAAGAGGATGAAGTGGTCGAGGCTAGTTACAGTTTCTAAGCTGAGCTACGCAGACTGAGCCAAGGCATTCTACACATGCCTGAAGACAGAAGAAGATGGCTCCCTCTCCTCCTCAGTTAAAGGTACCCCCATTCATATCACCTATGATCTATTGGAGAGGCTATTTGGTGTGTCTACAGTCGGTCACAATGGGGTAGACACTGTTGATATTCATGCTAAGGGGTTAGGAATTATCAGAACAGAGTACAGATTGAAAGATGGAAAGATTGATATCAAGCAGCTGAATGCGTTCAACAGAATTCTTCATTTTATAGTTTGCTAGATATTAGTGCCAAGGAGCGCCACCTTCTCAACCTGTCCAAAAGGAGATTCAGACATGATGTTTTGGGCCATCCAGAATTAGGATATCAATATGGCTCAAGTTATAATTGAGAGGATGAAATTTGCTGCAGAGATGATATGGAACAAAAAGAATAAATTGAATGTATCACTTCCTTATGCCCATTTGCTGACTAGGATTTTCAAGCACTACGGCATTGACCTGAAGAGAGAAGTAATGGAGAAGATGCGCCAGCCTATTCGGTCCAGCAATTTGAAGAAGAGTGGTTTCTCTCTAGTGGGAAATGTTTGGACCAAGACCTCTGTGGCATAAGGAGAGGCAATCATTGTAGGAGCTCCTGAAATTCCAATTGTCCAAGAGGTAGAAGTAGAAGTCAGGGTTGAAGAACCTATTGCAGTTGCAAGAAGTATAGAGGAAATAGCTCCTGAGCATATTGAGTCCGTTGGGCAGTCATCTGGAGTTGAGACCCCCTCAACAGTCATTGCATCTGTTATTGAAGAATCTTTGGTGACTGTTGCTCATATTGAGGGGGAGCAGGAAGAGACTCATGAAGAAATCATCCCAAATATTCCTGCTGAAGATATTAATATGGAAGAAATTCAGGAAACAGTTATTCCTGAAGTTGTGGCTCCAGGCCACAGTGAAGACTTGCAAATGGAAGATGCTCCATTTCAGGGGGAGCCTGAAACTCAAAAGGAAGCAGAAATTCAGGGGGAACCCACAGTAAGTGCCCCTACTGATAAATATCAAGAAGGTCTAGTGGAGAGCACATCTGATGGTGATGATAGTGATGATGTGGAGCCTGTTGGAGGCTCAGCAGTTAAAGGTAAAGGTGTTGCCCCTTCAGTTCCCTTGCTCACCAGGAAGGCATACCAAAGTTCAAAGAAGAGAAAAATACATGTACGCTTGAAGCCAATCATTAATAGATTAAATGCGTATGGGGAGATTCTGTGCTTGGTGCAATCAGAAATAACATCCATCTTTATTAGTCAGAGTACTGGAGCAAAGGCAATTGGAGCAGTGAAAAATGAGCTTCAGGTAATGAGAGGTGAGCTGGGAAGCTTGAAGCAATTAGTAACAGATCTATCAGACTTTGTGAGGCGCATTTATCCACTCCTGCCCCTCCTGCTCCCACTCAACCAGTATTAGAAGAGCCTGCAGTTGGGCCATCAGGACCAGTTGTTGAGGAATCAGGGCCACCAGAGCCAAAAATTAAGGAGTCAGGGCCTCTAGATCCATCTATGGAAAAGTCTGGGCCGACAGGGCCATCAACTGGAGAGTCAGGGCCATCAGGGCTAGTGGAAATTGTTGGTGCTGGGCCAACAGGGCCAGTGGAGTCAGTGGCGGAACCAGCTGGATCTCAAGTACCTGTAGAAGTTGCTGCTGTGCCCCCAGAGCCTCCTGTCCCTTCTAGTTCAGACTCCAGCTCTTTCTTCTCCACCCACAACATTCTCTGCCCCACCAGCATCTGAACCTTCCGAGAAGCCTCTTCCAAAACACATCTCCTTACCTACACCTTTTCTTGCTACCTCCTCCTTTTCACCAACTTCTTCTCCTGCTATTCCTCCTCCTTCCACAATTGAAGATCCTCCAGAATCATCCTCAACTGGTCCCTCATCTGTTGGACCATCAGTTGCTCAAGCATCTGTACCTCCTCCTACTACTTCTTTATCTTCTTTTCATCCACCCACTCCTCCATCCTTCATAACCATCATTCCAGAGGGTGCTCGTGTTCAAGGCCACATCATACATGACATCAAAGATGAATTTGAAGAAGCAATTCTTCGCTCAATCCTGTTTGTGTCCTCCCATGTTCACAGGACTAGTTCTTCCAGTCCTGCCCCCAAGAAGAGAAAATTCTCCAAAGAACTTGCTCTCTCTTATGAACCTTGATTCCCTCCCCTTTGGTTCTCTCTTTCTGTTGAAAATAGAAGGAGATCCCTCTATTGCGAATATCTTCAGAAGTGCACATTTGCTACAATTTTTGGCCTCCCTCACCATAACCTCACATAACACCTCACCATTGTTCTTCGTCTCTCTCCAATATCCAAATCAGATCAGTCCAAAATCTTCTCCATAGCTGAATCTAAGACTGAAGACCAGTGGGCTCAGGGCCATCAGTCTCTCTACAAGACTTTTGTGCTTTCTAGATCTGACCAGTTTCCACCCTCAGACCATCAACTTACCCTGTCTGAGTGGTTTGTCATCCACCATAGGAATACTTGGGGTCCCTTCATCTAGAGGGAAATCAAGTTGATCCCGCATTTCCAGATGTTCCGAGACTATAGGTTTATGAACAAACTACTAGAAATTTAGCTTGGTCAGTTCAGGGGAGCCATTGCATAGCTCAGGACTGAAAACCCTGTCAACACTTCCCTTCAGGTGGACTTCGCTACCCTTCAGTTGCCAGAGGTTGTCTTCCTCCCCAAGCTTCATTCCTTGCTAATGGACTCTGCTGTGGGCCCCTCTATCTTTGAAAGATTTGCTAGAGTAATGGCTAGAATAACAGTCTGACAGGGTACTCCTCATGCCTTCCACCGATTTCTATTCCGGGAGTATCACAGGGGTTTTATCAAGTCTGATGTCCTTGCTCCCCTTCTGTCTGAATGTGAAAGGCTCTCACCATCTGAATGGGAGAAGCATTATCATCAAGCTACTCAACAATTGGACACCTTGAACTCTTCTCTGATCTGATCTAGCAAACCTTCTCTTTCTGTCGAAGAATTTTTGGACCTCAACTCAATCAATTTGGTTCAAGATCATTTTGCCATTTGTATTGAAAGATACAAAATCTATGAACCCCTCAAAAGGGATCTGAAGCAGCACAAGATTTTCTATCATATATCCATCGACAAATTCTTGCAGCATGCTAGTTTTAGAACCACTAGCTTGTACAGATCCTCCTTTGGCAAGGATGAATATGCCAATTTCATTAAAGCTCAGAGGCAAGGATGAATATGCTCGAAAACAATGATTTGATCGAAAACAACGATTCACTTTAACTAAAACAACGATTTGCTCAAAAACAACGATTCACTTTAAGTTAAACAAAAATTTGCTCGAAAACAACGATTCGCTTTGACTTAAACTACGATTTGCTCAAAAACAACGATTTGATCGAAAACAACGATTCGCTTGTACTTAAACAACGATTTGATCGAAAACAACGATTTGCCTTCATTTAAACAATGATTTGATCACAAACAATGATTTGGTCGTAAACAATGATTTGTCTTCACTTGAACAACGATTTCGGTCTCACAATGATTTCATTATTGAAACAACGATTTCATGATCGATTTCGTTCAAATAACAATTTAATGATCGATTTCAGTAAAACAGTGATTTCATCTGCTCATCGATTTTTGTTAAGTAATAACATTGTACAGAACATCGATTTCATTATATTAATACATGGATTATGTTCACATCGACTTGGTTTCAACATGGAATACATTCTCACATGATTATATCATCAATTTGATATCAATATCATTTCTATACAGAATATTCATTACTTTCAAATAAATTTATATAGCTCTTGAACAGTCTTGCTTTATCTTTTTATTTTCATATGCATATGCTCAAGACTCTGTGGATTTCAAAAAGCCTTCCTGCGCATCTTACTGTATCCTAAGATCTTGATCATTTATTGTGGTAGTAAAATATTTCCACACGATATATCCTTGCACACTTCACTTGTTACATAAATTCTTACTTTGTGTGATGTCAGAATAACCTTTCCTTCTTGGTATATATTCATACTGCAGGACTACTAATGTTGACTGACAATTTAGACAAAGAGAAGTTGTCTAGGTGTCAGCATTTATTATATGCAAGACTTTTGTAGAAACGCACGTCAAAGATGGAGTTGTCAACCTGACAAAAGGATAGAAGATTCAGGCAATCTTTCCCTGAAGGTGTAAGGATCAATCCAAGCATTAATGGATGCAGACTCACCTACTCCATACTTCGGACCAGTCTCTTTAACGTGCATGAAGCTTTGAGACAACGAACATTTCAACGGCTACTACAATGGTCAAAATATTTCCTAGAAGATAAATAGAAGACTGGTAACTCCATGGAAGAGGGTTAGATTGTTTGAACTCTTGAATCTTCGAAAAGCTTGAAACTCGAGTCACCTGAAAAGAAATAAGAGCCAGCTCATCCATTCCAACCTTCAAAAGCTCTTAGCTCTTAGAGATCTCATTCCATTCCTTTTGAGAGCATGCGTAGGTCTGAGAGAGAAAGTTCATTCAAGATTATTTGGTGTCTCTCAGACTTCACCTTAGATCAAGCATTGTCTATAAGCTTGGTCTTGGGACCCTCATCTTTCAACAAGATCTTTGTGGGCATTCCTCTTCGGGTGTGAAGAGAAGACCTGTTGAATCAGGTGGTGTAATTCCTCTTCTGGTTGAGAAGAGAAGGCCAGCTACTGCTGGATGTGTAAGTGTCCATAAGGGAAACTGTACCCTTGTTTAGTGGAAACCCAAGTTGTTACTTGGGGACTGGACGTAGGACTCCTTGGGATAGGAGGTCCGAACTAAGATAAAAATCTCCTGTTATTTGTGTGATTGTTTTTGTGTCTTCATTATCACTAACTCTAACTATCAAACTTAGTATTTTCTATCTAGTTTATTTTATTTACAGGAATTTCTCCTAAAAGACTTTTTAAGCAATCCATTCACCCCCCTCTGGGTTTGCTATCTAGGCAACACTTTGGCTGATCAAAGTATGCCGATGTTAGTTGAAGTAGGAACTTGTATATGATGAAGTGAATGATGAAATGGAACATCGTATAAAATAGAATAAAACACAGTCAGTAGAATAAACAATGTTTTTCTTAGTAATCGATGTTCCAAGTGAGCAATTGATGTTTTTCCTTTAGTAATCAATGTTTAAGTGAGTAATCGATGTTGGTCCATAATCGATGTTTAAGGACAATCGATGTTGGTCTGTAACCAATGTTTAAGTAGTAATCGATGTTCCTTCCACATCTCTACACCAATTACTTCTATGTAATCGATGTTCCCTTCTGCATCAATTACTTCTATGTAATCGATGTTATATAATCGATGTTCCTTTCCGCATCGATTACTTCTATGTAATTGATGTTTTATATAATTGATCTTTTCTTCTATCGATTACCTTGTTATATAGCAATCGATATGGCTCTTGAACACAAAGCACTGGAGGCCTTGTCCTCCCATCATAACAGGACTACCTGGAGACTTAAATATGGGAAGGATTTGAATAGTTTGTGCTTAGAACTGACCCTTAGGCACATCACCTTAGGAGTTGATTTAAGGCATGACCCATGTGTGGTGGGTCTATCTTTTTCCAGATCAAGTCAAGAATAAGTATGACAAGGGTATGGCTTGAAGTTTGATAGATTTTGACTATCTATCCTTCTTGGAAACCAAGTCAATATTAGGTATGGCAGGGTATGCTTTGGGCATGGCCTATGTATGGCCAGATTGGAATTTTTGTCTCCTTTTGTCCCCTCTGTAGGAATAAATAAGGATGCCTAATGAGACCAAAAACCCCTTAAATAAGCCACATGGCCCTTCTTGATCGAACTTTGTGTCCTTCCTCAAGGGAAATCTTGGAGCTTGAGAGCCCCTTCTACCCTTCCTTAAAAGTAACTAATGGAAAAGCTTGGAAGTCTGACACAATGGAGAACTCCGGAGCTAGAGGAATGATTCTGTAGCTTGGAGCTTGAAGCTTGGAGGACTTGGAAGTTCTTTATCCTTGGACCATTGCCTCGACCTGTTGGAGCTGGACCTCAAGGAGTTCTTCTTCCTTTAAGCCTTGCATCAAAATTATAGGAGTGGAATTTGAAGGAGCAACCCATTAAGGTAGGTTTTCTCGAGCACAAATTAAATTGCTTGTTCTTGTTCACAGTATCCTTGGATATGTTTAAGTTAAGAACATAGTGGAACACCTCTGATTTGCTTAAATGTCTGATCAGTAGAATGTTATGATTTTCCTGAGCCTTACACCTTTGCAAGACTCTCCTTGTTTCAGCCTAATCTTGAGTAACCTAACCTTTGTTCCTAGGAAACATGGCCAATTTTCCTTTACCTTCCCAGATAGGAACACATTTGATTTTTCCATGTCACCATGGATTTCTGGAACCATTAGATTGGAAATGCACTGTAAGGCCCTCGAACTTTGTTCTTATTATCCAGATTTTGTCATATTATACTTAGTTGCTTTTGTGTATATTGTTTATGTGTATATGTGTATATATGTATATACGTACTTATTTCTGTATATATTATCTTTATTTAATTATGCATATTGTATTTAAATAATACAAGACATATTGTATGTATTTGTATATGGTGTATATATGCTATTTGATGTTTCTATTTTCTGGTCAAGATGCTAGTAAACGTCAACATCCATTGACGTTGAGGGCATGTTGACGTCAACCAGTGTGTCATTGACTCAGAGTTGGTGTCCAGATGGATGTATGTTTATTTCCTGTTGACGGTAGGGAAGTGGTCGTTTACTTCTCCATTTTTGTTGCGATTCCAGATCTGGAAACGGCCGCGTTTTCCCCAGTTCTGGATTAGGAAACTACCCTCCAATGGTAGGATCCCGATCTAATGTATACCCAACCTACCTAGCTCTATAAAATCACCCTATTTCAGCCGAGATAAGTCTTTTGGCTCTTGTGAGAAACCTAGGGCTTTCTGTGAGAAAACCCGAACTTTGGCGACTTTGATCTGGCGATTTGGTGCATCTTCCGGCGACCTTCATCGATTGGAGGGAACTCTGGACATTGAGGAAGCTTCCCCGACTCCGGTGTGCGACCTACATCAACAGAAAGACCGGATCTAGGAAGTTTTTGAGCACCTTCTTAGCTTGGCCAAGGAGGGCTTCTTTGGAAAATTAATCCCATTAGACAATTTTTCTCAGGCAAGTAATCGAGGGATTTCATCCCTGCACATGTACTTTAGGTCCTAGGATTTTTGCAGATTTTTCCTCGTGTCCTGGAACCTCCAATTCCCCTTGTGTATTGCGTTCGGTCTGTGTTTTCTGCAGATAGGAACTTGACGGCAAGTTTGCTGCCGTCAAGATCTTGAGTTGGCGGCAACATCGTGTGCCATTAACTCCGGTTGGTGGCAACCCCTTTGCTGCCAAGTTCTTCAGGTTTTACAGAATGGCTGTTTTGATCTCTGTGATGTGTTTGTCGGATTGCTGTGTATATGTGCATGCTGTAAAAATTATGTGGTCAGGTACAGTTAGTAGGTCATGTCATGAGGATATGTCAAATTTCTGTGTACAGTTCTATTTATTAAAATTTCTGTAATTGGACATTGAGCATGATCTGACCATGATAAATCCTGAATAAATATATCCATTATGTATTAGGGTTCCATAAATTTTTCATGATCTTATGATGACTATTTTCAGGTTTTAGAACGGTTAGGTATGACTGTTGTACTGTAAATCATGTTTAAATGAGTTTATTAATAAATCTGCATGTGACCTGTTTTAATTGTTAAAATTTGCTTTACAATTCTGGAAAATCTGAAAATTTAGGTATGTGACATATGATATGTGTGAAGCCTGTGATAAAAGTTTTGTTCTGTTTTGATAACAGTAGGTACTGTTAATAGTTTAATAAGACATGTGACCATGATAAACATGTTTAAGTTTAATCATGTGGAATACAATGATTAGCAGCATGATTTGGACTGTATTATGAGTTATTTGTCATTGTGAAACAGTAACATCATGTTCTGTGAACTGAAGCATGTGTGTTTATTTAAAATGCATGTAAATGTGTTAAACAATGCATGTGAATTATGTAAACAATGTGATAAAGTGTGAACGTGAAAAATTGTGCCGAGATTGACACTGCTATCATAGAGGGCTATGGAGCCGTACTGTAGTAAAGTCCCTACGGGAAGGCTCAATGTGTGTGATATCCTATGGGCATTAGGATGAAATCCTGGAGGTGGACAAGTACCACAAGTTAGGGTGGAGAGGGCTTCTCCCAGTTTTGTGCAGTTAATCAAGATTCGTCACTGTGTTGCCTAGGTGACGAGTATGTGTATGTGATATGTGTCCTTATGATGGTTTGGACTATGTGTCACAACAATTAAGTTTAAAAGTGTGCATATGTGAAATGTGGACATGTGAAAATGTGCAAATGTGAAAAGTGAACATGTGATAGTAAAATGTGAATATGTTAGTATGTGAAAAGATGTGAGTTCATGAGAATGTGATTTATTCATATTAAAACAGCAAGTTAAATGCATGGATAAGTGTTATAATTGCAATTGCATGAGAAATGATTAAATATCATGCTAGGTGTGTTATTCACCATGTACATAATTGCATGCTTTAATTACATATAATTGTGAAATGATTTCAATGAAATTTAAACCTTTGAATCATGTTGGATATAATGTGTAGAAAGCATGCTATAGGTTTTCATGTTTGATTGTTTAAGTGATGTGAAGCATGTACTATGTGGTTTCCTTCTTGTTTAAAAGATAGCATGTATATGTGACATATGTAAGGATGTATCTTTGGATTGCTTGCTAGGTCTTTTAGAAGACTCATTCTTGCTTTGGCGTACAGGTGAGACAGGTGCCTCCATTCTTGAGGACATAGTGAGGAGCAACTCCGAGCGCGAGGAGTAGCTTCACGTGTGGACTATGCTACGTTGTTACCATTTATTTCATAGTATGTAATCAAATGTGATGAACAATGTAATTTATTTGGAGTTGTATTAATGTGGACATTGGTATTTCTTTTATTGCTATATAGACTGTGGATTATGTGATGGTGAAGGAATGAGAATAATTATTTATTTCCGCTGTAATCTTTTGATATTTGTGTACATCTCAATCTATTGTTTAGTGTTGGGTAAATGTCCCACTGTGACGGCGTTCTTTGTACCGACGTGGATTGGTATAATCGTACCGGTATAAGGAGGGTCGTTACATGCACACTTCTAGATTGATCATATACTTGTTCCAATAACCTTCTTGTTGGGATCCTTGTCTAAGTCTTTTGTCAACTTCGACTATTCTTTCTTGATAAGCTTCGAATGGCCCTTTTGGCCACCCCGACTGTTCTCCCTTGACAAACTTTGATTGACCTTGTTGTAGCGCCCGAGAAATTTAAATGATTAAAAATTAAGGAAAATAGCAAACAAATAAAAAATGGTGAATAGAATAGGATGAAAGGCATGATTAAACTCTCAAATAGGTGAAATTAACTACTTAAATTATTTTGGGCCAAAACAACTTTAAATGGGCCAAAGATCATAACCCATTAGCAATAAACCCCCAAATTCGTGACCATAAATATGCAAGAATTAGGAAAGGGCAAATTAGGGTTAAAACATGGGGGATTAGCCATGGATGGCAAGCCAAATTCGTACCTAGCCATGCTAGGAACCTTCCTAATAGTATTCCTACTACTGTTGGGAGGAGAATCCCAAAATATGGAAGCTACCCAAGCATAAACCGCAACCCCTATTTCCTAAACCCATTAGGACTTGAATAAACCCTAGATGTATAAATAATCATGAAGAGACCCTTAGGGAAGGTTTACCATTGTGTTGGGGTCGTGGGAGAACAAGCTATGGCACCAGAGGAGGAGGAGAATGGCTGGAAACTGGAGCTTCTTCCCCATCCATCCTCTGCCGCATTCTTTGCATCGACTGGACTTAGATCTACACAAAGGTAGGTGATCTTGGGCTGAACATATAAGTTGCACATACCAATGGATAGAGCATCGAGTCTAGTTTGTTTTGCAAGTAATTTCCCTAATTTTCATGGAGTATGTGAGTCGTATTAAGCATTTTCCAAGAGTCGTGAAATGTTATGGCTTTTTGCATTCTTCATGTATTTCATGCAAACCGAGGCCAAATTGGGTCAAACCCAAAACATGAATCTTCTTCTACTAGTCGTCCTCGTCATTTTACATGTTAAGCATTTTGTCAAACGATCACTAGTTTTAAAGTTATAGGTCAATCATGAAGGATGTCACATTTTTTTCTGGGTTTCGGGCAAGACCCATGAACGCGACGACTCCAGACGTCACGGTTCATGTTGCATGAACGTGACGTACTGCTACGTCGTGATTCAGGAAAAGGTGACAGATAGTTACATCGCATTTTGATGTCTGACCGGTCAACCATAGTGCATGAAACTGTGTGCTACATGGTTTTCAGCGTCTGTCCTGAATGCGACGGCATAGGCCGTCGCGATTTGATTTGTTTCCCACCCAAAGATTTCTCTATATTTTTATATTTGATTTTTAAAACTATCTCCTGAGCGTGACGGGTCAGCCCATCACGATTCAAAGAGTGGTAGCCTGAACACGTCGGTGTTGCCATCATGATTCTTACTGCACAATCGATCCGCCATCGATTCCTGCCTGAGAAGGCGATGACCTGCCCCGTCACGATTTGAATGCGATGGGTAGGCGATTTTGTTACTTGTTTCAGAACCGGTATTTGACTGTGTACGTCTTCTTGAAGTGCATCGACTGGTTTCGATGTGATTTCAGGGTCGACCCGTGATTGTTTTAATGAGCTGTTCAGTCTAGTATATACATGTTCTTGCGTTACATCATGTCATATAGCTATGCAATGGCCTAAAAGTGATTAACCTACATGAAATCATAAGAATTTGAATATCTATTCTAAGAGTAATGATTGAATTAATGTCATCTACCATGTGATCATGTGATTGATATATGTTATGTTCATGATCTGACTTGTCCATAATTGAAAAGTGATAAATGTTAAAAGTACTGCAACCATGAGATAGATTGCATTTCTTACATGTCATGCATGTTTGTTAATTGCTTTCCGTCTTGTTTTAATCGGTGGATTGTGGATTGAGACATGCTCTGCACGTCACATTGCACATATAGGCAGCCCTTTGTTGGGGAATTAGAAGCTCTCTCTGGGTCATTCCATATCGACAGACTAGAGACCTTTTCTCTAAGACCATCGTAATTCTCCGTACTTCATGGATTCTCTCATGAAGACTGAGTTGGTTGTACCAATGAAGTACTCGGAAGATAGAATGCACCTCTTTTCTTATCTTCTTCTCGTGAGAGTGATTTGATAACATTGAAAACAAGCCATTAAATGTAAAGGTTGAACTAATGAGAATAAGCCGTTATGCTGCCGAAATTAATCTGGATCATGTCCCCTTGCATTGTTCTCTATCATTGTTGACATGATCCATTGTCCATTACTTGGAAATCATGTTGCCATAAATGTAAGGCCCTCAAACTTTGTTCTTATTACTCAAACTTTATTCATGTTATGATTATCTATATGCATATGATAATTGTTGTAAATAGCATTTTTATGTATTTACTTATGTATATATATATATATATGTATATATGTGTTTATTTCTATGCATTATATATTTATTTAATTATGTACATATTATATTTTAATAATGTTGTATATATTGTATGTACTCATGTGTATATATATGTTATAGATATTTCTATGATTCTGCCTGAAATCCCATTCAACGTCAACATCAGTTGACGGCAACCAGTGTGCCATTGACTTTATGTTGACTTCCAGATCGATGGATGCTGATTTCCTGTAAATGGCAGCAAAGTGGTCGTCTACTTCTCCAGTTTTGTTACGATTTCAGATCTGAAAACGGCTGCGTTTCTTGTGTTCTTGATTAGGAAACCCACCTCCAACAGTAGGAAACCTAATCTACGCATACCCCAAACCCATTAGCCCTATAAAACACCTAGCTTTTGCTCAGAATAGGTCTTTTCACTCAAAGGAAAACCTAGGGTTTTGGGTGAGAAAAACGAGTCTTTGCAAGGCTTGATCTGAAGATTCTGTGCTTCTTCCGGCGATCTTCATCGACTGGAAGGCGCACCTTGTGTTGATAAAGCTTCCCTGACTCCGGAGAATCCCCTGTGCAGACGTGAAGACCGGATCTGGGAGGAGTTTTCTGCATCTTCTTGGATTGGTCGAGGAGAGCTTCTGCGACTAATTAAACCCATTACAGAATTTTTTATAGGCAAGTAATCGAGGGGTCTCATCCCTACACATGTTCTTTAGGTCTCAGGATTTTTTTGGATTTTATCTCGTGTCCTGGAACCCCCAATTCTTCATGTTATGTGCGTTCTGTCTGCACTTCTGCAAACAGGATATTGACGGCAAGCTTGTTGCCGTCAAGTTCTTGAGTTGGCGGCAACATCATGTGTCATTAACCCTTGTTGGCGGCAAGACCCTTGACGCCAAGTTCTTTTGTTTTTCACAGAACCTCATATATCATGACTGTGTGATTATTTTTGATCTTCTGGTTGTTTGTACATACTGTAAATTTTATGTTTGGTCAAGTATGGTCAGAAGTCATATCATGAGGGTATGTCGAATTTCTGTGCATAGTTTTATTTAATATAATTTCTGTATTACGGAAATGAGCATGATTTGACCATGTTTAATTCTAAATAAATGGAATTGTTGCATGTTAGGGTTTTAGAAATTTTCCATGATCATATGATTACTGTTTTCAGGTTTTAGAGCTGTTAACACCGACATTTTACTATATGCTAAGTAAAAGTGAAGTTCTTGATAATTCTGTATGAAATCTGTTTAAACTGTTAAAATTAGTTTTACACTTATGAAAAATATGAAAAATTAGACATGTGACATATTATCTGTAAGAGGTCCGTGATAAAATTTGACACTGTTCTGACACTTGTGGATTCAGTTTGCTTTTAACAAGGATAATTAGACCATATTGAGTATGTTGATTTAAATCATGTGAATTTCAATGTTTAGCATCATGATAGGACTATGTTATGATCTAATTATCACTGTGAAATAGTAACCTTATGTTTTGTAAACTGAAGCATGTGTGTTATTTAAAGTGCATGTGAAAGGGATTAAAGTGTGCATATAAGTGAGTAAAACATGTGATAAAGTGTTAATGTGTAATTTGTGCCGATATTGACACTGCTACCATAGAAGGCTGTGGAGCCGTACCGTAGTAAAGTCCCTATGGGAAGGCTCAATGTGTATGTGATATCCTATGGGCAGTAGGATGACATCCTGGAGGTGGACAAGTACCATTGGTTAGGGTGGAGAGGGCTTCTCGTGGTTCTGCGCAGTTAACCAAGATTTGTCACTGTATTGCCTAGGTGACGAGTATGTGTTATGTGTATGTGTGTCCTTCTTTATGGTGGTTAGGACTATGTGTCACGACAATTAAGTGTAAAAAGTGTGAATATGTGAATTGTGCAAATGTGAAATATGAGCATGTGATAGTGTAATGTGAATGTGTTAACATGTGAAGAGATGTGATACCATGTGAATGTGTAAATTTTATATTAAAACAGCAAGCTAAATATGGGAACAAGTGATGTGAATGCATGTAAAAATGATTAAATATCATGCTAGGTTTTCTATTTACCATGTGCATGTTCCCATGATTAAATTGTGTATAATTGTGAAATGATACAAATAGAATTTGAAACTAAGAATCATGTTATTTATTATGTATAGAAAGTATGTCATAGGTTGTTCTTATGTATTTGCTTAATTCATATGAAGCATGTGACATGTGTTTCCTTTATTGTTAATTAGATTAGTATGTGATATGTGTAAGGATGCTATCTTTAGATTGCTTGCTGGGTCTTGTTGGAAGACTCATACTTGCTTTGACATACAGGTGAGATAGGAGTCCCCATACTTGAGGAGGACTTAGTGAGGAGCGACTCTGAGCGTGAGGAGTAGCTGCTTTTGTGGAAATCGTTGCTTAGTTTACCTTATTTCATAGTATGTAAACAATGTCATGAACAATGTATTTTATTTGGACTTGTAATAATATGGACTTTTGTTATTTACCTTGCTATATAGATTGTGGAATATGTGAAAGATGATGGAATAAGAGTTACATTTTTATTTCCACTGTACTTTCCTTGTTATTCATGTACGTTTCAACCTATTGTTAGTGTTGGGTAAATGTCCCACTGTGATGGCGTCCTTTGTACAGATGTGGATTGGTATAATCGTACAAGCATAAAGAGGGTCGTTACAATAAATGAATGAATGGAATTACCAGAAACTATAGGAACTTTGGTTCACAACTATGCCTGTGCAAATAGGGCCCAGTCTGGTCCTGGGAGGAGCACCCAAAATACTTATAAATCGCGAGAGTATATGATCCATTGAGGTGTTTGGCATTCACCTAATTGAATGCAAGATTGATTTGGGTAACCTCCACACTGTTATTGAATGAATGAATGAATGATTGATTGACTGTTATATGTTAAATGGTCAAATCTATTGTACATGTCATTATTATTGAATCCTACATGTCATTGTCCATTGGAATTCTATAGAATTCAACTTGAGAAATCTATTGTACATGCTACATACTATTGAAATTCCTCTACATGTCAAATGATCGTTCTGTTATCTATCTCAATGATAATCATTCCGCCCTACGTGAGAATTGTCATACTTGTACATGTTATAGTTTGGATTTGTCACTATCGTTATTGTCACGAGCATTGCATGATAGTATTGCCAATGTTAACATGTTAATTACATAAAGCATGTCGGCACCATGAGATGTAAATCCTACTGGGCACTAGTGCGCTCACACCTGCTTTCCTTAATCATTTTAGGTAACGAATATGAGGAACTGGAAAATGATGGGACCGGGGACGAGTGATGAGCTGCTCAAATACACCCGTCCATATAGCTAGTCAGCCGAGGAAATTAGTATTGAAGAGTCTATAACCTTTTTATTGAGTCTGATGTACTGGATAAACAATATTGGGCCCTGTTATTGGCTCTGACTATGCAAGGTGTTTAAACTAGTTGATGGAAATGAAATAAAGATTATTTGGCTGGCAATCTTATTGTCTCATATCTTGTGATATACTTAGTTGTTACTCTGATTTACTCGACTGTGATACGTACACTTGTATCGCTCACACTCTCGACGTTTATTTTCCGCTGCTAAATGTTGGGGCGTGACTAGGCTTTCCCTTAAGCTCTAGGCAAACAGGAAATTGTTAGGCTTAGTCATAACTAAACCCCATGTGTCAACTTGTCAAAACCAACAGTGAGATTGGGTAGAAACACAGGTAAGTCATTTAGATAGAATTAAGTTGTGATGAAGTAAATATCTAATAAACATAATGTGGTTATCTTAAAGGACTGCAATGGCCGCTGCACGTGAAAGAGACCTGCAGAGGATGATCAATACTTTGACCCAGGCATTACTGCAAGCTACTCAGGGTAGAGCGGAGACTCAGGGAGATCTCCACCGAAACTTCCGGAGCATAAACCCACCTAGGTTCTGGGGTAGCACTGACCCAGACGAAGCTGAGCACTGGCTCAAGGAAGTTGAAAGTGCGTTCCGTGTGATGGGATGCACCGACGAGAACAAGGTTACTCTAGCTACGTATCAGCAGGAGAAAGAAGCATGTACCTGGTGGGAGTCGATTGAGGCTACACTGGGAGATGCCCAGGCAACATGGGAACAGTTTAAGGAGCACTTTAACAACAAGTACTTCTCTAATAGGGTACAAGAACGGAAGGCGGCAGAGTTCGCCAATCTGAAGCAACAGAGTCTATCCGTGGCTGAGTACGAGGCCCAGTTCTCTAAATTGGCTCGTTATGCCCCACACTTGGTCCAAACCGAGTGGTTAAAGGCCAAGAGGTTCATGAGCGGTCTGAGGGCCCAGTACATCACACAACTAGGACCGATGGATCTACAAATGTATTCGGAGATGGTGAGGAAGGCACTGTTACTGGAGGACTTGCTAGCTATAGTAGAGAACATCAAGATCAGCATGATCAAGAGAGAGCAGGGAACTGTATCAAAGAGGCCACCAGCTGTGGTTGGGACAAAGAGGCCGATGGGCCAAGCAGGAAACCAGCAGGTGAAGAAGTTCAAGGATGGAGGTTATCAACAAAACCCCATCAACTGGGAACCATGCAAGCATTGTGACAAGACTAGTCACAAGTTAGAAGATTGCTGGAAAGCACTAGGGAGGTGTTTGCACTGTGGTAGCCTGACTCACAAGATCTCAGCCTGTCCACGCATGATGAATCAAACTCAGGCAACACAGGGAGGCCAGAAGCGCCAGGGTAGACTGCAGGCGGTACAAGAGCCAACTACATCGGAGGAAGGTGGTGTGGTTGAAGGTACACTTACTATTTTATCCCGTTATGCATTTGTTCTATTTGATACGGGAGCTACTCATTCTTTCATATCCCAAACCTTTGCTGATACCTTATATGTAAAACCCATTCCAATGAAATCTGGGACAGTTGTGTCAACCCCTATTGGTCCAGACACTAAACTTAGAAACCACTTTCCATCTAGCGAAGTGTTGATTGAAACTCAAAATCTACCTGCAAACTTAATATGCATGAACATGGAGGGTTATGATGTGATACTAGGAGCGGATTGGTTGTCTGAACATGGGGCTAGTGTCAATTGTAAGAAAAGTCGGGTAACATTTAGTCAACACCCAAAGCTAGTGTTCTCGGAAGATAGAAATCGCAAGAAACTGTCCCTCATTTCTGCACTACAAGCAAGAGGATGATGAGGAAAGGTTGTATAGCCTTTCTAGTTGTTGTTGTCACCACAAAGAAGGAAGCCAAGATTGAGGACATCATATTGTCAGCGAGTACGCTAATGTATTTCCTGAAGACTTGCCAGGAATCCCTCCTGAGCGAGAGGTTGATTTTACCATTGAGTTGATCCCTGGAGCAGCACCAGTGTCTAGGGCACCTTATAGAATGTCCCCCACAGAATTAAAGGAATTAAAGGAGAAACTAATAGAGCTACTGGAGAAAGGATTCATCCAATCAAGCACATCACCATGGGGTGCACCTGTTCTTTTTGTCAAGAAAAAGGATGGGTAGATGAGGTTGTGTATAGACTACATGCAATTGAACTAGTTAACCATCAAGAATAAATATCCCCTGCTAAGGATTGATGAGTTATTTGATCAACTGTCTGGAGCTAAATATTTCTCTAAGATAGATTTCAGATCCGGCTATCACCAATTGAGGATCAAAGGAGAAGATATACACAAGACAACCTTCCAAAGCAGGTACGGGCATTATGAATTCATTATTATGCCTTTTGGACTAACAAATCCTCCTGCAGTTTTTATGCAGCTGATGAATAGTATTTATCACCCCTATCTCGATAAATTTGTGGTAGTGTTCATTGATGATATACTGATCTATTCCAAAACAAAAGAAAAGCATGAGGAACACTTGAGGATTGCATTGCAAATTCTGAGGGAGAATAAATTGTACGCCAAGCAAATGTGAATTCTGGCTTGAGGTGGTATCCTTTTTGGGGCATGTTGTAACCAAGAATGGTAACGCTATTGATCCATCAAAAGTTGAGGCTGTATTGAAGTGGGAAAGACCGAAAAGCATCACAGAGATCAGAAGCTTTCTGGGACTAGCAGGGTATTATAGAAGATTTATAAAGGATTTCTCAAAGATTGCAGTACCATTAACCAAGCTGACCTGGAAGGAAAATCCATTTGTGTGGACCGATAAATGTGAAGAGAGCTTTAATAGCTTGAAGAAGTGTTTGACTACTACTCCTGTCCTCGCCTTACCCACTGAAGAGGGAGGATTTGAAATCTATTCAGATGCTTCCGGAACAGGTTTAGGCAGTGTCCTAATGCAACAAGGAAAGGTAATAGCTTATGCCTCAAGACAATTGAAGACCCACGAGGTAAATTACCCTATACATGGTTGTAGTGTTCGCCTTGAAAATATTGTGGCACTACATTTATGGGGGGCATTTTAAAGTCTTTTCTGACCATAAGAGTTTGAAATATTTATTCTCATAGAAGGAGCTTAACATGAGACAAAGAAGGTGGTTAGAGTACCTCAAAGACTTTGACTTTTACATTCAATATCACCCAGGAAAAGCCAATGTAGTGGCAGACGCTCTAAGTAGACAACCAGGAGCTATGCTAGCTAGTATGATGTTGGGCGAATGGAAGTTACTTGAACCATTTGCAAGTTTAAACTTAGACATGGGAAAGAAGGAGAAACAAGCGTTGATTTCTAATATCCAAATATAGTCCGAGCTACTAAATGAAATCAAGGAGAATCAAGGAGAGGATCCATTCTTAGTTGAGATTACAGAGAACCTAGAATAAAGACCGGATTTCTCCCTGGCAGCTGATGGGAGATTACTATTCTGAGGCAGAACATGTGTCCCTGATCATGTGGAACTCAAGAAGAGGTTGTTAAATGAAGCTCATCAGTCAAAGTACACGATTCATCCTGGATCAACAAAGATGTACCAAGACTTGAAAATGTCGTATTAGTGGCCGAACATGAAGAGGGATGTAGCCGACCATGTGGCATATTGTTTAACATGCATGAAAGTCAAGGTTGAACATTTCCGAACGGCCGGTGGATTGCTACCACTAGAAATTTCGGAATGGAAGTGAGATAACATCGGGATGGACTTTATCATGGGATTGCCCAAGACTAGAGGTGGTATGGATGCAATATGGGTAATAGTAGACCGATAGACTAAGTCGGCTCATTTCTATCCGATTAAGAGCACATGGTCAGTGGATGTGTTGGCCATGCTTTATGTTAAAAAAGTAGTTATACTACATGGGGTTCCATCTAATATAATATCTGATTGGGACCCTAGATTCACCTCACACTTCTGGAAGAGTTTATAAGCAGCAATGGGCACCAAATTGAACATTAGCACTACCTTTTATCCTTAAACGGATGGACAAACCGAAAGAACCAATTAAATCTTGGAGGACATGCTTTGTGCCCTTGTGCTTGATTTTAGAGGATGGTGGGATGGCCAGTTGTATCTTATAGAGTTTGCATACAACAATAGCTACCAGGCAAGTATCAAAATGACACCGTTCGAAGCCTTATATGGCAGAAGTTGTAGATCACCTCTTTGTTGGGAGGAGGTTGGAGAAAACCAATGGGTTGGACCCGACTTAATCGAAGCAACTATTTGGAAAGTTCAGATTGTCAGGGAACGTCTAAAGATAGCATAGTCAAGACAGAAAAGTTATGCAGACGAAAGGAGGAGAGAGCTGGAATTCTAAGTGGGTGACCATGTTTTCTTGAAGGTCTCACCTTCAAGGGGAATCCAAAGATTTAGGATCAAGGGAAAATTGAGTCCCAGATTTATCGGCCCTTTTGAAATTCTTGAAAGGGTTGGTCAAGTGGCTTACAGACTTGCACTACCGCCACAACTAGGTAATGTACACAACGTCTTCCACATATCCATGTTGAGGAAGTATCTATTCAATGCCGACCATGTAATTAGCCATGAGGACCTGGAGATCCGAGAAGACCTGACTTATGAGGAGAAACCGATCAAGCTATTGGAACGGAAGTTGCAACGACTCTGAAATCGTACCATACCTATGGGGAAGGTCCAGTGGAGTCGAGATGGAGTTACCAACGCTACTTGGGAGATAGAGGAATGAATTAAGAAAACCACCCATAACTATTCTCAGGTATGATACTATACCGTTATGTACAAATTTGGGGACCAAATTTTCTTAAGTGGGGGAGGATGTAGCACCCCGGAAATTTAAATGATTAAAAATTAAGGAAAATAGCAAACAAATAAAAAATAGTGAATAGAATAGGATGGAAGGCATGATTAAACTTTCAAATAGGCAAAATCAACTACTTAAATTATTTTGGGCCAAAACAACTTTAAATGGGCCAAAGATCATAACCCATTAGCAATAAACCCCAAAATTCGTGACCATAAGTATGCAGAAATTAGGAAAGGGCAAATTAGGGTTAAAACATGGGGGATTAGCCATGGATGGCAAGCCAAATTCGTACCTAGCCATGCTAGGAACCTTCCTAATAGTATTCCTACTACCATTGGGAAGAGAATCACAAAATATGGAAGCTACCCAAGCAGAAACCGCAACCCCTATTTCCTAAACCCATTAGGACTTGAATAAACCCTAGATGTATAAATAATCATGAAGAGACTCTTAGGGAAGGTTTATCATTGTGCTGGGGTCATGGGAGAAGAAGCTAGGGCACCAGAGGAGGAGGAGAATGGCTGGGAACTGGAGCTTCTTCCCCATCCATCCTCTGCTGCGTTCTGTGCATCGACTGGACTTAGATCTACACAAAGGTAGGTGATCTCGGGCTGAACATATAAGTTGCACATACCAATGGATAGAGCATCGAGTCTAGTTTGTTTCGCAAGTAATTTCCCCAATTTTCATAGAGTATGTGAGTCGTATTAAGCGTTTTCCAAGAGTCACGCATTGTTATGCCTTTTTTTGTTCTTCATATATTTCACATAAACCGAGGCTCAATTGGGTCAAACCTAAAACATGAATCTTCTTCTAATAATTGTCCTCGTCATTTTTTATGTTAAACATTTTGTCAAAAGATCACTGGTTTTCATGTTATAGGTCAATCATGAAGGATGTCACATTTTTTTCTGGGTTCCGGGCAAGATCCATGAACGTGACGACTCCAGACGTCGTGATTCAAGTTGCATGAACTCGACATACTGTTGTGTCGTGATTCAAGAAAAGGCGACAGATGGTTACGTCGTGTTTTGTTGTCTGACCAGTCAACCACAGTGCATGAAACTACGCACTACATGGTTTTCAGCGCCTGTCATGAACGCGACGGCATAGGCCGACGCGATTTGATTTGTTTCCCGCCCAAAGATTTTTCTATATTTTCATATTCGATTTTTAAAACTATCTACTGAACACGACGAACCGACCCGTCATGATTCAAAGAGTGGTAGACTGAATGCGTCGGTGTTGCCGTCGCGATTCTTACTGCGCAATCGATCCGCCATCGATTCCTGCCTGAGAAGGCGACGACCTTCCCCGTCGCGATTTGAATGCGACAGGTAGGTATGTCGCGATTTTGTTACTTGTTACAGAATTGGTATTTGACTGTGTACAGCTTCTTGAAGTGCGTCGACTGGTCCCGATGCGATTTCAGGGCCGACCCAAGACTATTTTAATGAGCTGTTTAGTCTAATATATACATGTTCTTGCATTACATCATGTCATATAGTTATGCAATGGCCTAAAAGTGATTAACCGACATGAAATCATAAGAATATGAATATCTATTCTAAGTGTAATGATTGAATTAATGTCATCTACCATGTGATCATGTGATTGATATATGTTATGTTCATGATCTGACATATCCATAATTGAAAAGTGATCAATGTTAAAAGTACTGCAACCATGAGATAGATTGCATTGCATACATGTCATGCATGTTTGTTATTGCTTTCTGTCCTGTTTTAATCAGTGGATTGTGGATTGAGACAAGCTCTGCACGTCACATTGCACATATAGGCAGCCCTTTGTTGGGGAATTGGAAGCTCTTTGTCGATCATTCCGTATCGACAGTCTAGCGACCTTTTCTCTAAGACCTTCGTAATTCTCTATACTTCATGGATTCCCTCATAAAGACCGAGTTGGTTGTACCAATGAAGTACCCGGAAGATAGAATGCACCTCTCTTCTTATCTTCTTCTCGTGAGAGTGATTTGATAACATTGAAAACAAGCCATTAAATGTAAAGATTGAACTAATGAGAATAAGCAGTATGCTGCCGAAATTAATCTAGATCATGTCCCCTTGCATTGTTCTATATCATCGTTGACATGATCATTAGTTCATCATTGTCCATTACTTGGAAATCATGTGGCCATAAATGAATGAATGGAATTAGCAGAAACTATTGGATCTTCGGTTCACAACTATGCCTGTGCAAATAGGGCCCAGTCTGGTCTTGGGAGGATCACCCGAAATACTTATAAATCATGAGTATATGTGTCACGCCCTGATGCGGAATATCAGAACGCGAGACAGTTGCAAGTAAACGGGTACAGAGCGAGTGCTAGACATCAAACCACTGAACAAGAATAAATACCAAAGCAAATTCATCTCATTAATAATTTCCAATGTCTAGTTACAACCACTAATATCAGAGCCATTCTATAGGGCCCAATTACATTGAATAAAAGCAAAAAACTGCGCTAAGACTCTAACATAATACTAAGACGCTAGGGTACTCTTGACATCACTCTTGGTCGTTCCCATCCTCTTGAGTGTAAGTCTCTTCCTCGGTCTCACCTGAGAACACATAACCAATAATGCAAGGTGAGCGATAACGCCCAGTAGGACTTAAATCTCAAGATTAAGCAAGCTTCAAATGATTAATGTATTAAAAAGGCAGAGTAATTAATGATAGAGCATGAGAGTCAAGTAACGTAAGAGATAGCATGATAACATGTGATTGAAATAGCACAAGTTTCTAAATATAGCACGAGCAGTGAGTATAGCACAAATAGCAAGATGGTCATAGCACAAATAGCACAAAGTGTAGCAATAGCACAACGAATATAGTATATCACTTTGTTGTCATTAGACAATGAGAGAACATAGCACTTTTGATTGTCATTTAGATAGTCGAGATAGATAGCACTCGAGTGTAATGCCAAACACTCTAGTCATTTAACTTCCGTGGGCACTAGCACTTTTGGGCGCACCTCCCAGGACCAGACCGGGCCCTTTATATACTGCCAGGTATTGGTTATATTATTTATCTTTAGACAATCGGTCAATGGCCAATAGAGAGTACCAAGGAATAGATGAGAGTACTAGATGAATAGATGAGATAGTCGAGAGAGTGTGAATAGATGAGCGAGTCGAGTATAAACGAGAACTATAGGTCAATACACAAAAACGTCGAGTAAACGGGGGATAGTAACAGTTGCACAACACGCGCACCTTGGTGTTGGTAGTCAGGTGGAATTCACTACCCTTCCACTGGCCATGTTACTCACAGGTCCAGAGGTCCGGCATGATTCAAGATAAGAGTGAACTTCTAATAGCCGTTTGGATCATATTGATCCCTAAAGGGTTTCATAGGTATTAGGGTACAACCAACGCATCGACCATGTGGGAATACATGGACAGAGGAGTCTTACGGAGGCCTTGAACAAGGATTTACAAGTTTGGCAGAAGGAGTATCCAATGGAGACTTCGTCCAAGTCAAGAGAAAGTGTGTATATAGAAACAAGTGTCCGACGTTCTAGAGGAATTCTAGAACATTGGAGCGTCGGTAACGGTATTCCCAAACATCGCAAGAAAAATGACGACAAGTTCATTTAAAAATATGGCAATTTGAATTAAATTACTAGATGTACTATGAGATATTTTCATACCAAGTTAAGCCATATTGGATGGTTCAAAGTGTGTGCATGTGTCATGTAAAATCATGGACATGAAAGGTCATGTGAAAAAATTTAATTAATTAAAATATATCCAAGATTAACAGCTTTGTTTTCTATGTTTAAGAAAGTTAACAGGGCATGATATTACTGCAGAAAATCAAGACTTGCAGAAAGAGGGGGTTTCATGCAAAAACCCCAGATCACGACGTACCCCTGTAAGGGTCGCGATAGGGTCGGATGAGAACGCGACAAGGTCATGCACAGGTCGCCAGAGCAGGCTGCCAGAATGCGACAGGGTGGCCTGTCGCATTCAGAACGTGACAAGTACTATGTCGCGATGGCCCTGAGAATGCGGCCTATTGGGCCGTCGCGTTCTCAGGTCCTGCGCCTGAGTCCGAGCGGGAAAAGGGCAACACCTTGGATTGCGGTCCAGGTTGCCCTATTTTGACATAGGTTCATTCAGAAATTCATAACTAATTGCACAGTGGATGAAAAATCACAAATCACTTGCAAACTGATCTAGACATGAGAGGGTACTTACAGTAAATAGGAATTTGAAAAAGACATGGTTTCGATATACTTTAAATAGGTTCATTCATGAAGAACATGGAATAGTGCACAGTAGAGATAAAAGAATTAATTCGTGAAGTAGGATGGATGAAAATTAGGGCTTTCAGGGGCAAACAATGCCTAACATCCATTAGTATCTCCAGTTGAAATCTCATTGTATGGGGTCGATTATTCATGGAGTTCTAGAATTTAGATGAAGGGTCGGGGTCATGACAAGTGCAGAAATTCAAAAATTAAGAAGAAAATGTTGGCTCAATGGAAAATTATGAAACTTTGTTCCTGATGGTTAGAACAATCTACAGATGAAATTTTATAATTTTTGCTCGTGAGAATGTCTACCTTTGACTCGTTTGATCTTCTAAGGTTAGAACTTGAAGAACTCGGGTTGAAGCTTGGTCCAGCCTTCTCCCAACGAATTCCTCTCCTCCTTGGCCTCCTCTCCTCGTCCAGCAAGCCCCAGCAACATGTTAGGGCCGACCATGGAGAGTTTAGAGAGTATTTAAGCTACTTGGATTTCTATTTCCTAATAGAACTCTAATTCCTATTTAATTCTGAGATTTCCTATTTCTATCCCCTTCCAAGCTTTCCAACTCCCAATTGGGTTAGGTTAGGATGCAAATTCGTGGCCAACCAAATAGGGTAGTGTTAGGAATCCAATTCCAACACAAATAGCTATTTTAATGATTTATTAACCCTTTTTCTATTTAGACAATATTTAATATACGAGTTTTAGGTATTATTCTATTATTTCTCTTTTAAAAATCTATATTTTGGCCCAATAAATTCTAGAGGGTCCATTTAACAAAGTCCATTACTTCTTTTCATTTAATGGGTTTTAATTAATTCCTTTTCCTTTGCATTTTCTAATTTATTTGATTATTTTAATTTAATTATTATTATACATATTATTATTGTTATTTTGAAAAAAAATATGGGTTGCTACATCCTCCCCCTCTTAAAAGAATTTGGTCCCCAAATTCACATGATCATAAGGGAGGGAATGTCTTACCGAAAAGATCGGGGTAGTTTCGTCTGATGATTCCTTCAGGTTCCCATGTGGATTCTTCCATGCCACGATTGTTCCATAGGACTTTAACCATATGGATGGGACGGTTCCTGAGTTATTGCACCTTCTGTTCCAGTATCTTGACTAGCTTCTCTTCGTATGTCATGTCCTTGTTCAACACCAACTTCTCATGGCGAATGATATGCGTAGGGTCATATACATATTTTCTAAGCATGGAGACATGGAACACATTGTGTACACATGCAAAGTTTGGGGGCAACGCTAGTCGGTATGCAACCTCACCAACCCTTTCCAGCACTTCAAAAGGACTGATGAATCTAGGACTGAGCTTCCCTTTTACACCAAATCTTTGGATACCTCGAGTAGGTGATACCTTTAAGAGCACATGGTCACCCACTTGAAATTCCAAATCTCACCTTCTCCGGTCAGCGTAGCTCTTCCGTCTGGACTGAGCAATCTTGAGTCGGTCTCTGATCACCTGAATGTCCCGTGTTGTATTTTGCACCATGTCTCGGCCTAGCCATTGCTATTTTCTGACCTCATTCCAGCATGCAGGAGATCTACAGTTTTTGCCATATAGTGCTTCGAACGGTGCCATCTTAATACTCGCCTGGTAACTGTTGTTATAGGCGAACTCTATTAGAGATAGGTGCTCATTCTAATAACCTTGGAAGTCTATAGTGCATGCTCTCAACATGTCTTCAACAATTTAGTTGGTTCTCTCAGTATGCCCATCAGTTTGTGGGTGAAAAGCAGTACTAAAATTGAGCTTAGTACCAAGTGCACTTTGTAGTCCTTTCCAGAAGTGGGAAGTAAATCTTGGATCTCGATCCGAGACAATGGATGATGGAACTCCATGAATTCTCACGATCTCTTTAACATATAAGGCAGCTAGTGTTGAACCACTCTTTATTACCTTCAATTTTGGGGCTAACAAAATTTATGATTAGATTGTTTCATCAATATTTATGATTATTTTAAGGCGCACTAAAATGATAAAATCGATGTCTAATCTATATACATCGATTTCAGTTCAAGTGCCAAATTAATAAGCGCTGCAACGATTTATCTTGATCGATTTTATAAGCGCTACAACGATTTGGTCTTAATTGATTTTATAAGCGCCATAACGATTCATTTAGGGCTTATAACGATTTGATAAGTGAGCGCAACGATTTATCCTCACATCGATTTGCCCTTCATAACGATTCATTAAGCCTCACATCGATTTAGGTCTCGTAACGATTTCTTAAGTGACCGCATGGATTTGCCTTCGCAACGATTCGTTAAGGCTCATAACGATTTGATAAGTGAGCGCAATGATTTGCCCTCACATCGATTTGCCTTCTATAACGATTCACTAAGGCTCACATCGATTTCCTTGGTTACATCGATTTCTTTGGTGAGAACAACGATTAGTTCTTCACATCGACTTGCTTATAACTTCACATCGACTTATGAATGCATAACGATTTGTGCAGATCGATTTGTTCATAAACATGCAACTATTCACTTGAACAAACGATTCCTTAGTACATCGATTTCATAAGTCATAGCTATAACGATTTCATAAACTACAACGATTTGATAAGTCATTCTTACATCGATTCACTTTAAACATAGATTTCTTATAATCTTTTGAAGTAATCTTGATGGTCAATATAAAGTCAAATATCTTCTGATAGAATAAAGCTGCATGCATGTTTCAGAATCTTGTCAGAAAAAGATATGAACTACTATTTTCAGCATGTTAGCAGAAACACAGTGGTATGCATAGTTTATCATAAACACTCTTTTATGCTAACACTCTCTTCTATGCTTACAGACCTCGAAGACCACTAAAGTCTGATTAAGACAAATGAAGAGAAGATTAGCAACGACTAGAAGAGCTCTAACGGATCTCTTCAACGGATCTATTCAAAAGCCTCTCATATAAAAGATGAAGCAAGGCTGAAGAAAATAAATAGAGCTTTCCTGAAAATCTTTGAAGGAGTGTACATCCAGTGAGGAACCTCAACGCCACATACACTCAAAGAAAGAGAGAAAGAGCCTGAGCCCAGAAGAAGTGTTCAAGCATTTGAAGCATTCAAGCCTTCAAGCTTTCTTCTCTCTCTGTGCTCATTGTAATTTTGCGAGAGAGTTTTGTGACTGTGAGCTAGCGTTCTTAGTGATTCATCTTGTAATAGCTCTCGGTCTGATCTTTCTTCTTTAAGAAAGATTTCTGTCCAGCTGTAGGACTGTATACAGTGTAGAACCTAGCTAGGGGTTTGTGTCTAGAAGAACCGCACTGGGGTTTGTACCAAGAGGTTTGCTTCTGAGTCTGTAAAAGAAGTGGGCTGCCTTCTTGCCCGGGAAAGAGAAGAAGACCTAGTGGGGTATCCAGGGTGTGTTGTTCCCTTCGGTTGTGAAGGAAGACCAGCTGGGGTGCTGGGTGTTGTAAGGTCCTTAAGGGGGACTGTACCCTTGGTTAGTGAAATCCCAAGAGGTTTCTTGGGGGCTGGACGTAGGACTTCTATGTGGGAAGGGCCGAACCAGGATAAATTCCTTGTGTCCATTGTGTGATTATTTATTTGCTTCTGCACTGCTACTCTTTATCACACTAAACTAACCAAATCTTCAAGTGGTATTTTTTTTCTTATGTGTTTTAGTTTCTATTTGCAGAAAATCAGGAAAACCTATTCACCCCTCTAGGTTAGCTTGCTGCTGTACCAAAAGGGCCAACAGCTAGTACCTCTACCAACCACTTACTCTTTATAGGGAGGAAGTGAGCAGATTTGGTTAATCGGTCGACAATGACCCATATGGCATCGAGTCCACCACGAGTCTTGGGTAAACCCATGATGAAGTCCATGCCAATACTTTCCCATTTCCACTCCGGAATATCTAGTGGTCTAAGCATGCCAGCAGGGCGCATGTGTTCCACCTTTACCTGTTGACAAGTAAGGCAATGAGCGGCATATTCGGCTACCTCTCTCTTCATGTTCGACCACCAAAACGTTCTTTTCATGTCCTGACACATTTTGGTACCTCCAGGATGAATAGTGTACTTCGTCTTGTGAGCTTCCTCCAGGATGATACATTTTGGTACCTCCCTTATGATCAGACGGAACCGGAAGAAGCGCGGTGTGGAAGAAGCCACATGGGAACTGGAAGGAGTCATCAGATGGAACTACCCCGATCGTTTCGGTAAGACATTTCCTCCCTTATGATCATATGAATTTGGGGACCAAATTCTTTTTAAGAGGGGGAGGATGTAGCAACTTGGATTTTTGGAAAATAAAAAATTAATAATTTTAAAAAATAAAAGCAATTATAAAATCGAATAAAATAAAATTAAATAAAACCTATTAAAAGAAAAGGAGTAATGGGCTTTGTTAAATGGACCCATTAGAAATTAGTGGGCTAAAATAGAGATTATTAAAAGGGGAATAATGGGAAATTACCCTAAATTCGTAACTAAAATATTACTTAAATAAAAAGAGGGTATTTAATGCATTAAAATAAGTGGTTTGAGTTGGATTTGGAATCCTAACCCTACCCCAATTGCTTGGCCACGAAATCCTCTCTCTCTCAACCCAATTAGGAGATCTCTTGCTTAAAAAGGGGAGAGGAAAATAGGAAACTCGGAATTAAATGGGAATTAGACTTAAACTAGGAAATGGAATTAGAGGGAGCTTAAATACTTCTCTAAAACCCTCATGGCCGGCCCTAGCTCGTGCCAAGAGGTTGTTGGACCAGAAGGAGAAGCCAAGAGGAGGAGAAATTGTGGAGAGGAAGATCTATCAAAGCTTCTTCCCGAGTTCTTCATCTTCAAACCCTAGAAGAGGAAAAATGTGAAACATAGGCATTCTCACTAGAAAAAATCCTAAAATTTTGTTTCTAGGTTGTCCCAATCATATGGAACTATGCCTTTTGATTTCGTATTTTTCCATCAATACAATCTTTTGTTCTTGAATTTCGAAGTTCTGCAGTTTACATGACCCCGAGCTCTCTTCATAATTCTTGTTCTTCATGTACACTTGATATCTTGCCACAACAATTTTACTGGAGATACTGACGGCTGTTAGGGATATTTTGCCCCTAAAAGCCCTAATTTACATCGACTCTATCTTGCTAATAAATTCTTGCATCCCCACTGTTTGCAGTTTATTATCTTTCATGTTTGACTTGATTGAAACCTGTCAAAAACATATCCGTTTTCAAATTCCTATTTACTGTAAGTTCTCACGCATGTTTAGATCAACCTGCAACTTGTTTCATGATTTTTTTTTGCTTGTACAATTAGTTCTATATTTTTTAATCCCTCTGTGTCAAGAAGGGCAACTCTTGGACCACAATCCAAGACATGTCTGACCCCCTATCGGACTCAGGCGCAGGCCCTGTGAATGTGATAGCCTGATAGGCCGTGTTCCGAGGTCTTGTCACGATAGCATTAACCGTCGCATTCTGAACGCGACGGACACTGCCATAGCGATCCGTGCACCTGTCCTGACCGACCTGTACAAGACCCCGTCGTGATCTCAGTTGACCCTGTCGCGACCCTCATTAGGGTGCGTCGCGATCCGACTTTTTGTAGGAAAACCCATCCTTCTACAAGTCTTGTTGTTCTTCAGCTATTCCCATATCTTGTTAGCCGCTTTAGATACTAAAAAATGAAGTTGTAAGTATTGGTTATATTTTAACTAATAAAAGTCAATCACTTGACCTATCATATCTATGATTTCATGACACTTACACACACTCTGAATCGTCCAATTATGGCTTAATTTGGCATGAAATTATTTAATATGTCTTGTAATTTATGTAACTAATTTCCATTATTAATAATATTTGTCTTCATTTCTCGCGATGTTTTGGAACACCGATACCGAAGCTACACTGTCCTAGAATTCCTTTAGAACGTCGAACACTTGTTTCAATACACACTCTCTTGACTTGGACGAACTCTCCATCGGATATTCCTTCTGTCGGATTAGTGAGTCTTTGTTCAAGGCTTCCGTAAGTCTCCTCTGTCCATGGATTCCCACACGGTCGACGAGCCGGTTGTACCCTAACACCTATGATACCCTTTAGGGATCAATATGATCCAAACGGCTATTAGAAGTTCGCTCTTATCTTGAATCACGCCGGACCTCTGGACCTGTGTATAACATGGCCAGCGGAAAGATAGTGAGTTCCACCTGACTGCCGACACCAAGTGCGCGTGTTGTGCAACGGTTACTATCGCCTGTTTACTCGACGCGTTACGTGCAATGTCCCCTAGCTCTCATCTTTACTCTACTCGCTCATCTATTCACGTTCTCGCTGCTATCTCATCTATTCATCTAGTGCCCTCATCTATTTCTTGGTACTCTATATTGTCCATTGAATGATTGTCTAAAGATAAACAATATAACCAATGCCTGGCAATATATAAAGGGCCCAATCTAGTCCTGGGATGTGCGCCCAAAAGTGCTAGTGCCCATGGGAGTTAAATGATCAGAGTGTTTGGCATTATACTCGAGTGCTATCTATCTCGACTATCTACATGACAATCAAAAAGTGCTATATTCTCTCGTTGTCTATTGACAAAAAGTGCTATACTATACTCGTTGTGCTATTGCTATACTTTGTGCTATTGTGCTATGGCCATCTTGCTATTTGTGCTATACTCGACGTTTGTGCTATATTTGGAAATATGTGCTATTTCGCTCACGTGCTATCATGTTATCTCTCACTTTACTTGACTCTCTCGCTCTATCATTAGTTACTCTGCTTTTAATACATTAATCATTTAAAGCCTGCTTGACTATTGAGATTTAAGTCGTACTGGGTGTTATCGCTCACCCTACGTTATTTGTCGTTGTGTTCTCAGGTGAGACCGAGGATGAACTATACACTCAAGAGGACAGGAACGACCAGGAGTGAAGTCAAGAGTACCCTAGCGTCCTAGCAATATGTTAGAGTCTTAGTTACTCTTTTACTTTTATTCAATGTAATTGGGCCCTATAGAATTGGCTCTGATATTAGTGGTTGTAACTAGACATTTGGAAAGTTATTAATGAAAGGTATTTTCTTTAGTATTATTCATTGTGCAATGGTTTGATGTCTAGTACTTGCTCTGCACCCGTTTACTTGCAACGGTCTCGCATTTGATATTCTGCGTCGGGACGTGACAGTTTTGTGGTATCAGAGCCTAGGTTATTCTTAAGTATAGGATGATCTAGGTTAACCTGCCTCGACTAGCGTCAATTATCCTACCTATGTGAGTTGTGGTTAGAGCCAAGGGTAACTAGCTAAAATGAACTCACACACACACAAATTAAATTCCACAGCAATATCATGACAATAAGTTATTTTTGTAGGAACTAAACAACAAAGATAACTGCTGAACGTGCTCAAATGAGGGGCATGCAACAGACCATCCAAGAACTGATGCGCGCGATTGTGCAAGCTACCCAAGGAGGTGGCAATCGTGGTGCCAGCGACCTGCATCGTAACTTTAGGGGTATGAACCCGCCTAGGTTCAGTGGATCCACGGATCCGGATGAAGCCGAGCATTGGCTAAAAGAAATGGAGAGAATATTCCATGTCATGCAATGTGCAGCGGGGGATAAGTTGCTGCTAGCCACCTTTCAACTGGAAGAGGACGCCCGCGCTTGGTGGGAGTCTGTTGAAGCGACTAGAGCTAACGGTCAGTTCACCTGGACCGAGTTCAAAGAAGCCTTCAATTCTAAGTACTTCTTCAAGCGTGTCCAAGAAAGGAAGGCTGCAGAATTCGCTGCTCTGAAACAACGGAGCTTGACTGTGGCCGAATATGAAGCCCAGTTCTCTAGACTGGCAAGGTATGCTGAACACCTAGTGAACATTGAGAGAATGAGGGCTAAGAGCTTCCGCAACGGCCTTAAGCCTCAATACATTACCCAACTGGCACCTCTCGACATCCAGACCTACGCCGAGATGGTGAAGAAAGCTCAACTGCTGGAAGATGCTACAGACTTCACCGACCGTATCAAAGGGAAGTTCGTGAAAAAGAAAATGACCTCGGGTCATCATCTGCTAGGCCGAACAATGGCAAGAAGCGTCCCTTCAACATCACATAGGGATCCAGCCAAGAAAGGAAACCGAAGGTCTTCGTACCCAACACTCCAGCCAAGAGCAACTGTAAGCACTGTGACAAGTCTGGTCACACTGCTGATGAATGATGGAGGAAAGTCGGCGTATGTCTACGCTGTGGAAGTCGCAAGCACCGCATCCTCGAGTGCCCACTGCTGAAAGAACATGAGAAGCGCCCTAATGCGCCTAGGAAATAGGGAAGACTGCAAGCCCTGCATGATGAGGAACCCGCTACGGACGGTGGCATGGTAGAAGGTACACTACAAGTTTTCTCCTTATCAGCGTTTGTCTTATTTGATACTGGAGCAACTCATTTTTTTATATCTCAACACTTTGCCGATACCCTAACTGCCAAACCTATATCCATGGGTTATGAGTTCTCTATCACAACGCCACTAGGAGACAAGGAGAAGTTGAACAAATACTTTCCCTTTGCCGATGTAATGATCAGAGACCATAACCTAAAAGCCAACCTGGTGTGTATGCCCATGGAAGGCTATGATGTAATTTTGGGAGCCGACTGGTTGTCTGCTTATGGGGCAAGTGTCGACTGTAAGAAAGGGAAGGTTACTTTTAGTGACTTTCCTAAATTGACATTCTTTGGGATTAGACATAAGAGATGGATGTCTCTAATCTCTGCCATAAAAGCCCATAACATGATAAGGAAAGGGTGTATGGCTTTCCTAGCAGCCGTAGTTGTTGAAAAGAAGGGTTCTCAGATAGAAGACATCCACATAGTGCAGGATTACCCCGATGTGTTTCCTGAAGATCTGCCAGGGATTCCCCTGGAACGTGATGTCAACTTCGCCATAAAATTGATCCCAAGAGCTACCCCGGTATCACGTCAACTGTACCGGATGTCACCTGTTGAGCTAAAGGAGTTGAAGACGCAGTTGATGGAGTTGCTAGAGAAGGGGTTCATTAGACCGAGTACTTCCCCATGGGGAGCACCTGTACTATTTGTTAAGAAGAAAGATGGATCGATGAGGCTATGCATCGACTACAGTCAACTCAATCAGCTCACCATCAAGAACAAATACCCATTGCCTAGGGTCGATGAACTATTCAACCAAATATCAGGAGCTCAATATTTCTCCAAGATCGATCTCCGATCTGGCTATCACTAAATGAGGATAAAGGATGATGATATCTTCAAAACGGGTTTCAGGAGCAGGTATAGACATTATGAATTCATCGTTATGTCTTTTGGTCTAACCAATGCTCCTGTAGCCTTTATGCAACTTATGAACAGCATATCGGCCATGCCTTGACAAGTTCGTGGTCATCTTCATCGACGACATCCTCATTTATTCAAAGACCAAAGAAGAGCATGAAGAACACTTGAAGATTGCACTGCAAGTCTTGCAAGACAACAAACTGTACGCAAAGCTTAGAAAGTGTGAATTCTGGCTCGAAGAAGTGTCCTTCTTGGGCCATGTCATCTCAAAGGACGACATATCGGTTGATCCCTCCAAAGTCGAAGTTGTACTCAACTGGGAGAGACCAACCAATGTCACAAAAATCAGAAGCTTCTTGGGACTGGCTGGCTACTACAGGCGGTTCATCAAGGACTTCTCCAAGATCGTCGTTCCTCTCACACGACTGACACGAAAGGAGAATCCATACTCCTGGAGTAAAGAGTGTGAGAAAAGTTTCCAAACTCTTAAAAATTGCCTGACCTCAGCACCTGTTCTCGCTCTGCCAACAGAGGGAGAAGGATTCTCTGTTTACACTGATGCCTCAGGAATTGGGCTAGGGTGTGTGCTGATGCAAAAGGAGAAAGTCATCGCCTACTCTTCCCGACAAATGAAGACTCATAAAGTCAACTACCCCGTGCATGATCTGGAGTTGGCGGCTGTGGTCTTTGCCTTGAAGATCTGGAGACACTATTTGTATGGTGAGAAATTCACTGTCTACTCAGATCATAAAAGTCTGAAGTACTTATTCTCCCAGAAGGAACTCAACATGAGGCAGAGAAGATGGTTAGAATACCTAAAAGATTTCGACTTCAACATCCAATACCATCCAGGCATGGGAAACACCGTGGTTGATGCTCTTAGTAGAAAGCCGATGGCATCTGTTTCAAGTCTAGTCCTTGGTGAGATGCAACTACTGGAACAATTCACAAGGTTAGACTTAACTATTGAACATAGGGATGATCAAGTCTTGGTTGCCAATATCAAGATTCAATCTGATCTGCTAGAGGAGATCAAAGCTCAACAAGAGGATGATCCATTCTTAGTGCGCGTCAAGGAAACCTTAGCCGAAAGACCGGACTTTGCTATGACTGAGGATGGAAGACTGGTGTTCCAAGGGAGGACATGCGTCCTTGACAATGAAGAACTGAAGAGGAAGCTAATGGATGAAGCTCACAAGACAAAGTACACTATTCATTTAGGAGGTACCAAAATGTATGAAGACATGAAAAGAACATTTTGGTGGCCGAACATGAAGAGAGAGGTAGCCGAGTATGCTACTCACTGCCTTACTTGCCAACAAGTAAAAGCAGAACACCTGCGCCCTACTGGTGTACTTAGACCACTTGACATTCCGGAATGGAAATGGGAAAGCATTGGCATGGACTTCATCATGGGTTTACCCAAGACTCGTGGTAGACTTGACGCCATATGGGTTATTGTAGACCGACTAACCAAATCCGTCCATTTTCTGCTTAAAAGAGTAAGTGGTCGGTGGAGGTACTAGCTGCCCTACATGTCAAGGAGATAGTGAGACTGCACGGAGTTCCATCATCCATAGTCTCGGAATGAGATCCGAGATTTACATGTCATTTTTGGAAAGGACTGCAAGGTGCACTGGGTACTAAACTCAACTTTAGTACCGCATTCCATCCACAAACTGATGGGCAGACTGAAAGAACCAACTAGATAGTGGAGGACATGTTGAGAGCTTGCACTATAGACTTCCAAGGATATTGGAACGAGCATCTGTCCTTTATTGAGTTCGCCTATAACAACAGTTACAGGCGAGCATCAAGATGGCACCGTTCGAAGCACTCTACGAAAGGAATTGTAGATATCCTGCATGCTAGAATGAGGTTGGAGAACAGCAATGGCTAGGCCCAGACATGGTGCAATGTACCACAAAGGACATACAAGTGATTGGAGACCGGCTTAAGACTGCTCAGTCCAGACAAAAGAGCTATGCCGACAAAAGAAGGCGGGACTTAGAATTCCAAGTCGGTGATCATGTGTTCTTAAAGGTGTCACCTACTCGTGGCATCCAAAGATTTGGAGTGAAAGGAAAGCTCAGTCCTAGATTCATTGGTCCGTTTGAAGTACTCGAAAGGATTGGTGAGGTTGCATACCGACTGGCATTGCCACCAGATCTGGCATGTGTACACAATGTGTTCCATGTCTCCATGCTCAGGAAGTATGTCTATGACCCTGCCCACATCATTCACCACAAGAAGTTGGTGCTGAACAAGGATATGACATACGAAGAGAAGCCAGTCAAGATACTGGAATGGAAGGTTCAACAGCTCAGGAACCATCCCATCCACGTGGTTAAAGTCTTATGGAATAACCGCAATGTGGAAGAAGCCACATGGGAACCGGAAGGAGTCATCAGACGGAACTACCCCGATCTTTTCGGTAAGACATTTCCTCTCTTATGATCATATGAATTTGGGGACCAAATTCTTTTTAAGAGGGGGAGGATGTAGCAACCTGGATTTTTAAAAAATAAAAAATTAATAATTTTAAAAAATAAAAGCAATTAGAAAATCAAATAAAATAAAATTAAATAAAACCCGTTAAAAGAAAAGGAGTAATGGGCTTTGTTAAATGGACCCATTAGAAATTAGTGGTCTAAAATAGAGATTCTTAAAAGGGGAATAATGGGTAATTACCCTAAATTCGTAACTAAAATATTACTTAAATAAAAAGAGGGTATTTAATGCATTAAAATAAGTGGTTTGAGTTGGATTTGGAATCCTAACCCTACCCCAATTGTTTGGCCACGAAATCCCCTCTCTCTCAACCAAATTAGGAGATCTCTTGCTTAAAAAGGGGAGAGGAAAATAGGAAACTCAGAATTAAATGGGAATTAGACTTAAACTAGGAAATGGAATTAGAGGGAGCTTAAATACTTCTCTAAAACCCTCATGGCCAGCCCTAGCTCGTGCCAAGAGGTTGTTGGACCAGAAGGAGAAGTCAAGAGGAGGAGAAATCGTGGAGAGGAAGATCTATCAAAGCTTTTTCACGAGTTCTTGATCTTCAAACCCTAGAAGAGAAAAATCGTGAAAGGTAGGCATTCTCACGAGCAAAAATCCTAAAATTTTGTTTGTAGAATCATATGGAACTATGCGTTCTGATTTCGTATTTTTCCATCAATACAATCTTTTGTTCTTGAATTTCAAAGTTCTGCAATTTACATGACCCCGAGCTCTCTTCATAATTCTTGTTCTCCATATACACTTGATATCTTGCCACAACAATTTTACTGGAGATACTGACGGCTGTTAGGGATCTTTTGCTCCTAAAAGCCCTAATTTACATCAACTCTATCTTGCGAATAAATTCTTGCATCCCCACTATTCGCAGTTTATTATCTTTCATGTTTGACTTGATTGAGACCTATCAAAAACATATCTGTTTTCGAATTCCTATTTACTGTAAGTTCTCACGCATGTTTAGATCAACCTGCAACTTGTTTCATGATTTTTTGTTGCTTGTACAATTAGTTCTATATTTTTGAATCCCTCTGTGCCAAGAAGGGCAACTCTTGGATCGTAATCCAAGACATGTCTGACCCCCTGTCGGACTCAGGCGTAGGCCCTGTGAATGCAGTGGTCCGATAGGCCGCGTTCCGAGGTCTTGTCATGACAGCATTAACCGTCACGTTCTGAACGCGACGGACACTGCCGTCGTGATCCGTGCGCCTGTCCTGACCGACCTGTCGTGACCTGTACAAGACCCCGTCGTGATCTCAGTTGACCCTGTCGCGACCCTCATTAGGGTGCGTCGCGATCTGACTTTTTGTTGGAAAACCCATCTTTCTGCAAGTCTTGTTGTTTTTCAGTTATTCCCATATCTTGTTAACTGCTTTAGATACTGAAAAACGAAGTTGTAAGTATTTGTTATATTTTAACTAATAAAAGTCAATCACTAGACCTATCATATCTATGATTTCATGATACTTACACACACTTTGAATCATCCAATTATGGCTTAATTTGGCATGAAATTATTTAATATGTCTGGTAATTTATGTAACTAAATTGCCATTATTAATAAGATTTGTCTTCGTTTCTCGCGATGTTTTGGTCACATATACTCGTGATTTATAAGTATTTCGGGTGATCCTCCCAAGACCAGACTGGGCCCTATTTGCACAGGCATAGTTGTGAACCGAAGTTCCAATAGTTTCTGCTAATTCCATTCATTCATTTATGGCCACATGATTTCCAAGTAATGGACAATGATGAACTAATGATCATGTCAATGATGATAGAGAACAATGCAAGGGGACATGATCTAGATTAATTTCGGCAGCATAACGACTTATTCTCATTAGTTCAATCTTTACATTTAATGGCTTGTTTTTAATGTTATCAAATCACTCTCACGAGAAGAAGATAAGAAGAGAGGTGCTGTCATGCCCCGACGCGAAATATCGGAACGTGAGGCCGTTGCAAGTAAACGGGTGCAGAGCAAGTACTAGACATCAAACCATTGCACAATGAATAATACGACGGTATGGCCGTCGCGTTCTGGTCACAACGTCCGATGGCGTCGCGACGGCCCTTCTGCCTGTTGTATGAGCCGTTGGTTTTTCGGCTTTGTGTGGTCCGTGCTTGTTTGGCTGTGCGATTGTTGCCACGAGGAAGTCGTGTTGAGACTTAGTGGCTTGATTGCATTGGTCTTACGTTTGCTCCCAGTGTTTTGTTTCGTGCCTCGGGATCCTTTAGGCTTGCCCCAATTTCGAGGACGAAATTATTTTAAGGGGGTAGAATGTAAGACCCAGTTTCTCAATTTCCGTCTGGTGTCTGGGATGACTGGCCACTAACGCGATGCGTTAGTGTCGCGTCTGGGGTGCCCAACGCGACAGTTATCCCTGTTGTGATGCAAGTGTGTGCCACGTTCTTGTCGCACCCGGGTTGCCTGTCGCGACCGGTCAACGGGTCGCGACAGTGTTGTCGTGTTCTACTGTGCGGTCATCTGACGCTTGTCAGAGTGGCAGGTATGTCAATATGGCCTGTTGCGTTGTCGTGGCGCCCGTGGGGGGCACATTCTTGTTGCAGTCCGTTGATTCGTCACGTTAAGGTTCTTAACGCGACGAGGCGGTCCGTCACGTTCTGGGTGCCGAAGGCTAAAAGCCTTGGGCGGCGCCCCTTCACCCTGTCTCTCCTCTTCTTCCCTTTCCCCTCTTCTCCGGCGATGGGGGGAGGCTCCCCTCTGGCGATCCAAGGGTGGAGCAACCGGCTAGCTCGTGCGGAGCGGCGTCGTGAAGCGAGAAGGAGGTGGCCGTGCGTCATGAAGGCCCTTCGTGGGTTCGGTTCTTCGTGAGAGGTAGGGATTTCTTGTGCCCTCTCTAATCCGGGTGGATTGGAGCCCTCGTGGTTTGTAGAATAGATTTTCAGATTTCCCCATGCTCCCTCCCCCATGTGTGCATGTTTGTAGCTCATGGGTGGCCCCGGGATTGAGGATCCCGACGGTCTACCTCTCGACTGATGTCGCGACCCTGGTGCGCGTCACGACACCAGTAGAGGCGTCGGCCCGGTCGGGCGCGACCTTATCATGATGTGGTTGGCGGTCGCGATAAGGGTCACTATCGCGGCGCGCTTTCCGGTCGTGACAGGGTTCCCTATCACGACGTGTAACGACCTGACCTCCCGGACCCCCGCCACCCACGGATCCGAAGACCCGGAAGGGTTAGAATTTAGTCCATTGAGATAAGCAATGAATTCAAATAACTATAACCAGAAATTTCGTACATTAATAAAGAATCTATGTACAACATGTCCTAAATAAAAGTACAGTATAGAAAAAACGGTGCAGTCCTTAAGAGGCATATCCTGAGGACTTGCAAAAAGGCCACTCTTAACTCACGGTAAGAGAGCTCTACAAATGACCCAGCTAAGAGAGCTCTACAAACGACTCTATGCCACTGTCCCCACCGTTTTCCCCTTCTGCTCCAAGTCCGTGAATTGAGCACGCCCGCCGCCTGGAGAACTCCCTCTAACAGATGCGTGGGGCTGGGGGTCCCAGGTAATGGTAACAACCTGTCGCATGGACAAGCCCTTAAGTGCCTAGCACTGGGTGAAAAGAGAACCGTTGGGGCAACCACCACAAACACGGCACAGCTGGCTTGTAACCAAGACAAGCCCAGCTGGCACAGGCACGCACGACACTCCCTCTGGAAACCCCCAGAAGGGTCGTCGGCCAACGTCGGCACACACGGCACGGCTTGAGAAATCGGAACACCACCGAACAGAATAGAAACCATCGCTCTTCTAATAATCGATTGACCGACAGACAATCGATTATTAGACAGACGCGAGCCTCCTAGCACCGCCGCTAGGATACAACCATGAAGGTGTCACCTTCGGTCACTAAACGCAGGGAGGCAACCTGCCGCGTTCCCTACCAGAAGGTCCGAAGTGCAACCCTGCTCTGGGGCACAAGCCGACACGCCAACCGGGCCACGGAAACACCCACGATGACACAGATACTGTCGCGACCTACAAGGCTGTCGCGTTAAGAACGTGACGGGCAGGGCCACCGCGACAAGCTCTCAGTCGCGATGGGAAGGCGCGTCATGACATGAACCTTGTCGCGACGGGTAACCGGGTCGCGACGCGACCCTTATCGCGACGGCCACCTGCACCGCGATAAGGTCGCGTCCGACTGGGGTGACACCTTCTTTTATGTCACGTCGCGCTCGGCGGTCGCGACATCAGCTGGAAGGCAGACATCTAGAATGCTGCATTCCGGGGTCCCCCACACGATACAAACTCTATCACCATGGGGAGGGGAGCATGGGGAAAGCATTTAAAGCATGCAAACACACAAAGGGACTTCTAATCACTCTGATTGGAAAGGGCACAAGAATCCCTACTAATTAGACGAAACCAAACCCCCAAGGGGCCTTACGACGAACTAGCCACCTCCTCCTCGCTCCCACGACGCCACTCCCGCTCCGCACGAGCCGCCGGCCGCTCCACCAAGCTCCACCGTCGGAGAAAGAGAGGGGGGAAGTCCTCTCCACCTCGGAGAAGAGAGGGAAAGGAGGAAAGGAAAGAAAAGGGAAAGGGGAAACTGGCCAAGGCTTTTTAGCCTCTGGCCCCCAGAATGCGACGGGGCGGGGCGTCGCATTACAAACCTTAACGCGACGTTCGCCCCCACCGCGACCAGAACGCGCCCAACTGGGATGCCGCGACAACCCGACAGCCACTCTGACACGCTTGCCCTTCTGACAGGTGGCAGATGACAAAAAAGTAGAACCCTGTCGTGACCCGTTGACCGGGAGCGACAGGAACGCGACACACTTAGTGGTCGTGACCTGGATGGCCAATCATCAAAAACACCCAACAGGGGAAAACTGGAAGCCCGAGATGTTACAATACATCCAACAAAAAAATAATTTCGTCCTCGAAATCAAGGGTGAAACCCTGTCGGAGAACACAACAGGTGCAAAGGGACCACTAAGTCGCACTGTGACTTCCCGGTGGTCGCCACCACGACCCTGCCACAAAGGGAGTGCCAAACCAGACATCCGACAGCTCACAGAGCGCACAACAACGACGCTGAATACACAAGCAGATGTCGACAACTCCACATGCGCGCGCACCAAGCTGACTAGAAACACTGAAATCGCCAGTCAGAAACCACACGACTGAGCCCTCAACAAGCCACGCTGTTGAGACCAACTGGTCAGTAACTCACTCTGTCAACAACAACTAGACAGAGATCCCAACTACTGATAGTAAACAGAGAAAACGCCAAGAGGTCATCCACAAGACTCCGCTGAATGGCTCCGCACAACTAGCAACAGCTAGTACCTATGGCAAGGCCAAATGAGAGCTTCTTAATGGTGACCCAAAACCAAGCGATAGCATGCATGTGGAGAACACCACGGCATGCAGGACAGTGTCTTCCGGCACCACTAGATCTCACCCAGATCATCCTCGTGGTCCGACCAGGACACACAATGACTGTGGAGCGACAAAAGCTAAAACACCCGCTCCACAGGCACAGGAACAGAGGCAAAACCAAATAAGACGTCTGATGTTGGCAAGGCCAAGCAACTCAAGACGTCGGCAACCGCACGGAAAACGAAACAACTGCAGAGGTCGAGGGCAGCACGTCGACCTCAAAGAAATCCAAACCAAAACAGGGTACCCCAATCGAATACACACTCGCTCCCCAAAGCGAGAGGGGAAAACCTAGACACAGGCTACGACCAAAGCCTGGCGTACCACCGATAGGGCTACCTAGACAAGGCAAAGCAGCCACCCCACAGCGATATCGGTACAGCCACAAGGCATCGGCCAGCACAAGGTGTCCTAGAGGTGGAAAGCTCAACGCCTCCAACACCGAGAAAACTCGTGAAACAACGCACAAAGCTTACGATCAAGGCACACGACACACACACGGTGCTAACACCAGCACCAAGAGCCACCCAAGGTACAACACAATGCACCAGGGCTCCAGACGGCACGAAAACAAACCACTCGAGCACAAGCAGAGGGTGTCACCACAAGCACCAAAACTCATCAAGATCCAACACAGTTGCACCAACGGACGAAACAACATAGCTAACATGAAGGACTCTCCACAAGAGACCTGCCAAAAGCCACACGCAAGAAACCGCAAGCCAGAAAGGGCAGGACAGGCCACACCGGTCTCGAACCTTTAAGGCACAAAGACACAGAGAATTGAGAAAGAAGCACGCTCAAGGTTGTAGTACACAACCGCACCAACGTCCTGAAACGACTCAAGGCCAACTGGAAGGGACTCTCCACCAGAGACCCACAAGAGAAAACACACAGAAATCTAGCAGCTTCAAGAGCACAACAACTACATTGGCTCTGAGAAGCCCACAACACAAGGCACCGCTCCCACCATGCAGGCGGAGAGGGCCACACACCAAACGGCGACAAGTGCCTCCAAGCATAGCTGAGGCACAAACGAAAACACACACCAGACGATGCCTGCACAAGCAGGCCAAACAGAAGAACACCCGGTGCCGCCTCACACTGAACACATGGCACACTGCTCTACATCGTCCAGTCAGGCAACAAGAAACCAGCACAGCAAGAGACGGGACAATAGGTCACCACAATCTATCGCACCACAAGGAAACAACGCGCATGAGGGGAGCAACCTGCTCAACCTCAAAACAACACAAGGGGAGGGACCTTCACCACAAAGGTCGCCATAGTGAGAAAACACGGCACCAACTGCCCTGCCAGCACCACCACCCTGAGCAACCCATGGAAAGCAGAGGAAGAAGGCACACAACCGGCCTCTTCCTCACACAAAGGAGAAAATAACAACGCAAGCCGAGCACTCCTATAGGAGGCACAGCCAGCCAAACAACCACGACGAACTAGCCAAACATAGGGCCACACACAGGGTCAAGGTCCACCACCTTGACCAAAAGTAAACGAGCGGACTGCACGCAATAGTCCAACCCAAGGGAAGATGACTCCACTAGAAGGTCGCAATAATGCGCACCCTGGCGACACAACACCACAGAAGCACAAACAACCAGGCACCAACGACACTCACCAGACTACCATCTAGTAGAGCACGTAGGGCGCAATAAACGAAGCAAACTTCCCGACCCTGGGGACACATGAAGTCCTACCAGCGTAGCCCGAAAAACTCAAAAAATGATCAAGAAGACAATCTAGCCAGCACCATGGCCAGACACGGTCAACGGCACCACACCTTGACCGACAACACCCAGGCAGACTGTAACATGGATAGTCCCACTGGCAACGTCGACAACTCATCTTAACCGAGAGAGAGCAGCAACAACCAACACAACACAAGGCCACTTTGGGGGAGAACCTCCACCAAGAGCGTCAAGAGCCGTTCTGGGAAAACATCACCAGAACCCAGCCCACACAAACGGCCAACAGAGAGAACACAACAGATAGCGGAAGCAATACAACTGGTTCTGGGAGAACCTCCACCAGAACCACCAAGGCACCGTTCTGGGAAACCCACCAGAATGCAATGGCCAATACAACAACAACATACCTCAACCCTAAGGTAGCACAACAACTAGCAGAAACAAGCCCGGAACAGTCCTGAGAGCGAACCTCACCAGGACAACAACCATCTGTTCTGGAAAACTGCACCAGAACACAGGGCAACCAAGCGATGCACCTCAATCTCGAGGGCAACGCAATGGCAACCAACCAGACAACAGAGACCTCAAACCAAGGAGGTAACACATCAGAAGACTTTAACAAGCACAGAAGCAGTCCCAGAGGGAGAGGAACTCTCACTAGGAAAAGACAAAATAGTTCTGGGAAACACCACCAGAACACAGCAGCCAAGCAATGCACCTCAACCCAGAGGGCAACGCCGCAACAACCAGAAACGAGCACAACAAAGTTCTAGGGAAAACCTCACCTCCACCAGAACCAACAGAGTAGAACTCCAGGAGCACCTCACCACAGTTCACAACCAACCAGTGCAAGGCCGACAACAACCACAACCAAGTGTCGCAGCGCTCAACCAGCGGTGCAACATGGCACACAAGCATCTACTTAGCTTGAGCAACGATGTCAACTGAGCAGAGCACAACACCCAACGGCGCACAGGCACATAAGGCCAAACACACAGCCAACAACACACACCCCAACAAGAAGGGGACTTCCAACAAGGACACACCCCAACAAGAAGGGGACATCCAACAAGGACACACCCCAACAACAAGGGGACAGCCAACTGTAGACACCTGTTTTTGGCCTATAAGTTGAGCACATTTCTTGTCCATATCATTGATGTCCCAAATTGATCATCACTTTGAAGTCCTTCTCTGGCCCATCATGAGCCCATTCACCCTTAATTTCAAGCCCATTCTCAAGCCCATGGCCAACTGTGAACATACCAACTGTGAACATAACATTTCTAATAACCTCCTCATTTCTAACCCAAGCTGGCATATCATACTATCATTTTGTAGCCCTCTGAGTCTAGAATCCAACGCAACAAACGGCTCATCAATCCGATGTCTGTGGAAAGGGTTATGGCCCTTTTTGTGGGACCTACGCGGCCTGTCTTATAGTCGCGGCCTGGTGCATGGACGCGACAAGAACCCGGCCCCACGATCTGACGCGACAGCGCCATACACGTAAACACATTTTTACGTGATTTTCGGCCTCTCTCTCCATACTAGAGCCTATCTAAAGTCTCTTTGAGTTGGATTACGACCTAAACCTCCTATCCTCATCCCTAGGGAGCCCCCAAGCCCATCCAAACTCTAGATAGACTCTCAAACTCTCATACAACTTGGACTCTCTCTCTAACTCGGGATGAGACTCTATCTCTATCTAAAACACATCCTAAGACTCTCTAGGGGATAGAGGAAGGCTACCACTATGAGGAGAGGTCCCTGGAGGCTCTGCCCACGAGGTCCCATCGTCCCCAAGGCAGAGGAGAAGCTGTTCTTCCCGTTTTCATCTATTCTCTCTCCTCTTTCTCTCTCATATCACCTCCAGGACCAGCAGTGCTTGCACGTCTTGTAAAGATCGAACCAGGACAGATCTCTTCGAGGTTTCTTCATCAACGTTACTCTCCACAGAGCCCTCTTCAACCTTGAAGTGGAATCACATCGATTGGTGGCTTGTGCGAAACGTTACAGTAGATTATTCTTCAATTTCTCTCTCATATCGAGATCTGCACATACGGGATTATCGTCTCTTCCACAGCCCAAACCAGGCCAGATCTCTTCAAGATGTCTTCATGAAAGTTGTTCATGACATCCTCCTCTCCGACCTCCATCTAGAATCACATCAAATGGGGGTAGTATCTGTTTAGTTTTGATTTTTACTTTCTTTTCCACATTTTACACATGTATACATGAGTTAGGATTCCTCCTTCTCCTCTTCCATGATTTCTCCCCATGCATATTCCTCCCCACATTTTCCTACTACCCAAGGGGTTTAAAAAACCACCCCCCAGGTCCGTTCCCTCCATGCTCCACATCTTTCTTTCATTTAAGAATAGCTACTACACTTAACATAGTCTAACAGGGTTTTATTTCTTGTTTTCGTTGTTTTGGCAGGCACCCAAGCAAAGATCCACGAGCAGCTCTTGTCCTCTGGCCGGCCGGAGGGCAGGAAGAAGGTCCCAATCCTCATTCTCCCGCACTGCAGGGGACGCGACAGAGGAGGGCGACGCGACAACATAGACGCACCCTGTACGAGCGTCGCGATAACAGGCCCATCGTGACGGGGTCACCCGTCGCGATCTCAGTAAGTCCACTGTCCTCTTTCCTGTTCCTGGCATAGTTAGCTTACTTAATTCTTATTTATGGCAACTATCTAGGTGGCGATCACATTCCTTATTTCCATATTATTAGATTTAATATCCTGTTGCGTGTCTTTGGGGTGCACATTCCCCGTGATTACACCTTTTGGCGATCACGGTGGGACCTTCAGTGCTAGCTTCGCCGATTTTGCTTGTGTGCCTGCCATGATGATCTATTTATGCACTTATTAGATACCCTGTTAGGTTTGTTCCTGTGTCTTTCTTGTCCTTTTGTTCTCGGTTGTTAACGCGGCGCATCGCGCCACCGTGATAGCATCGCGTCCATAAGGGCCGACGCGACTATTGGTTCGTGTTCTCCTTCTTCCTCATGTGTTGTTCCTTCACTGAAGGTGTATCCACGTCTTCCCCATGCTGTTCTTCTATGTATATTCGCGCTTCTGTCTGTTAGAGTCCTACTAGGGTTCATGTTTTCCTTTTCTTTCTTTTGTAAGTTTTCGGGTTCTGTCGCGGCGGGTCTTGAGGACGCTACCAGGTCGCGCTGTGGATGAGTGTCGCGTCTACAGGTACGCTTTGTGTGTTATTGCTTTGATCCATGTGTCGGTTTCTGGGTGCTTCATGACCTCTGTTAGATTGATCTTGTGATTTCATGCTCATATCATATGCTAGGTTAGTCTGTATGCTTTGTATTTGTGACTGACTGCTGTTTTTCGGGGCTCTGTTCATATCGCGGCAGACCGCTCTGTCGCGATAGGGTCGCGGTGTATCTGGCCGCCGCGACTTTGCCCGAGACCCTGTTGGTCACCCTGCTTGATCATTCTGGTTACTTGTGCATACATTTTGGGCACTTAGGCTCTTGCATACACTATTGATCCCATTGTCTAGGTTCCCCCTTGGTTGAGTGAGCCCTCTCACCTACGAGCACTCGTAGGTTGACTCGGGCCCACCTTCCGAGGACCTCCGTAAGTCCTCGTGACCGTACGCACGTTGCGGTTCGTCGGGCTTGTTGTACCCGTTGACCCATAGATCAAGCTTTATCACGCGTGAGTTTGCGCATCCCCTTAGTGTCACCGGAGTACTTGAGTCCATACCCATTAGGGTCTTCTTTAGCCGAGTGTATTTCAATTAAATCAATCCATTAAAAGGCTAAGTGATAACCCTAAAATCCTAACGCTTATCATGTTAACTTGGGTGTTTGCTTGAGAACTCCCTTTCTCATCCCTTTCTTGTGTGATCTTGATTGTTGTTGTACCCCTTATTTGTATTTTAGTGTATCCTTTTAATTCCCCCATTTATCATCCTCTCATGGCTCCTTTCCACTTCACCTATCCTCCAACCTCTCCTCCTCATGTAGACCCCCTGTCTCATGAGCCCATTCCAAATTCGGCCTAGTCCAAGGCCATCGGGCCGATGAGGGTGCTCATTCCCGATCTATTACGTCACCATCTTCTTCTAATGAGGCCGCTGAATTGGAGCGCCTTCTGCTTGAAATGGGCTCTGACCAGGCCCGCGAATTGTTGTCCACCTTTGCTCTACGGTCTTCTTCTAGGATGGGCCCAACAGGCCCACATTATCCTTCTCATTCTAGATCCCCTCACGTTGTCACTCTTGGATCGGGCCATCCTTCTGTTCAGCCCACATCATTACAACCGGCCCATTATGCTCAATCTGACCCGGACCTTGACTCTCGACTCCGCTCTCATTCCCAAGCTGGCCCTCGCTATCCACAATCCACTTCGGCTCAGGACTTCCAATCCGAGTTCGAGTCCATGAAGCGATAGCTCAGTGACTTGCGGAGGCAGTTAAAGCCAAAACCTTCCTTCAATGATACTCTCCCTGATTTCTGTGGTCTCCGAATCCCTCCACCTTCTTAGCTCCCTATTTATCGCAAATATAGTGGAGCCGGAGATCCTTACATCCATCTAAAGGAGTTCCTCTATGACTCGGTGTCCTACCAACATGATCGCCGCTTATTGGCTTACCTTTTTAGGCGGTCGTTGGATGGACCCGCTTTAGAGTGGTTTTATTCCTTGCCTCCCGATGAAGTTGAGAATTTTGAAGTTGTCAAGGTCAGGTTCATACAACAATATCAAGACTGGGCCGGGCCCAAGTATTCAATGGCTGATTTGGTAGCTGAGCAGATGAAGCCTGGTGAGGAATTTGCAACTTATGCTGACCGGTGGCGCCAAATGTCCACGCATGCCCAAATGCACATCCCGGAAGAGGAGAAGATCAAGCTCATCATTGCCAATGCAACACCCATGTACCGCCACATTTTGGATATGAACGACATCACATCCATGCAACAGTTATATAGTCATGCTCGCTTTATCAAAACACAACTCATTGACTCCCCCATGCCATCCTTGTTTGAGGCCCAACAACCCAGTTGCACATTTCAAGGGCCCACCTATGAGGGAGTCCAAACCCAGGCCCAAGTTGATACCATCCACCACCCCACGCCTACCCACTCCACTAACCACCATGCACCTCCACCTTCATATATCCAACTCGCCCCGCCTCCACAAGAACAACCACCTTGCCCGTGCCACCGCACCACACCATCCATTACTCATCTAACCCAACATCCACTTGGCCCAAAGTGAGCCCATTATCATCCGTTGCTTGAGTCCCTTTCTGATGTCTTCACGGCCATGATGTCCATCAATGCATTGCAACTCCATCCAGAAAAGCCAAGTTGGGACATGACAGTGGACCAATCTGAATATTGCCCGTATCATCGCCATCCGGGGCATACAGTCGCGAACTGCTACGAATTCCGGGATGTGATCTATGATCTACAGCACAAGATAAATTGGGCCGAAATGCATAGACTCATCCTACATTGTCAAGACAAGAGCAAAGCACAGGGCCAGGGGCAGCAGCCCTATCCACCATAGGCAGCGGAACAGCCGCCCAAGCAACCGACAGCGCAGTCAAGACAGCAAGCGCAAGCATCAAAGCAGTCGTCATCTCCACCAGTTCAAGGCCGACGACACTTCTTTACTTATCCTCCAAGTGCACCACTCGCTCTGTCACAACCTCAACAACCCCCTCCGCCAACCCTTGCTCAGGCTATCACCACCACACCTACCGCATCGCACCCTGATGACAAGCTGTTAGCTCGACCCATTGTGTCGGTGCGCTGTCAGTCATCTCCACCAATGCCGCAAACCGCTAACCCCTCCACTCCTGCAAACCCTCCATCTTTACCCCTCACCATCATCTCCACCCCACTACCACTTGCACCTGAGCAAGCCATTACTGCCACACCAATGCTCGAGCAGGCTCCGCTCACCTCTGAGCCCGAGCAAGAGTTTCCTACTCCCAAGAGTAAGGCTACTTCAGCCTCTGAGTTGGAGGAAGAGCTCTCTCCACACGAGCCTATTCTTGCCATCATTCGATCACCTCACATCAAGCCCTCCGCATCCGACGAACCAACCATAGCCACCATACATCCCATCACCACATCCCAATGGAGCGGGTGTGCATCACCAGCAGCATGCCTTGAAATTACTTCCCCTATGCAAGATGGACTAAGTGAAGGTAGCCTAGTTCCGGTCATGTGTTTCGACCCTTACAACTACATCAGTCGCATGCCGGTCTGTGTCCCTATCTCAGGCACATTCGGGAAAGATGAGCCTTCATCTCCTCAGAAGAGCACTGTCAAAAAGAGTTCCCAGGCCCTAGTTCCAGCCAGGTCCAAAGCGGGGATGGTAGCCATTACATTGCTTATTGGAAATGCTACCATTAATGCCATCATAACTCCTCACTCAGTTATTTTGCATATGGCTGGTCAAGAGAAGGAGTTCTCCACAAACGTTGTGCTATCTCATGCGGCTGCTAAGGCCATCATGAATTAGTTGTCACTCAAGGGGAAGAAGTCACGCTGCCCGAAGCATCCAAATCCCTCTTGCCATGTTTCAACCTAACCAGGGGCACATTGCTATGTCACCAAGACACTCAAGGTTTTGCCAAGAGTCCTTTGCAATTTGCCTCAGCTTGTCAGTCAGTTGGCCATGCTAGTGCCACCCATCATACTCCCAGAAGCCTCCCTCTTCAACTGTCAAGGGAGTTAGTCTTCATGCCAGATTGTCAGGCCAAGATGCCAAATCTCAAGTTGCTGGTACCACGCATCAATTCCCATGGATCTGCACTGTCACTTGTCAAGGGAAACCCTCTCAGCAAAGGAGCCTATTTATGGCATTCCCCCATCGGTGTTTATAAAGGTTGGATATGCAAATGATAGACAAGGGGCAAGTGTGCACACGACAGTCATGACGACTATAATTGATGAGAGAGCCGTGTGGCTGCAGAGAAGAGCGAGGCCATCTGCTGCCTAGTCCGCTATTTAAGAAGACATGTCAAGATGAAACCGTCGTATCTGTTTGTGAGAGAAAAGAAGTTGTGGCGTCACAAGAAGAAATTTGCCAAGAAGCAAAGGAGGCTGAGATCAAGATTGAAATTCTTCAAGAAAAATATCGATCTCCCTATGTTGTCATCTCCTGACCTTGATCTTTCAATACTACTCATTTTGGTCAATTTGGTTCCAGAGGAGGCGTCCGATCTCCCAATTCTGGACTAGTGCCGCATTATTCCCCTCCTACTCTTTTAGTGTCTTTGGACCCTCACTTATCACTTCCTCCTGAGCCACCCGATCACCCTCGGGGTTCCCAGGTTTTCTCTCCATATCCACCTGGGTCACCTGACTTTTCTTCCTAATGCTCAGGATTCCCCTTTTCCTCTTCCACCAGAGCCTCCTAATTATAGGCCAGGTCCGCACTCTCCAGGGGCATCTGATTCCCCTCCTTCCACTTCCCCTTCTGATCCTCCAGATCCTCCACCCTCTATCCTACAGTTCCTTCCTCGAACCCTTCCTGATCACGGGTCCGACCCGATTCCTCCCTCACTACCTATTCGGGGTCCCGACCCTTTCTCTCACTGTTCCCGAGGTTTCTGTCCTCACTAACTTTTTTCCCTCCTTTGTAAATCCTTCTTGTTTGAGGGTTCTTATCCCTCATCTTCATGTAGCGTCATGTCTCCCTCTTGTTTGTGTTGAGTTGACCCCAATTCTTGTCGTCCCTACCTTTTCCTGCAAATGAGCTAATTAAAATCCACCAAGATCAAAGTTTGAAGACTAATGCAGGTCATTCTTTCAATACAGGGGTTATTATATTTATTTCAACACAAAGAGCATCAAAGAGAGTCATCTCAATTCACAGCAAGAGTGGTCGAGTCGGTCTTAGGTTTACTTTGCTTCTACAGCACTCAAGCTAGAGATTGCTCCGCGCTAGGGGTTCAACATTCCTTCCCCTGTCGTTGAAGGTGTCACGCCCCGATATTTAGCAGCGGAATAATACCGGGGGACGTGAACGATACAAACAGACGTATCACAGTTGAGTAACACAGAGTCACAATTGAATATAATAACACATTTGAGGCTATATTATGATCACCCAAAAGTATACTTTATTTCATTCCATTCAACTAGATACAACCTTACATAAGAAAGAACCAACTAAAGAGTTCCTTATTCAATAAAACTTTTGGAAAAGTTCACTATTACATAGACTACTCAATTGTCTATTTCTAAACTGTCATCTACTCATATGGAGGGTGCTCATCACTCTTGCCCTGCCCCATCGGACTCCATTGGTTCTTCATCACTTCCTGAAAAAAGGCAGGATGATAGGGTGAGCGAACTAGATCAGTAGGATTTACATCTCAATATTGTGCGGGCACTAGTATACATGATTAACATTTTAAAAGGCAAGATATGAACATGATAACAATGCATGCAATACTATCAGATCGAATAGCAGAGTAGAACGGATATCATTTCAGATCAAAAGTCGAGTTGCATATATACAGTGGACAGATATTTCAAGAATAGAATTGTATCAAAAGAGTTGGCCATATTCAGACAAATATCATGCGTTCACATGATCAGACGTATCATATCAAATCATATCATATCAAATCAAATCAGACTTATCATATCAAACAAAGGCACATTCACACTAATCTTGCTTATTTGTTTGTGCTATGCCAAGCACCAGAAGTCCATACTCCCGCGGTTAACAAGTACGTTGGGGCGCTCCTCCCCAGGACCAGACCAGGCCCCTATTGCACAGGCATTGGATCAAATTTGGACCGGAGTCCCACATTGTGCCGAACAAACAGATTCATATTATGGCCACAAAGTTTCAATAACAAGCTCTTAGTAAAAGGAACATGATCATTCATAGAGTCAAGGTATGACAAATAGCTCAAGAGAACAAGGCAGGATAACGACGTATCTTATGTTTCATAATTCATTAATGTCTTGACATGAGGATGTTCCTAAAGACAGATCATATGCAGAACATGTGATCTCAATTTCCCCAAGGAGGGTGTGCCTATTCGTGCGAAAGTGTAAATGATGAGTCACAGATCTTTCCTAACAGGTATGCAATTGACAAATAATTTAATTGAACACCGGAAAGTATGTAACTATTGAAACTCATATGCAAATCATGACATTAATACCACTAACAAGTCCATACTAACATGTATTCATCCCCACATTCATATCATATTCTTATCTTATCAATTGACAATAAGCAAGATCACAAGATAACCCAATGGACATAAGATCAATCACAATTGCACATTAGAATCGTATTCATATCATTACTATTTTTCAAGGGGTTGATTTATTTTAGGTCCATGCATACTATATAACATCATGCACATGCTAGTAGACATCATGAAATGATCAGTCTCAAAGTATGTAATTTTTTGCAAAGGGTAGTGTCGACACACCCCTTACTGGTGTCGACACAATGCCTCAAACACAAGGCAAAATAATGCATAACTGGTCAAGTAGTGTCGACACTAGATCAAGTAGTGTCGATACAATGCTTCAAATACAAGGCCAAATGATCAAGTAGTGTCGACACTAGATCAAGTAGTGTCGACACTAGAGACAGCTTCCAGAAAACCTTCTGGCCAATATGGGACAGTGTGTTGACACTAGATCAGGTAGTGTCGACACTAGATCAGCTCCCAGAAACTTTCTGGGTCAAATTGGGACAGTGTGTCGACACTAGATTAGGTAGTGCCGACACTAGAGGCCCTCCCAGAATACTTTTTGGGCTGTTTTGGGACAGTGTGTTGACACTAGATCAAGTAGTGTCGACACTAGTGGCCCTCCCAGAAAAACTTATGGGTCAAGTGCAACCCGAAAACATATCTCATGCAGCGATTTACTTTCCCTACTTATAACTCTCTAAGGAATGACATTTAGACAAAACATTCAACACAAAAGATGACGAGAATAACTAGTAGACGAACTTTGATGTTGGGGGTTTGATCAAATTCGGTCTCAAATCCCGAGAAAACATGTAAAGAACATAAAGCTAAGTGCAGCCCGAAATCGCAGTATCATGCAGAGACTCTCTTGCCATACTTATAACTCTCTAACAAAATACTTTTGGATAAAACATCCAACATAAAAGATGATCGTGACTTCAAGTAGAAGAACTTTCATGAAGGAAGTATAGTCTAATTCGGTCTTGAATTGCATGCATAATAAGAAGAACGGGAAAAGCTCTAATTGTGCGCGACTTAGGAAAAACTACGAATACGCAATGTATACTCCATGAAATTGAGTCAAACCAAGTGAAAATGAACCTAGACTCAAAGATCTACATGATGGTGTTGGTTTCTTTAATCTTGGCCCGAGAACACTTACCTTCGAATGCTAAGAACTCTCTGTAGATGTCTGGGTTGATGCAGAGCGAAGTTGAGGAAGACCACGATTTTCCCCAGCCGTTCTCCACTTCCCCAGCGCTCCAAACTTGCTACTCTCGACCCCAACTTGTTGCTAAACCTTCTCCAAGTGTTTAAGGATGAGTTCTTATAGATTTAGGGCGTAGTTATGAGTCCTAACGGGACTAGGAAAGGAGGCTGCGAATTCTGCTTCCTTCTTTCCAAAACCTGGGATTCTCACCCAAAGGAGGTAGCAACGGTTTAGGAAACCACCAATTGGGGTTGGGTTCGGTTTTGGCTTACCTAGCATGACTAATTACCTTAAATTTTAACCCCAACTTGCCCTCTCTAATTATGACATAATTACATACACGAATTTCTGGGTAATTTCCTGTCCCAATTTATTTTATATCATTGGGCCAAATGTGCTCCATTGGCCCAATCTTGTTAATGGGTCATTAACACATGGTGTTGGAAGTCTCTCCAATATGTTTATTTAATTTATTCTTCTTTATTTCCAAAATTTTTAAATCACTAAAATTTTGGGGTGTTACATCCTCCCCCACTTAAGAAATTTGGTCCCCAAATTTACACATAATGTTGTAGTTCGTACCTGAGAATAGTTCTGGGTGGTTTTTCTTCATTCTTTCCTCTGTTTCCCAGGTAGCGTTAGTAACTCCGTCTCGACTCCATTGGACCTTCACCATAGGTATGGTACGATTCCTGAGTCGTTGAATCTTCTGATCTAACAGTTTGATCGGCTTCTCTTCAAAAGTCAGGTCCTCCTGAATCTCCAAGTCCTCATGGTTGATTACATGGTCGGCATTGAATAAGTACTTCCTTAGCATGGATATGTGGAACACATTATGCACGTTCGCCAGCTGTGGAGGTAGTGCAAGTCTATACGCCACCTGACCAATCCTTTCCAGAATTTCAAATGGCCCTGTAAATCTGGGACTCAACTTTCCTTTGATCCCAAATCTTTGAATTCCCCTTGAAGGTGAGACCTTCAAGAAAACATGTTCGCCAACCTAAAATTCTAGTTCTCTCCTTCTCCTGTCTGCATAACTCTTCTGCCTAGATTGTGCTATCTTTAGATGTTCCCGGACAATTTGAACCTTTCTGACAGTCGCCTCAATTAAGTCGGGTCCAATCCATTGGTTCTCCCCAACCTCTTCCCAGCAAAGGGGTGATCTGCAACTCCTGCCATATAAGGCTTCAAATGGTGCCATCTTGATACTTGCCTGATAGCTGTTGTTATATGCAAACTCCATCAGGCACAACTGATCATCCCATCGACCTCTAAAATCTAGCACCAGAGCACGAAGCATATCTTCCACAATTTGATTGGTCCTTTCGGTTTGTCCATCGGTCTGAGGATGGAAAATAGTACTAAAGTTCAGCTTAGTACCCATTGCTGCTTGTAAACCCTTCCAGAAGTGTGAAGTAAATCTAGGGTCCCGATCCGATATTATGTTAGATGGAACCCCATGCAATCTGACTACTTCCTTAACATATAGTGCAGCCAATACATCCACTGACCAGGTACTCTTAATCGGCAAGAAGTGAGCCGACTTAGTCAATCGATCAACTATTACCCAAATTGCATCCATACCACCTCTAGTCTTGGGCAATCCCATGATAAAGTTCATACCGATGCTATCCCATTTCCATTCCGGGATTTCTAGTGGTAGCAGTCCACCAGCTGTACGGAAATGCTCGGCCTTGACTTTCATGCATGTTAAACAGTATGACACATGATCGGCCACATCCCTCTTCATGTTTGGCCACCAATACGACCTTTTGAAGTCTTGGTACATCTTTGTTGATCCCGGATGAATCGCGTACTTGGACTGGTGAGCTTCATTTAATAACCTCTTCTTGAGTTCTCCATGATCAAGGACACATGTTCTACCTCGGAATAGTAATCTTCCCTCAGCTGATAGAGTAAAGTCAGGTCTTTGTTCTAGCTTCTCCCTGATATCAACTAAGAATGGATCCTCTCCCTGTTTCTCCTTGATTTCGGTCAGTAGATCAGATCGTATCTGGAGATTGGAAATCATTACCTATTTTTCCTTCTTTCCCATGTCTAAGTTTAAGCTTGCAAATTGCTCCAGTAACTTCCATTCTCCCAACATCATACTAGCTAGCATAGCTCCTGGTTGTCTACTTAGAGCGTCTGCCACTACATTGGCTTTCCCAGGGTGATACTGAATGGAAAAGTCAAAGTCCTTAAGATATTCTAACCACCTTCTTTGTCTCATGTTAAGTTCCTTCTGTGAGAATAAATATTTCAAACTCTTGTGGTCAGAAAAGACTTTAAATTGCTCACCATAGATATAATGCCTCCAAATCTTCAAGGCGAATACTATAGCTGCCAACTCCAGGTCATGAACCGGGTAGTTCACTTCGTGGATCTTCAACTGTCTTGAGGCATATGCTATTACCTTCCCTTGTTGCATTAAGACGCATCCCAGACCTGTTCCAGAAGCATCTGAATAAATTTCAAATCCTCCCTCTTCAGTGGGTAAGGCGAGGACATGAGCAGTAGTCAGACACTTCTTCAAGTTGTTAAAGCTTTCTTCACATTCATCAGTCCACACAAACAGGTTTTCCTTCCGGGTCAGCTTGGTTAATGGCACTGCAATTTTTGAGAAATCCTTTATAAACCTTCGATAATATCCTGCTAATCCTAGAAAGCTCCTGATCTCTGTGATGCTTGTCGGTCTTTCCCATTTCAACACAACCTCAACCTTTGATGGATCAATAGCGATACCATCCTTGGTTACCACATGTCCTAAAAAGGATACCTCCTCAAGCCAAAATTCACATTTGCTTAGCTTGGCATATAATTTATTCTCCCTTAAAATCTATAATGAGATCCTCAAATGCTCCTCATGCTCTTCCTTTGTCTTGGAATAGATCAATATATCATCGATGAATACCACCACAAATTTATCAAGATATGGGCGATAAATGCTATTCATCAACTATATGAAAACTGCAGGGGCATTTGTTAGTCCGAAAGGCATAACAATAAATTCATAATGCCCATACCTGCTTCGGAAGGCTGTCTTGTGAATTTCTTCTCCTTTGATCCTCAATTGATGATAACCGGATCTGAGATCTAATTTAGAGAAGTATCTAGCTCCAGATAATTGGTCAAACAACTCATCAATCCTTGGCAGAGGGTATTTGTTCTTGATGGTTAACTGGTTTAGTTGTCTGTAATCTATACATACCTCATCGACCCATCTTTCTTCTTGACGAAGAGGACAGGTGCACCCCATGGCGATGTACTTGGTCGGATGAAACCCTTCTCTAACAGTTCCATCAGTTGCTCTTTTAATTCCTTCAGTTCTATGGGGGACATTCTATATGGTGCCCTAGATACTGGTGCTGCTCCAGGGACCAACTCGATGGTAAAATCGACCTCTCACTCAGGAGGAATTCCTGGCAAGTCTTCGGGAAAAACATCAGCGTATTCACTAACCACCTGGATGTCCTCAACTTTGACTTCCTTCTTTGTGATGACAACAGCAGCAAGAAAGGCCATACAACCTTTCCTCATCATCCTTTTGGCTTGTAGTGTAGAGATAAGTGACAATCTCCTACGGTTTCTATCCCCTGTGAACACTAGTTTTGGGTAATGGCTAAAGGTTACCCGACTTCTCCTACAGTTGATACTAGCCCCATGTTCAGACAACCAGTCTGCTCCCAGTATCACATCATACCCCGCCATATCCATACATATTAAATTTGTTGGTAGGTTTTGGGTTTCAATCAACACTTCAGTGGATGGCATATGGTTTGTAAGATTAGTACCAGGGCCAATCGGGGTTGACACAACTATTCCGGATTTCATTGGGACGGGTTTCACAGGTAGGGTATCAACAAATGTTTGGGATATAAAGGAATGCGTAGCTCCCATATCAAAGAGAACATATGCGGGTCGGGAAAGAATAGTAAGTGTACCTTCCACGATACCTCCTTCTTCAGCAGCTTCCGGTTCCTGAATAGCTTGCAAGCGGCCTTGCCTCTTCTGTCCATTTGGATGCCTATCCTGAGGGGCTTGTCCTTTCAGCATTGGACAGTCCGAGATCCTGTGGTCATGACTACCACAGCGCAGGCATCTCCCTTGTGCTCTCCAGCATTGTTCAGACTGGTGACTAGCTTTGTCACAGTGTTTGCACCTTTCTCCCGTTGTCACCACTATCTGCTTACCTAACTCCTTTGGCTTTTTATCAGCTGGTTCATTTACTCCGCCACTGGGCCTTTTCTTCCCAATGATCGGCTGATACCTTCCTGTAGAAGACACTTGCTCCCTTTTTACGGATTTTCCCTTAATTCTTTCAGCAGTCTCCATGGCATCTTCCAATAATTGAGCCTTCTTTACCATGTCAGCATAGGTTTGAATGTCCATTGGCGCCAGTTGAGTGATGAACTGGGGCCTCAAGCCATTCAGAAAGCGTTTTGCCTTCATCCTTTCTGTCCCAATTAAGTGAACAGCATATCGGGACAGACGAGAGAATTAGGCCTCATACTCGGCCACATTGAGTCCTCTCTGCTTCAAAGCCGCAAATTCGGCTGCTTTCCACTCCTGGACCCTCTCAGAGAAGTACTTGGTGTTGAAGTGCTCAATGAACTGAGCCCATGTTAGTTGCTGACCATTCAATGTTGCTTCTACTGACTCCCACCATGCCCTGGCATCCTTTTCCAATTGGAAAGTCGCCAGTAGTATTTTGTTCTGGTCCGTGCATGGCATGACCCTGAATATCCTTTCAATTTCCTTAACCCAGTGTTCAGCAACATCTGGGTCAGTACTCCCTCCAAACCTAGGCGGATCCATATTCCGAAAATTCCTATGGAGTTCACCGGCTCCGCGGTTACCTCCACCCTGGGTGGCTTGCAGGATAGCCTGAGTCAAGTTTTGTATTGTTTGTTGCATGTCCCTAGCCTGGGAACGTTCAACGGCCATTGAGGTAATAAGTACCTTCAAGATATTAATATAAGTCAGTCATCTAAATATATCACATGTGACTCCTATTCCCATGGTTTTGCCCAAGCTCACATTAGGTACGACAGATTTTGACTCGTGTGATCTAGTTTCATCCTATGTTCCTATTCCCTTGGACCCTAAAGTTTAGGGCTTTGATACCAACTGTCATGCCCCGATATTTAGCAGCGGAATAAATACCGGGAGACGTGAACGATATAAACAGACGTATCACAGTTGAGTAACGCAGAGTCACAATTGAATATAATAACACATTTGAGGCTATATTATGATCACCCAAAAAGTATACTTTATTTCATTCCATTCAACTAGATACAACCTTACATAAGAAAGAACCAACTAAAGAGTTCCTTATTCAATAAAACTTCTAGAAAAGTTCACTATTACATAGACTACTCAATTGTCTATATCTAAACTGTCATCTACTCATATGGCGGGTGCTCATCACTCTTGCCCTGCCCCATCGGACTCCACTGGTTCTTCATCACTTCCTGAAAAAAGGCAGGATGATAGGGTGAGCGAACTAGCTCAGTAAGATTTACATCTCAATATTGTGCGGGCACTAGTATACATGATTAACATTTTAAAAGGCAAGATATGAACATGATAACAATGCATGCAATACTATCAGATCGAATAGCAGAGTAGAACGGATATCATTTCAGATCAAAAGTCAAGTTGCATATATACAGTGGATAGATATTTCAAGAATAGAATCGTATCAAAAGAGATTGGCCATATTCAGACAGATATCATGCGTTCACATGATCAGACGTATCATATCAAATCATATCATATCAGATCAAATCAGACTTATCATATCAAACAAAGGCACATTCACACTAATCTTGCTTATTTGTTTGTGCTATGCCAAGCACCAGAAGTCCATACTCCCGCGGTTAACAAGTACGTTGGGGCGCTCCTCTCTAGGACCGGACCAGGCCCCTATTGCACAGGCATTGGATCAAATTTGGACTAGAGTCCCACGTTGTGCCGAACAAACAGATTCATATTATGGCCACAGAGTTTCAATAACAAGCTCGTAGTAAAAGGAACATGATCATTCATAGAATCAAGGTATGACAAATAGCTCAAGCGAACAAGGCAGGATAACGACGTATCTTATGTTTCATAATTCATTAATGTCTTGACATGAGGATGTTTCTAAAGACAGATCATATGCAGAATATGTGCTCTCAATTTCCCCAAGGAGGGTGTGCCTATTCGTGCAAAAGTGTAAATGATGAGTCACAGATCTTTCCTAACAGGTATGCAATTGACAAATAATTTAATTGAACACCGGAAAGCATGTAACTATTGAAACTCATATGCAAATCATGACATTAACACCACTAACAAGTCCATACTAACATGTATTCATCCCCACATTCATATCATATTCTTATCTTATCAATTGACAATAAGCAAGATCACAAGATAACCCAATGGACATAAGATCAATCACAATTACATATTAGAATCGTATTCATATCATTACTATTTTTCAAGGGGTTGATTTATTTTAGGTCCATGCATACTATATAACATCATGCACATGCTAGTAGACATCATGAAATGATCAGTCCCAAAATATGCAATTTTTTGCAAAGGGTAGTGTCGACACACCCTTACTGGTGTCGACACAATGCCTCAAACACAAGGCAAAATAATACAGAACTGGTCAAGTAGTGTCGACACTAGATCAAGTAGTGTCGACACAATGCTTCAAATACAAGGCAAAATGATCAAGTAGTGTCGACACTAGATCAAGTAGTGTCGACACTAGAGACAGCTTCCATAAAACCTTCTGGCCAATATGGGACAGTGTGTCGACACTAGATCAGGTAGTGTCGACACTAGATCAGCTCCCAGAAACTTTCTGGGTCAAACTGAGACAGTGTGTCGACACTAGATCAGGTAGTGTCGACACTAGAGGCCCTCCCAGAATACCTTTTGGACTGTTTTGGGATAGTGTGTCGACACTAGATCAAGTAGTGTCGACACTAGTGGCCCTCCCAGAAAAACTTATGGGTCAAGTGCAACCCGAAAACACATCTCATGCAGCAATTTACTTTCCCTACTTATAACTCTCTAACGAATGACATTTAGATAAAACATTCAACATTAAAGATGACGAGGATAACTAGTAGAAGAACTTTGATATTGGGGGTTTGATCAAATTCGGTCTCGAATCTGAGAAAACATGTGAAGAACATAAAGCTAAGTGCAGCCCGAAATCGCAGTATCATGCAGAGACTCTGTTACCATGCTTATAACTCTCTAACGAAATACTTTTGGAAAAAACATACAACATAAAAGATGATCGTGACTTCAGGTAGAAGAACTTTTATGAAGGAAGTATAGTCTAATTCGGTCTTGAATCATATGCATAATAAGAAGAACGGGAAAAGCCCTAACTGTGCGCGACTTAGGGAAAACTACGAATACACAATGTATACTCCATAAAATTGAGTCAAACCAAGTGAAAATGAACCTAGACTCAATGATCTACATGATGGTGTTGGTTTCGTTAATCTTGACCCGAGAACACCTACCTTCGAATGCTAAGAACTCTCTATAGATTTCTGGGTTGATGCAGAGCGAAGTTGAGGAAGACCACGATTTTCCCCAGCCGTTCTCCACTTCCCCAGCGCTCCAAACTTGCTACTCTCAACCCCAACTTGTTGCTAAACCTTCCCCAAGAGTTTAAGGACGAGTTCTTATAGATTTAGGGTGTAGTTATGAGTCCTAACGGGACTAGGAAAGGAGGCTGCGAATTCTGCTTCCTTCTTTCCAAAACCTGGGATTCTCACCCAAAGGAGGTAGCAACGGTTTAGGAAACCACCAATTGGGGTTGGGTTCGGTTTTGGCTTACCTTGCATGACTAATTACCTTAAATTTTAACCCCAACTTGCCCTCTCTAATTATGGCATAATTACATACACGAATTTTTGGGTAATTTCCTATCCCAATTTATTTATATCATTGGGCCAAATGTGCTCCATTGGCCCAATCTTGTTAATGGGTCATTAACACATGGTGTTGGAAGTCTCTCCAATATGTTTATTTAATTTATTCTTCTTTATTTCCAAAATTTTAAATCACTAAATTTTTGGTGTGTTACAGAAGGTCACCTTAAGCAAGGATCATCACACACTCACATGGCAACCTTAGTCGGTTCCTCTAGAAAACACCGTTGCTACTTAGGCCATACTTAGGAGGTGCAAAAGCTGTTCTCTTCTTTACTCGGTCGAAGTGCAAGGGCAAAAGGGCTATTTGGGCAAGGCAACTAACCCAAGCGCATCTCGATGAGAGGAAATCTCAAATAGGGGCGGTCAATCAAGCCTGCAAAAGAAAAGAAAATTGAAAAAAAAAGAGAGAAGAAGGACAAATGAACAAAAATTGAGGAGTAGGGGCACGACAAAGAGTGGCAGTACAGTTCCCCGCGGGACGCCCTTGAGCCCGGTCGTACGCATGCCCCAAACAAGAAACAGGCACAATAAAGTGACAAAAAGTCCCTCCTCAATAGATTGAACCTCTAAGAGGTATGCCGTGGAAGGAAGCTAAGCCTAACTTGTCCTTTAAAGCTTGCACTAGACTTATCACCAAACTTTCTTCTCTTTCTCTCTATAAGGCTGGGTCGTCTCCCGGGTATGGCCTTTGTAGTGGCACCGCAAGCTAGGGGCAACCATCTACAGGACGCCACCATCTTAATGCACATCCGACCTTTTGGTGGTCTTTAATGAAAGGGGAATGAATGGGGACCCTTTGCCAGTAGTTTGATATTGCTTTAGTGCTGTAGTAGCAAGGGTGAGTACTTTCCGTCTCATGTGTCTTTTTAGCAAGGGCTAACGTCGGCTTTAGGCGTTATTCAAAATCCAAAAAAATCAAATATTACCAAAAATAAAAAAAAAATCAAATATTGTAAAAAATAAAAAAATCAAATATTACCAAAAATCCAAAAAATAAATATTGCCCAAAATCCCCAAAAAATCAAATATTGCCAAAAATCCCCAAAAAATCAATATTGCCAAAAATACAAAAAAATCAGATATTGCCAAAAATATAAAAAACAAAATAATTTCAAAATACAAAAAATCAAATGTTTTCAAATTAAAAATAAAAAAATGAGCAGATCTAATCATACATGTTAAGTGTGCAGGTACATTGGCTCCCAAGCATTGCTCGCTCAGATCTCCACATTTCTTCATTACTTATGTCTGAGTCTTACTCACATCATCTTTACGATCTGTCTCTCCTCCTTAGTTCCACCCATGATTTGAATTTCAAACTCATTATCTCACCAAGTCCTTCCCAAGTCCCATACATATTCTTCCTCAATGGCTCCATGAGAGGACTCTCTATGTGTGAACCTGGCAGTTCTTCAGTGCTTTGTTTCAATCATGTGGATGACTAAGTTGTTTATGCTAGCTTGTTTAGTGCTTTGTTTATTGCTTCATTTAAACAAAAAAAAATTCAGAAAAAGCAAAACCCAAAAAAATGGCGAGTTCTACGTTCCGCAGGTAAGTTCAGGTAAGTATCCATATCCCTTCTCCCTTGCATTACTATATGGTACTTATGCTACTATATTATCTCAAGGACCGGCTGGTTCTCAATGTGCTCTGGGATTTGAGTTCCCCTTTACCAAAAACAGTGATAATCTAGGTGCACATTGTTAATCGTTGGATAGGCCGTTGAGTTAAATAAGTTCGGGGACGATGGATTCAGGTCTACACTGCAGTTGTAGGTAGTCTCTTGACCCGTTCTTATTTGGCTTAACAATATTATCCTTGAGTATTTTCTATTTTCTCTTTTATTTACATATTGATTTGATGATTTCTTTTATTTTAGCCCAGCATGCATCATGTAGGACTTTGAGCTTCATGCCTCATGATTTGTCAAAGGTTGTTTCCTTGGTGATGGTCAATCAAGCTTAAGTTTCTTGAACAAGAAATCCTATTCCACTCACAATTTAAAGGTCTTCTTTGAACTAGTCCCTTGGTCTAGTTGGCCAGTATGACTTCTGTCTGGAATTTACTCCCTCATTTCATCCAAATCAGCTTAAATATCCCCCTGATCCGTCGTGGTTGCGAACTGCTCCCAGGCCTTGAGTCATCGTGACCCGCCTGGCACGCACATGTCCTCCCAAGATGAAACCTGCAGGCCAATCGGCTAGGGTACCTCTTAATAAAGAGATTGATCATCGTTCTTTTTTCTTTCCTTTTTGTCGTTCCAGACAGGAGCCGTCCGTGCTCGCTCTTCCTTGAGGTTAGTTTAGAGTCTTCCAGAGAATTTCTATCACTTATTGGTTGTGACGGGTGTCTCTTTTACCTTGATGCCCACTTTTCAGATTCATCCTCGCTCCATTCCATTTTATTACACTTCGCTCTCTTTCCGCTTCGCTCCCTTACAAAGCGGGCATCAAGGAGTGGCAATCTGTAGACACCCGTTTTCGGCCTATAAGTTGAGCACATTTCTTGTCCATATCATTGATGTCCCAAATTGATCATCACTTTGGAGTCCTTCTCTAGCCCATTATGAGCCCATTCACCCTTAATTTCAAGCCCATTCTCAAGCCCATGGCCAAGATCCACTTGAAACATCAAAACTGTGCAATCTGCCCAATCCTGTGAACATGCCTTCACTTTGAGAGCTCATAACTTCCTCATTTCTAACCCAAAGCTGGAATATCATACTATCATTTTGTAGCCCTCTGAGTCTAGAATCCAACGCAATAAACGTCTCGTCAATCCTATGTCTGTGGAGAGAGTTATGGCCCTTTTCGTAGGACCTACGCGGACTGTCTTATAGTCGCAGCCTGGTGCATGGACGCGACAAGAACGCGGCCCCACGATCTGACCCGACAGCGCCATGCACGTAAACACGTTTTTACGTGATTTTCGGCCTCTCTCTCCATACTAGAGCCTATTTAAAGTCTCTTTGAATTGGATTACAACCTAAACCTCCTATCCTCATCCCTAGGGAGCCCCCAAGCCCATCCAAACTCTAGATAGACTCTTAAACTCTCCTACAACTTGGACTCTCTCTCTAACTCGGGATGAGACTCTATCTCTATCTAAAACACATCCTAGGACTCTCTAGGGGATAGAGGAAGGCTACCACTATGAGGAGAGGTCCCTGGAGGCTCTTCCCACGAGGTCCCATCGTCCCCAAGGCAGAGGAGAAGCTATTCTTCCCATTTTCCTCCTTTCTCTCTCCTCTTTCTCTCTCATATCGCCTCCAGGACCAGCAGTGCTTGCACGTCTTGTGAAGATCGAACCAGGCAAGATCTCTTCGAGGTTTCTTCATCAAAGTTACTCCTCACAGAGCCCTCTTCAACCTCGAAGTGGAATCACATCGATTGGTGGCTTGTGCGAAAAGTTACAGCAGATTATTCTTCACTTTCTCTCTCATATCGAGATCTGCACATGCGGGATTATCATCTCTTCCACAACCCAAACCAGGCCAGATCTCTTTAAGATGTCTTCATGAAAGTTGTTCATGACGTCCTCCTCTCCGACCTCCAACTAGAATCACATCAAACGGGGCCACATCTGTTTTGTTTTGATTTTTACTTTCTTTTCCACGTTTTACACATGTATACATGAGTTAGGATTCCTCCTTCTCCTCTTCCATGATTTCTCCCCATGCATATTCCTCCCCACATTTTCCTACTACCCAAGGGGTTTAAAAAACCACCCCCCAGGTCCGTTCCCTCCATGCTCCACATCTTTCACTCATTTAAGAATAGCTACTACACTTAACATAGTCTAACAGGGTTTTATTTCTTGTTTTCGTTGTTTTGACAGGCACCCAAACGAAGATCCACGAGCGGCTCTTGTCCTCTGGCCGACCGGAGGGCAGGAAGAAGGTCCCAATCCTCATTCTCCCGCACTGCAGGGGACACGGCAGAGGAGGGCGACGCGACAGCATAGACGCACCCTTTACAAGCGTCGCGATAACAGGCCCATCGCGACGGGGTCACCCGTCACGATCTCAGTAAGTCCACTGTCCTCTTTCCTGTTCCTGGCATAGTTAGCTTACTTAATTCTTATTTATGGCAACTATCTAGGTGGCGATCACATTCCTTATTTCCATATTATTAGATTTAATATCCTGTTGCGTGTCTTTGGGGTGCACATTCCCCGTGATTACACCAACAAGGCAAGGACACCTTCTACCGGTTCTGCAAACCACAACCCTGCACCGGTGAAGGCCACACCACACGTAGGCTCTCTCAGCCTTCGCGACACACCTACACGGATGCGCAAACCAAGGACGAACCCAACCGCAGCACGAGCGAAAATAGCAACCACACTCGCAGCACACGCACTCAGCAACAGCAGTAACACTCTCTTGCAGCTCACACTCGGACCCTGCTGGAAAGCTAGCCACCTGCAACAAAGAGCCCAATGCTCACCTAACAGCACTCTACATGGATGGGCCAGCAGCGTACTAGTACCTTTCCTTGGGACAATCATAGTTATTAATCCATTATAAATCTTGTTGGACCCCTGAGCTCTGATACCACTGTAACGACCCGACCTCCCGGACCCCCGCCAGGGACCCCCGAATGTCGCACCGCCACCCACGGATCCGAAGACCAAGAAGGGTTAAAATTTAGTCCAGTGAGATAAGCAATGAATTCAAATAACTATAACCAGAAATTTTGTACATTAATAAAGAAATTATGTGCATCATGTCCCAAATAAAAGTACAGGTATAGAAAGAAAGGTGCAGTCCTTAAGGGGCATACCCCGAGGACTTGCAAAAAGGCCACTCTCAACTCACGGTACAAGAGCTCTCACGCTTACAACTCACACTGCTGGTAACACACGGCGAACAAGCCGCCACCACGACCGTCTGGCAACAAACTCCTGCGACAGCGAGCCCCTACCTGAATAGAGTAGGGGGGTGAGCCTCGCGAACATGGCTCAGTAGGGATAACTAGTCCCTTATGTTGGGTTGAGTGTGAATTTACCACATTTCCCCTCATAATTTTGATGATGACAAGATGTGATTTTAATGCACAATAAAATGGAACATGTTAACAACATCACATATATAACAACAATATTAAAAAAGATGTTTCCAAACACATTTTATCATTTATATTCATGACAATACAGTGTACTAATGATTTATGTGTTTATTTCTCAAGGACAGACATTTTTTGCAAGGGTAGTGTCGACACACCCCCTACTGGTGTCGACCCAATGCTTCAAACCCTAAGGCAAAATGATGAAGAAAAGGTCAAGTGTGTCGACACAGCCTCAAGTAGTGTCGACACTAGACCCAGCTCCCAGAGATCCCAGTTGACAGGTCTGTACAGTGTGTCGACACAGGCTCAAGTGGTGTCGACACTAGATCCAGTTCCCAGAGGACCTGTTTGTCAGACTAGGACAGTGTGTCGACACAGCCTAAAGTAGTGTCGACACTAGTGACCCTTCCCAGAGAACAATTCTGCCAGTTTGGGATAGTGTGTCGACACACTCCTTGGACAGGTCGACACACTACGGAAACTTTTTCACTTTAAGTTCCACCTGGACACGTGGCACTCTAGGCTTCACATGGATCGGTCTTGGATCGTGTGCCCACACCCCCCAAGGGTACTTTTGGACACATTGGGCTATAAATACCCACCAATTGGCCATCCAACCAAAGAGAGCACCTCCAAGAGCCTTCCAGAAATCCTTTGGCGGCAAGAAGTGTTCTCCTCCCTGTTCTTGCTCTCCTGGTGCTTCCTCAAGCCAATTCTCATCTGTCCAAGCACGAGAAGTGGAGTTTGATCATTGAAGGTGCAATCGGATCACTTCAAGGGAGCAGATCAAGTAGAGGCAGTCAATTGAGAAGACTTCAAGGAAGATCCCAAAGCACAAGTTGCAGAGCATCGAGCAAGGACTTCAAGAGATCAAGCTTCTTCACAATTCGGCCTTCTACAAGGGAGTATGTGACGGATCGCCTCGGTCAAGCCCGTTAAACCAATAACGCACTTGATCCGAGTCCGCCTCCCGCGAACGGGTTGAAGCCTCGCAAGGGATACCAAACCACAGTCCGTGTAAACATAAAGGAACACACCACATTTTATATATATTTCACAAGTTTACATAGCCAAATTTTCACAAAAACTGAAAAGAAGTACAAGAGCCTGGGGCATACCCCGAGGTACAACTGAAGGAAGTAAACAACTACAAAACTACACTGCTGAAGCTACTCTGCTGGAGGTGCTGACCCTGCACCGCTACGACGCGGCCCGGAACTGGACGTCGGACGAGAGACGTCCTCCTCGCTCTCACCTGTGGGGGTAGGGGTGAGCCTCTCTAGTCACTGGCTCAGTAGGGAACTCCCCCAAAACCGAGCGAAACAAACACCACGAGTACGAATAGTAAACAACACCAACAATTTATATAACAGCTAAGCAGGTAAGTAAAGCTGTAAAAGTACTCACCGTCTGCCGACTACGAGAAACAACAGTAATAATTAAACGGCAAACCAGTACAGGTGTACAAGCTAAAGTAGAGACAGCCAACACGAGCCACGTAAACTGGTTCGCGACACCAGAAACTGACTCGGACAACTAACACAGGTCTACCTCTCAGTCTCGCAGCCACGGACGAAAGGTCCAGCTGCCGCTCCACGTAAAAAGGTCAAGCAACTGTGGAGACCAACTAAACACCACAACCTGCAGACCACACGGTCACAGGCCCATGCCTGGCACCTCCAGAGACCCTGGCCTGGGCTCGCTAGAGTGAGGCACTGGAAAGGACTAGCTGGGGACCAGTGTCGACTACTGGTGTCCGTACCCCCAACTACGAGCGCGCTACAAGTGACTAAAAACAAACACAAGTGTCACTGTCCCACTGTCGTCTTTCCCTCAGCCGGACGTACAACTCTAACACAAGAGTGAGGGTGTCCAGGTCAGACGACACAGACCTCGACGGTACAGCACAAGTACCGGGACAAAGCCCCGAGCTAACAGCCTGGCTCACAAAGAACCTGGGGCACCCAACTGGAGAGGTAACCACGGTAGGCGTCGTACTACTCGCCACGTACACAGAACCACGTGCACGTCACACACAAACCACGTGAAACCTCACGTAAACCACAAGTAACCACTGGTCCACTACACGTGAACCTAACTGACTCGCGTACACAACGCGCAGTCACCGAAGTAAACAACTAACAGCATACCTTGTATGCTAAACACGTAAACCAAGTGCACTCAGTGCACCTCATGCGTCAACACACATGCATTATCGATAATTATTGTACTTAGTCATTTCTGCTCAAATAGAAGTAGGCGGCCACATCGATTGCCGCTTACTAGGAGTCAACGGCAAGGGTCCTGGCCGTTAACCTCCTGGCTGAGGACATTGGCGACAAGCGATGTTGACGCCAAGTTCTCCGGCCATAAACCCTGCAGAAACCCTAATCCGGCCCTGCGGGTTTTCTAACTGTTCTAACTACTACATGCAAATGTAGCATGCTATGCAAAATTCCTTTAGCATGCTAGAACAATACAACCCACTAAAACATGCTCTGAACATTAAATAACACAAACCACCCATTATCCCGCTTGGTGCAACTCTATCCAAACATGGATTATCATGCTGGTTCAAGTGATTATGATGTGTTTTAATGTTCCTACGGAGCTAAACGGGTTCGTCCCCTACCTCAGAACGCGTTAAATCTCCCACGATCTCCTGGTTCACGCCGAGCCCTCCGCGAGCTCCCACGCGAATTGCACCACTCCGCGACGTTTCCTCGCGTAATTCAGCGACGCCGCGCGTTCCACGATCGTCCAACTACTCCTCGGCACCTGTTGGAAGCTTCAGAAACACCAGGGCGCGAGGCTGGGGCAAGAGGGAGAGAGAGTGAGCTGGGAAAGCTACCCTCGGGTGAGCCTTTAACCTGCAGAACTGTCAGGTTGGCGTCAACCCCCATGCCGCTAACAAGCACCGCCAGTCTAAACGTCCACATAAACTGCCGTTAAGTTCAAGAAGTCAACGTCCATGAACCTGGACGCCAACAGTCAACGGCCACACCCTGGCCGCCAACTTAGACAGAACAGCAGCAGGTCCTATTCTATTTCCGGACCAACCCTGCGCTGCACCTGCTCAAGCCACGCATGCACATTACACATACCACACAACCAACTCACACTGGCCTCACAACGGCCGCCACAACCACAACACACACGATCCGCATGGATCCGAAAAGCACGCGACGTTACATTACTATCATCTAAAAAAAAATTTCGACCTCGAAATTCATAACACAATTCAAAGTTAAACAACTCATACATACACACCTTTACAAGAAAATACACAAACTTATTCAAACAGATAGGGATACCCTTTAGCCATTTCTGCGGCTAACTCCCAGGTATCCTCACCACCCAACCTATTTTCCCATCTCACTTTAACTAGCTCAATTTCTTTATTCCTTAGCTTCTTTATCTTTCGATCTGTGATCTGCACCAGATATTCTGGCATAGTCATGTCCGGCCTCAGGTCACCACCTTGATATTTAATTATTTGAGCTGGATCTTCAATACATTTTCTCAACATGGAGACATGGAAAATATCATGCACATCTGCAAAATCAGCTGGCAAATCCAGCCTATAAGCCACTTCCCCAATTCTTTCAATTACCTGGAAAGGTCCCACATATCTCGGACTCAACTTTCCAGACTTGCCAAACCTCATTATACCTTTACTTGGGGAAACTCTCAGAAAAACAAAATCTCCCACCTCAAACTGAAGTGGTCTCCTCCGCACATCTGCATAACTTTTCTGCCTACTTTGAGCTGCCTGCAATTTTTCTTTGATAAGCTTCACTACTTCAGTGGTTTGCTGAATCAATTCAGGACCCACTAATTGCCTTTCTCCCACTTCATGCCAATTCAATGGGGTTCTACATGGCCTTCCATATAAAGCTTCATACGGTGCCATCCCAAGACTGGTATGATAACTATTATTGTAGGCAAACTCAACCATTCCCAAATGATGCTCCCAACTACCTCCCCAAACTAAACAACAAGCTCGCAACATATCTTCAATTGTCTGAATAGTCCTTTCAGTCTGACCATCTGTCTGGGGATGATAAGCGGAGCTATACCTCAACTCAGAACCAATCACTTTCTGCAGACTTCTCCAAAAACCAGAAGTAAATCTTGGATCTCTATCAGATACAATAGTCTTCGGAATACCATGCAGTGGAACAATTCTTTCAACATAAATATTTGCCAACCTGTCCACTGTCCAAGACATACTTACTGCCACTAATCTGCACACCTTAGTCAATCTGTCAACAAACACCCATATTCCATTATGCCCTGAACCGACCTTGGTAAACCTGCCACAAAGTCCATCGCAATATCATCCCATTTCCACTGTGGAATAGGCAATGGTTGCAATAGACCTCCAGGCTTCTGATGCTCTGCTTTAATCTGTTGACAGATAGCACACCTTGCCACAAATTCTGCTATTTCTTTCTTCATATGAGGCCACCAAAAATGCTTTCTTAAATCATGGTACATTTTAGTACTACCCGGATGAATAGTGTACCTTGATTTATGAGCGTCTTCCAGAACTCGCTGCTTCACCTCTCTCTCTGCAGGAACAAGCAACCTGCCCCGAAGCCTAACCACGTAATTATCATCAATAGAAACTCCTTCCATTTTCACAATTTCAGGTAAACCTGCATCTGCTCTTTGAGCTTCAATGATTTGCCAATATAAAGATGGCTCTACTGCACTGGCAGCTAAAATTGCTCGACGCTGACTGCTGGGCACATACAAGGAGTTCTCCGCTACTTCCTCATACAACTTCCATTCTTTAATCATCATCAAATTCATATATGCCTTTCTGCTTAAGGCATCAGCTACAACATTGGCCTTACCCGGATGGTAAGCCAAACTGAAATCATAATCCTTCAAATATTCCACCCATCTGCGTTGGCGAAGATTCAAATCTTTCTGCGAGAAGATATACTTCAAGCTTTTATGATCTGTAAAAATTTCAAATCTCTCGCCATACAGATAATGCCTCCACATTTTCAAAGCAAATACAACTGCTGCCAATTCTAAATCATGAGTGGGGTAATTCTCCTCTGCTGGCTTCAATTGCCTGGATGCATACGCTATCACTTTACCATGCTGCATAAGCACTGCACCAAGACCTCTCCTTGAAGCATCAGTATACAGCACAAAACCACCACTCCCTGCCGGCAATGTCAATATAGGTGCTGATGTGAGTCTTTTCTTCAATTCCATGAAACTTCTCTGACATTCACCGGACCACACAAAAGGCACTCCTTTCCTGGTCAGTCTAGTCATAGGTGCTGCAATCTTAGAAAAATCTTGAATAAAGCGCCTATAATAACCTGCCAACCCCAGAAAACTTCTAATCTCGGTTATTGTCTTAGGCACTTCCCACCTAGACACAGCTTCCACTTTACTTGGGTCTACTGCTACTCCTTTGGCTGAAATAACATGACCCAAAAACTGAATTTCCTTTAACCAGAATTCACACTTACTGAATTTAGCAAACAGCTGGTTATCCCTTAACAACTGCAAGGTAAACCTCAAATGAGCTGCATGCTCCTCTTCAGATGCTGAATAAATTAGAATATCATCAATAAAGACCACAATAAATTGATCTAAATATGGATGAAAAATTCTATTCATCAGATCCATAAAACCTGCAGGAGCATTAGTCAACCCAAAAGGCATTACCACAAACTCATAGTGACCATATCTGGTTCTGAACGCTGTCTTATCTATATCCTCCTCTTTAATTCTAACTGATGGTACCCGGATCTCAAATCAATCTTAGAAAACACCTTTGCTGATTGCAACTGATCAAATAAATCATCTATCCTCGGCAACGGGTACTTATTCTTAATGGTCACATCATTCAATTTCTATAATCAATACACATCCGAAAACTACCATCCTTCTTTTTCACAAATAAAACCGGCGCTCCCCACGGGGAATGACTCGGTCTAATAAAACCCTTTTGCAACAACTCTTCTAACTGCTTTTTCAATTCTTAAGTTCTGCTGGTGCCATCCGATATGGGGCTTTAGAAATCGGCATGGTACCTGGCAGCAACTCAATAGAAAAGTCCACCTCTCTGTGTGGAGCTAAACCAGGCAAATCTTCCGGAAAAACATCAGCAAATTCCCTAACCACGGGAACTGCTTCCATTGGCTGACTGGCCTCTACCAAACTTACTGAGGCTAAATAAGCCACACACCCATCATTTATCAACTTTCTAGCTTTAATTGCAGAAATTAGAAACTTGGAGGTATAAAAAGGCATACCTTGATATTCAAACACTGCACCATTAGGATGACAAAATCTGATCCTTTTCTTTCTGCAATCTAACATTGCTCCATACATCTCAAGCCAATCCATACCCAGAATGATATCATAATCTGACAACTGCAGGGCATACAACCGACCCGGCATCTGGTTCCCTTCAATCATAACAGGAGCTTCATCTATATAGCTCGAAGTGAGTAAGAACTCACCTGAAGGAACCTCCACCACTAACTCACAAACTTCTCTTCTAAAGGATGAGCTATGCAATCCAGAAATTCTTCGGAAATAAAAGAATGAGAGGCACCCGAATCAAATAAGACTCTTGCTGAATATTCATAAAGAGGTAAAATACCTTCTATCATATTTGACGCCTCTGCCTGGGCTCGGGTGATAGCCATAACCCGGCCTCTCCCTCGCTGCTGCGGTGCTCCTCTGCCACGACCTGCCTGTGGCTGCTGAAACTGCTGAGGCTGCTGCTGCTGCACACCTCTGCCATACCCATATTCTCTTGCATACGGACAATTGCGGATCAAATGTTTCGGCTGATTGCAATTATAACATCTATATCCTGGAGGAACAATAGGCTGCCTGGCAGTACTCTGCTGCGACTCCTCCACCTCAGGCCTACCTCGGCCCTGCTGCAACTGCTGACGACCTCCCCATCCTCTTCCTTTGCCTTTAAATGCTTGCTTTAACTTCTGGCCCCATTTCCCGAAACCAGATGAAGAAGGTCCTGCTGGTGCCTTGCCCTTGCTTGCACCTACTGTCTGCTGCGGTAGCCGAAAACTACCTGAACCTGATTCACCTGCCTGACGAGTCCGGATAGACCTCTCCAAAGTAGCTGCCCTCTGCGCTGCCTCTTCCACTGTCTTGCACATAAGAGGTACTATCGCATCCTGCAATTCCACTCTCAAACCTCTGATAAAATACTCAACCATCATATTATTATCTGAAACCACATATGGCGCATAACGGCTAAGTGCCATAAATCTCATCTGGTACTCTAAGACTGAAGAGTTACCTTGCTGAAGAGTTCGGAATTGCTCTCTTTTTACTTGCTGCACTTGGATCGGAAAGAATGTATCGTTAAATACATCAAGAAACTCCGGCCAAGTGATAGCTTCTTCCGTCCTGCCTGCAAAAGTGGTTTGCATCTTCAATCGCCACCATTCCAAGGCAAAACCTCTCAACTGATAAGCAGCTAATACCACTCTATCCGCTGCCGGACACCTCATAGTCGCAAAAACTCTCTCAATTTCATGAACCCAATGCTCCGCTGTATCTGGATTCGGCCCTCCTGAATAAGTAGGTGGCTGCAATCTCAGAAACTTTTCAACCTGCAACACTGGTTCTTCTGCTAACAACACTGGTGGTGGCACATGAGCTACAAAAGGCACCTCCACTCTCGGCGGAACTGGAGCAACAGGTACAACCTCTCCATCCCAGGTGGCACTGCAACCGGTGGTACTGGCGCCTGCTGATCCATTCTTGCTCGAATATCCGTGAGGCTCTCCCAAATCCTTTCTATCATACGCTGGGTGCTTTCCTCCGGATCACCTCCTCCACCACCCCAATCTCTCCTATCAGCCATTTCAGAAATTTTCTACATACACAAAACACCAGACAAAAATCAAAACCACAAATGATCAAAAACCAGGGTCCCTACCAGCAGTGTAAAATGACCAAAATAAGGCTATGTATCCTTTTAATTCCCTTATATTAACACGGACCTTGCTCTGATACCAACTGTGACGGATCGCCTCGGTCAAGCCCGTTAAACCAATAACGCACTTGATCCGAGTCCGCCTCCCGCGAACGGGCCGAAGCCTCGCAAGGGATACCAAACCACAGTCCGTGTAAACATAAAGGAACACACCACATTTTATATATATTTCACAAGTTTACATAGCCAAATTTTCACAAAAACTGAAAAGAAGTACAAGAGCCTGGGGCATACCCCGAGGTACAACTGAAGGAAGTAAACAACTACAAAACTACACTGCTGAAGCTACTCTGCTGGAGGTGCTGACCCTGCACCGCTACGACGCGGCCCGGAACTGGACGTCGGACGAGAGACGTCCTCCTCGCTCTCACCTGTGGGGGTAGGGGTGAGCCTCTCTAGTCACTGGCTCAGTAGGGAACTCCCCCAAAACCGAGCGAAACAAACACCACGAGTACGAATAGTAAACAGCACCAACAATTTATATAACAGCTAAGCAGGTAAGTAAAGCTGTAAAAGTACTCACCGTCTGCCGACTACGAGAAACAACAGTAATAATTAAACGGCAAACCAGTACAGGTGTACAAGCTAAAGTAGAGACAGCCAACACGAGCCACGTAAACTGGTTCGCGACACCAGAAACTGACTCGGACAACTAACACAGGTCTACCTCTCAGTCTCGCAGCCACGGACGAAAGGTCCAGCTGCCGCTCCACGTAAAAAGGTCAAGCAACTGTGGAGACCAACTAAACACCACAACCTGCAGACCACACGGTCACAGGCCCATGCCTGGCACCTCCAGAGACCCTGGCCTGGGCTCGCTAGAGTGAGGCACTGGAAAGGACTAGCTGGGGACCAGTGTCGACTACTGGTGTCCGTACCCCCAACTACGAGCGCGCTACAAGTGACTAAAAACAAACACAAGTGTCACTGTCCCACTGTCGTCTTTCCCTCAGCCGGACGTACAACTCTAACACAAGAGTGAGGGTGTCCAGGTCAGACGACACAGACCTCGACGGTACAGCACAAGTACCGGGACAAAGCCCCGAGCTAACAGCCTGGCTCACAAAGAACCTGGGGCACCCAACTGGAGAGGTAACCACGGTAGGCGTCGTACTACTCGCCACGTACACAGAACCACGTGCACGTCACACACAAACCACGTGAAACCTCACGTAAACCACAAGTAACCACTGGTCCACTACACGTGAACCTAACTGACTCGCGTACACAACGCGCAGTCACCGAGTAAACAACTAACAGCATACCTTGTATGCTAAACACGTAAACCAAGTGCACTCAGTGCACCTCATGCGTCAACACATGCATTATCGATAATTATTGTACTTAGTCATTTCTGCTCAAATAGAAGTAGGCGGCCACATCGATTGCCGCTTACTAGGAGTCAACGGCAAGGGTCCTGGCCGTTAACCTCCTGGCTGAGGACATTGGCGACAAGCGATGTTGACGCCAAGTTCTCCGGCCATAAACCCTGCAGAAACCCTAATCCGGCCCTGCGGGTTTTCTACTGTTCTAACTACTGAAAAACATGCAAATGCGATTCCTTTAGCATGCTAGAACCCAATAAACCCACTAAAACATGCTCTGAACATTAAATAACACAAACCACCCATTATCCCGCTTGGTGCAACTCTATCCAAACATGGATTATCATGCTGGTTCAAGTGATTATGATGTGTTTTAATGTTCCTACGGAGCTAAACGGGTTCGTCCCCTACCTCAGAACGCGTTAAAATCTCCCACGATCTCCTGGTTCACGCCGAGCCCTCCGTGAGCTCCACGCGAATTGCACCACTCCGCGACGTTTCCTCGCGTAATTCAGCGACGCCGCGCGTTCCACGATCGTCCAACTACTCCTCGGCACCTGTTGGAAGCTTCAGAAACACCAGGGCGTGAGGCTGGGGCAAGAGGGAGAGAGAGTGAGCTGGGAAAGCTACCCTCGGGTGAGCCTTTAACCTGCAGAACTGTCAGGTTGGCGTCAACCCCCATGCCGCTAACAAGCACCGCCAGTCTAAACGTCCACATAAACTGTCGTTAAGTTCAAGAAGTCAACGTCCATGAACCTGGACGCCAACAGTCAACGGCCACACCCTGGCCGCCAACTTAGACAGAACAGCAGCAGGTCCTATTCTATTTCCGGACCAACCCTGCGCTGCACCTGCTCAAGCCACGCATGCACATTACACATACCACACAACCAACTCACACTGGCCTCACAACGGCCGCCACAACCACAACACACACGATCTGCATGGATCCGGAAAGCACGCGACGTTACAGAGTACATCTGAAGAACAAGGATTCTACATACAATTCTTCGATTCCCCTTAGTTCTTCTGATTCATTCTTAAGATTGTGCATGAATTGTTGCACCAGTCTCCTTGAATGAATCTCTATAGATCAGATCATTGCTAGAGGATCTGGATCTTGTTGTTTTTGATCTAGCAAGTTGTTTGTGAGACTTTGTGCTCAGTGTTTTTGAGTCGTCATACTCAGGTTGTGGTTGAGCAGTTGTGCTCAGGTTTCTAGAGTAGTCTTGCTCTAGTGGTTGTGTGTGAGTTGTCGAACTCAGTGTGTGGAGTTGTCAAGCTCCAGAGTGTAGTGTGCTCAAGTTGAGTAGTGGAGCCTCACTGTGTGAGGGGTGGATGTAGGAATCATATGGTGTGATTTCCGAACCACCTAAAAATCTCTGTGCGGTGATTTGTTTTGTGATTTAACTTCACTTTGCGCTAGATGGATGCATAGGATTTTCGCTCTCTTCTAATCAACTTAATCACTCACTTAAATCACTTTATTCACACACTCTCTCATCAGATCTGTGTATTTCATTTCTAAGTTGTCTCTGATTCAAAGCAATTTTTAAATTGGCTAAGCTTCCACAGTATTTGGCCTAGATCTATTCAACCCCCCCTTCTAGATCTGGTCCATCCCTTTTTCGATCCTACAATTGGTATCAGAGCGGGTTTATATTTGATCTGATCTAATCTGAGTGTTTCTGGTTGTTCTGTTTATTTTACTTGCTTGCTTATTGAGTGTTTTCTTTCATTACACCTTAATTTGATTCAATGGATGCTAGAGGTTTCATAGCTGAGGGTCATTCTATCAATAGGCCACCCTTCTTCAATGGGACTGACTATTCCTATTGGAAGAATAGAATGCAAGTCTTCCTTGGAGCCCAAAACTATGAAATCTGGAAGGTAGTTGAGGTAGGCCCCCATGAGAACCAAGGAGAAGAGGAAACCTGGACTAGGGAACAAATTAGAAGGGCCACCCTGAACTATAGTGCCATGAACATGATTCAATGTGCAGTCCACCCAAAGGAGTACTCAAGAATCTCCATGTGCAAATCTACCAAGGAGATGTGGGATAAGCTTGAGTTACTCTATGAGGGAACATCCCAAGTAAAAGAAACCAAAGCAAACATTCTTGTTTCTGAGTATGAACTATTCATGATGAAATCTGATGAAACAATTTATGAAATGTTTGCTAGATTCATGATCATTGTGAATGGACTGAAGGCTTTGGGTAAGGATTACACAGATGCTGATTTGGTAAGAAAAATCTTGCGCTCTCTTTCTTCAATTTGGCACACTAAGGCCACCGTCATTGAAGATTCTAAGGATTTATCCAAAATCTCTTTGGATGAACTCATAGGATCCTTGATGACTTATGAAATAAACCTGAAAAGAAATGAGGAGCATATAATCAAAACCAAACCAGTAGCACTCAAAGCTTCATCTAGTAACAAAGACAAGAATCAGGAGAAAACAAGTTCTGATGGGTCTTAGTCAAATGAGAATGAGCTTGCCCTCATGACCAGGCAATTCAGAAAATTCTTAAAATCAAGAAAAGGAAAATTCACTGGAAAGAAGAAGTTCTCTTCTGGGAAAAGAAATACTTCCTTTTCAAATGCTAATTCAAATAGAAATCAGAAAACTGATGAAATTGTCATTTGTTACAGGTGCAACAAACCAGGACACATGAAGGGAGAGTGTCCTGAGAACAAGAAGGAGAAATACAAGAAGATTCACAAATTCAAGAAGCCAAAGGCAATGGTTGCCACTTGGTCTGATGAAGACTCAAGTGAGAATGAACAAGAAAAGTCCTCAAGCTCTGACAGTGAGGAAATTTGCTTTATGGCAAATAGCTCAGATGGAAAGGTAAGTACATATTTTGAAGATTACTCAATTGATGATTGGCAGGATGCTTATGCTGAACTTGTTGAAAATTATTCTGAAATAAAAAAAGAAAATAAGCATCTAAAGAAGAAAATTGAAAACATTCTGCATAACCAATCCATAAATAAAAGAATTTGTGAATTGGAAAATGAAGTAGCTGAGCTCAATGAGGAAAAAGAAAATCTTTTAAATATAATTGATGAGCTTAAGCTTGCATCCCAAAAGGCCAACCATGATTTTAAAGAATTGTCTGAAAAGCTGGAATTACAACAAAAAGCAAAACAACAAAAACTCAAGAAAACAAGAACAAAAAGAAACCAGACAGGTCGACACAATCACCTGACAGGTCGACCTGCTCAACCTCAAAATCCACCAACCAGTCAACCAAAAATTCAAATAAAAATTTGAAAAATAAGAAAAATACAAAAGAAGCCATTCATGACAAACCTTGGACTTCCAAGACAGCACATCAAGCTGATTGGACAAACTCTTGGAACCAATGGTATCTCAATCCTTTTTGGTACCATCCTCAATTCTTCTATCCAAACTTTTCAATGTACCAACAAAATCCATGGTTTGGACCTCCACAAATGAACAATCATGTCCAAATGCAAAACTCCCCTCCTAATGAGAAAAAGAACACTGGTGTTTTTATTCCAAAAGGAAAGGACAAACTGAAAAAGGCAAAAAACACCATTGAAATGAAACAAAAGCAAAAAACAAGTCAGATTTGGATTAGAAAAGATTTGATGTCAATGTTCAAACATTCTGATGGTCCCAACAATGTTTGGGTACTAAAATCTTCTCTCCACTAATTGCTTTTGCAGGAAGGTCGTGCACCTAACTCAAATGTGTGGTTTCTTGATAGTGGGTGTTCATGACACATGACAGGAGATAAAGCTAAATTCTCTTTCTTGATTGAAAAGGAGGGAGGTTCTGTCACTTTTGGAGGTAAAAATAAAGGAAAAATTATTGGATCTAGAAAGGTTGGTCAATCTTCCTCAAACTCAGTTGATAATGTTTTGTTAGTTGATGGTCTGAATTATAACTTGTTGAGCATTAGCCAACTCTGTGACAAAGGTCACAAAGTTGTGTTTGAATCTGATTTTTGTAGAATAATTGACTCATCAACTGATAAAATAAAATTCTTTGGAAAGAGGGAAAACAATGTTTACATGATCAACCTTGATAAAAACTTTTCTGAAAACATTTGTCTTGTTGCCAATAAAAATGAAATTGCATGGACTTGGCATAAGAGACTTGGTCATGCAAGTTTCAGAACAATAAATAAACTGTTAAGGCTGAATTTGGTCAAAGGTCTTCCTGAATCATTTTCACTTGTAGAAGATCAAGTTTGTGGGATTTGTGCCCAAGGAAAACAAACCAGAAAATCTTTAAAACCTTCAATGATGTACTCACATCCAAGCCACTCGAATTGCTTCATATGGACCTCTTTGTCCCAACAAGAATTCTGAGTCTAAGTGGCAAAAGATATGGGTTTGTGATCATTGATGATTTTACTAGATTTACATGGGTTATCTTTCTGTCCCACAAAAGTGATGCTTGCCTTGAATTCAGGAATTTCTGTACCACTACCTTAACAAGTTTTCCATATAAAATAAAAAATATTTTGACTGGTCATGGGGGTGAGTTTGAAAACAAATCCTTTTCTGATTTATGTGCTGAACTTCACATATTTTATAAGTTTTCTTCACCAAGAACTCCAGAACAAAATGGAGTTGTGGAAAGAAAGAATAGAACACTTGTGGAAATGGCAAGATCCATGCTCTTGGAAAGCAAATTGCCCAAATCCTTCTGGGCTGAAGCTGTAAACACATCAAATCACATTCTTAATAGAACATTGATCAGACCAAAAATCAGAAAAACCCCCTATGAATTGTTGAAAAACAAAAAGCCAACAGTGTCTTATTTCAAAGTCTTTGGGTGTAAATGCTTTGTGCATAACAACAATAAAGAAAATCTTGACAAATTTGATGCTAAAAGTCAGGAAGCCATCTTTCTTGGCTATTCTGAAGTGTCAAGAGCTTTTAGAGTCTATTCTCTCAAAAACAAAACTGTTGAAGAGTGTCCACATGTTATTTTTGATGAAAATTCCTTTTCAACTCATTATTCTAAATCTTGCAGGGACAGTCAAGACAATGAAGAGGATGATTTCATTATTGACTCTTCACCAACTATTGAGGAGAATGAAGACCTTGGTGAAAACCTGAACATTCATTCACCTACTCCAAGTGGATCAGGTAATGTTGTTCCAAATTTAAGTACACCTCAACAGGTAATTTCTGAACATAGATTTTTGAGAGATCACCCTTTAGAAAATGTTGTTGGCAATGTGCATGATAGGGTAAGAACTAGATCATCATTCCTAAACGCAATTCATGAAGACCCACTAGCACTAATTTCCCAAATTGAACCAAAATCAATTGATGAAGCTCTAATGAGTTCTGACTAGATCAATGCAATGCACGATGAACTTTATCAATTTGAAAGAAATCAAGTATGGGAATTAGTACCTAGACCTAGTGACCAATCTGTCATTGGCACTAGATGGGTATTCAGAAATAAATTGAATGAAAATGGTCAAGTCATACGGAATAAAGCTAGACTAGTTGCAAAGGGGTACAATCAAGAATTTGGAATTGATTTTGAAGAATCATATGCCCATGTAGCTAGACTAGAAGCTATAAGAATCTTTCTTGCTTTTGCATCTTCACTGAAATTTAAAGTCTATCAAATGGATGTCAAAAGTGTATTTTTGAATGGTTATATAAAAGAAAATATTTTTGTTGAACAACCTCCAGACTTTGAGAATGAAAAATATCCTAAACATGTATTTAAGCTTCATAAGGCTCTATATGGTCTTAAACAAGCTCCAAGAGCTTGGTATGACCGTTTGAGTTCTTTTTTGCTTGAGAAAGGATACTCTAGAGGTAATGTTGATCAAACTTTGTTCACAAAAACTGTAAATAAACAAATAATTATAGTTCAAATTTATGTTGATGACATAATTTTTGGATCAACAAATAAGAGCCTGTGCACTGAATTTGCAAATCAAATGAAAACTGAATTTAAAATGAGCTTGATGGGAGATTTACAGTTTTTCTTGGGATTGTAGGTTAACCAAACCAGTGAGGGGATCTTCATAAGCCAAACCAAATATGTCATGGAACTTCTGCAAAAGGTTTGACTTCTAGAACCTCAAACACTCAAGCACACCCATTGCAATTAATGTGAAACTAGAAGAGGACTCACTTGGTAAGTCAGTAGACCCAAAGACATACAGAGGTATGATTGGTTCTCTACTCTATCTCACCACTTCTAGACCTGATATACAGTTCAGTGTATGCTTGTGTGCTAGATTCCAATCAAATCCTAAAGAAAGTCACATGTTAGCTGTTAAAAGAATTTTCAAATATCTTGTTGGAACATGTGATCTTGGAATTTGGTATCCTGCTGGTTGCAAGTTAGATTTGATTGCCTATTGTAATGCTGATTATGCTGGGTGTAAGCTTGATAGAAAAAGCACAAGTGGCTTGTGTTTGTACTTAGGTGGATGCCTAATCTCTTGGGCCTCCGAAAAGCAACACTCAGTTGCTCTATCAACTGCAGAGGCTGAGTATGTTGCAGTTGGTCGATGTGGCACCCAAATTCTTTGGGTGAAACATCAACTTCTTGATTATAACCAAGAGTTAGGTTGTGTTCTCATTCTTTGTGATAACACAAGTGACATAAATTTGTCTAAAAACCCAATTCAGCATTCTAGAACAAAACACATTGAAATTAGGCATCATTTCTTGAGGGATGAGGTAGCAAAGAAATCTTTTGAACTCCTCTTTATTGAAACTGAAAAATAAATTGCTGACATCTTCACCAAACCTCTTCCTGACAGTAGATTTTCATCCTTGAGGATAGAGCTTGGTCTTTGCAAATGTCCATCTTCTTGATCTCTCTCACAATTTGGGTTGAGTGTTTAGGCATATTCTGAGGGGAGTCATTGTTTCATCATTCTTCCTTGCTTCCTTGATTCATATTGTTCACATCTCTCACAATTCAACTTCTGTCTCTTTGTGACAATAAATTCTTCAACTCACATTGTGTTGAACTTCTTGATATATCAAATGGTGACTTGAAGAAGGACAAGTTCTGCTTGTCTGGACACTTTCACTATGCGAGAGTATGTCTCCGCCAAGTACCAAGAAATGAATATGCAATTGTTGAGGGGGAGCTTTGTTGTTCAAAGATAATCATTATTTTGATAAAAAGTACTTGCATATCTTTATTTTGATGAAAAGTTGTTGGAATCATCATCTCAGGGGGAGCTAGAGAATTCACAACTCATTCTTTTTGCAAAATTCAACACTCTTCTTGAATTACAACAACTTCCTTGCATGATGTACTCATTGAGTTGTCTAGAACATCAAAATGATTTTCCTTGAGTTATGTACTACATCTTTTGACAGTCAACTCTCAACTATACTCTTCAAGACTACATAAATTCAAATCTTTTTCAAGACTGAAGGATAATTTGTGACTTGAATTTAAACATTTTTTTTTGCAACTGTTGTGGGATATAAATGCTTTAAATTTTATAAAATTCTCCTTACACTCATGATTCAATAGAGCAATGGCACAAATGCTGAGAAACTACACACCTTCACAATGAATGAAGTGTCATGTATGTCATGAAGCCTTTTTGCTATCTCTATTCAAAGGGGTTCAAAAATTAAAAAAAAAACAAAAACAAAAACAACATGCTCCATATATTTTGATGATGACTGAGTAACTGGAAATATTGGCGTCTGATAAACGTATATTTTCACGTTAAAAGGTTGTCATTTACCCCTTGAAACTGGATAATGGGTAAATCTCTAGTATCCAGGGACTATGGTGTGTAAAAAGCATTAGTTCTTGAGTGAACAAGATTTACTACATTTGATAGTTTGTTTAAAAAAAATGTGTGTTTGTCCAGGGAGAATTTCTTAAAATAAACATCTCTGTCTTTCATCAGTTTGTTTTAAAGGTGTTTACCTTCATCACACTTGATTTCAATCTAAAAGACATTTTTATTTCTTTGGATTTGGAGAATATGGTAGTCTGTTATTGATTGTTGGATGTCTTATATCCCTCAAGCTATCATTTTAATGGCTCAAGTCATTTAATGCATATATCCTGTAGGTTGTTGTGTAAAACTTGAAGTTTGTTAAATTTTTGCAACAATATGACAACTGAATTCTTTGGCCTCTTAAAAATCCTTGAAATTTTAATTCCATCCATATTTCATCATCTTAAACCTTTCCCAAATTTCACAAAATTTTCCCATGCTCGAATTTACAAAGTTTCTTCAGGCCAGATCGACACCACCTCCATCTAGTGTCGACGCAGTCTAAGCCCGTGTCGACACACTCCTTGTCTAGTGTCGACACACAGGCCTTTCTGGGCAATTCCAGCCGTTGGCGCCGGTTTGGGGTTTCTTGTTCCTACGGTTTATCATACCCTAAAACCCTTTTATACCCCAGGTCGACCCCATGGCTGCCATCTCTCTTTGAAAACGGCACGAACCTTCATCTCCTTCCCTCCTCCTACCCATCTCTGTCTCCATTCTCTTTCCCCCATCCATTCCATCCCATGTTCTTCCTCATTCTTCTGCAACCATGGCTCCCAAGCAGATGCCCCACCGTGTGTAGACACGCGAATTTTCCCATCGCGGGCAAATTTTCGAGTTGCGTTACAATGCCCAAAATGACCCTCATTTTGCCCTGAAAAGAGCTTTTTCCCATCTTTTTGGATCTCATCCCTTCTTTCTTGGTGCTTACCAGGGGGTCCGGTCGTGGAAGATAAATTTAATTCGCGTCCGCTACAGTGGACGCGATTCATTCAATTCACGTCCAACATCCCCGCCGCGATTCATAACCGCCTTCCAAATCGCGTCCGGCATCCCCGCCGCGATTCAGAGTCTGACAGCAGCCCGGAAAGTCGTCGCGCGCAGGCCCGCAATCATGACAAAATCCCTGAATCGCGTCCATCCCGGACGATGCGATTCAGAGATGTCAAATCCGAGTGTCGCGTCGGCTGACAGCGCGCAGGTGAGTCGGTACGCCAGGTCTTAATCGCGTCTGGGCGTCCGGCCGCGATTCAATTCGCGGCGGCCTTACCCGACACGATTCAAAGAGTTTTCGCGCCATCAAACCGACCTTCTTAATCGCGACCAGCCGAGTCAACGCGATTTACAGCTTTAATTGCGGCGGCTGTCCTGGACGCGATTTTGCCCCAGAGCCTAAAAACTCAACCAGCAGCCTTCTTTCCAAAGGGGGCTTTTCATTTGGGTTTTTGGCCGGGAGTTTTAGAGAGAGAGAAAGGGAGTTTTAGAGAGAGAAAGAGAGAGATTCTAGAGAGAGGGGGGGGAACTCTACACGGTGGAGCCCTGCTCGACGCCGTCTGCTTCCTCGCCATCCCTGACCTCGTCTCCGTCTCTCGCGAGCTCTCCATCGCCGCCATCGTCGCCTTCCTCCTCTCGTTTGTCTTCCACAGCGCCGTCACGCCGTCCAGCCACCTCGGGGAAGCACCCCCCTTTTTTTCCTTCCTCCGGACCCCACGTGGTCCTTTAAGCTTATTTTCATTTGTCCCCTACGTGGCCCTTTTTGCTTTACACATTGCATGCATGCACACACATCATACCTTTTTTAGGGGTTTAAAAGCCACCACAACAGGTGTGTTCCTCCCCCTTTCATTTATGTCATTTTATTCATTTTTAGGATTTGTATACTGCACATCCGTCTAATCTGTCTTTTACTTTTACTGTCTTTTTGCAAGGTACCCGAGCTGAATCTCCTTTGTCGGTTGTCCGGTAGAAGGAGGAGGAAAGAGCTCACGCACATCTTCCCGCTACGCGATCACTCTACGGGTGAAAGGTACACCTCCTTTCCTACCCGTCTCTACTTTTGGTGCTTTTTAGGAAAAGTACCTGGCGATCACGATCCTTGTCTTTAATTTTTTTGTCATTTCTCTCCGCTTTTTCTTTGTGAACCGTGTTCTTCTTCCCCCCCTAAAAAGGAGGAGGAAAATGCAGTCTACACCGTGGTGCCAGGTCTAGGGCAAACGCTAGACCTATTGCAGTGGAAGAACAACCAGCTGAAAGGAGAAGCAAGCGTCGGCATGACCCAGCTCAGCAGCCAGGAGGATCATCTGCATCTCCTACACCATCGAAGAGAGGTAGGGTATCCTCTTCCAGTAGAGGCCCTTCCCACAGAAGATCTGCTCACCCTAGAAGGAAAATTCTGGCATCTTCTCCTGAGCCCTCTGAGGAATCCTCCTCCAATTCATCTGGATCTTCCAAGCCTTCTGAGGCCACTCCATCCAAGCTGGCTAGCAAAGGGAAGTCTATCCTCAAACCTAGGGCTGTTGACCTAGAGGAGATTAACCTAGCAGCTGCATTCCCTGAAGTCCTTTAATTCTTCCGCTTTCAGACTTGGTTGCCCTTCATTTCTGAGTTCAGAACATTTTACCCCCGTTTAGTTCAAGAATTCTATCTGAACCTAGAATGCACAGATGAAGGTTACAAGTCAGAGGTCAAAGGTGTTTTGATTGACTTACCTACTGAATTGGCTGCCACCCTGTTCAGAGTCCCAGATGAAGGTGAAAGTTATCATGATTTTGAGTTTGATCTGCATGAGGCCTATTCTATGCTTACTGGACTCCCAGCTGTTGAGTCAGAGCCCAAGTAGACCTATGTCACCAAGTTCAACACCAATACCTTCCCCCCTGCATTGAAATTGGTGCATCACATTCTCACCACAATAATCACACCCCAAGGTGGTGGACGGGATAGACTCACTGACATACAGAGATTTATTATTTACTGCATGAAGAAAGAGATCAAGATTAATTTTCATGTCATCATGTACCAAATTATGTCAGAAACCACAAGGACGGATCTCCACAGATCTCTACCTTATGCTGCTCATCTCACATTAATATTTGCACATTTTGGAGTGTCATTTGAGAATGAGCAAGCCCAATCCATTCCCAAGGAAAATATCTACAATTTGAAGCACATTCAGAAATTCATGGGGTTTAGAATTGAAGGGGAACAAGTGAGAAGAGGCTCTGATATAGTTGAGGCTCCTGTGGTACCTGAGGAAGTGGACCCTCCTCCAGCAGTTCACTGTCCAGCTCATGATCAAGCAAAACAACCTCTCAATGAAGTTGAAGCACCCATTCCTCTAGATGTCCCTCAGGATATTTCTCTATCCCCTACACTTCACACCTCCTCACCACAAATTCCCAATGTGGATCCTCCTTCATTCTCTCCACAATTCCAAGGACCAGCCTCTACTTTCCCTGGTGGACCTTTGTTCCACCAGAGCTCTACTCCTTCTTAAATGACAAGTTTGATACCTTAAATTCTTCCATCCACCAAATGTCTGAAAGCTTTGAGTTGAGAATTCAAAGGTTAGAGAATTCAGTCAATGGGAAGTTTATCAAGTAGAAGGAAGCCTCTGATCATGCCACCCAACAGTTCAACAGGCTCATTGGCACTTTGGCTGATGCATCCCTTGAATTGAAAGAACATCAAGAAACACTGGAAAAGGTCCTTCAAGGGATTTTAGCAAATTCTCAAACCAACATTTTCAACAGTCAGGAAGCAGTGTCTCAAATTTCAAAGACTAGACTGTCATTTGCACATATGGTTGATGACTTAGAAGGCATGAAGAATCTCTCAGCACACATAGAAAATGAGATGTCTATTCTCAAGACGGAGCTCAGAAATATTAACAAACATGGAATTTCAAGTTCTTCTTCTGGTTCATAGCCCATCTCAGCTGAGTTGTCTGCCTTTCAGTCAAACATGTATGATAACAGTCAAAGGTTGGAAGAGTTGCTGCACACAAGGCTGTCCACAATGCAAACTCAACTCAGATCCAACCTTGCAGCAATGGAGTCAAGGCTGAAGACAATCGAATCACTCCTTCTTCCCATTCCTCCTCCTCCACCTGCTTAATGTCTTTTCTCTTTTGATGATGTCAAAGGGGGAGAAGAAAAAGAAAAACACTTGTTTGGAATGTAATCATGGTAGTGACCATCTTGTTTTGAATGATAAGAAATACTTGTAAGGAATATATTTGTTGAATGAAAAGTAATACTTGCTTTGAATGTGATTGTACATCTTTGGAATGAATGTCAATGAATGTCAATGAATGGATGATTGTAAAGCTGCTTGGTCTTTAATGAAAAGACTTCATCATAAGTAACATTGTATACTCAATTGTGCAAAACTTTCAAATGTTGCTGAAATGTACTCAATGACCTTTGATGAATGTGAATAAAAATAATTGAAACATGATTCATTGTCATTCAATGTGTATGAGATTGAATGTTGTGTAAGTAAATGCTCAAAATCACATTTCATAGAAAATTCAAACCTTCATGTGGATTTAATTTTGCCATCATCAAAAAGGGGGAGACTGTTGGGTTGAGTGTGAATTTAGCACATTTTCCCTCATAATTTTGATGATGACAAGATGTGATTTTAATGCACAATAAAATGGAACATGTTAACAACATCACACATATAACAACAATATTCAAAAAGATGTTTCCAAACACATTTTATCATTATATTCATGACAATACATTGTACTAATGATTTATGTGTTTATTTCTCAGGGACAAACATTTCTTGCAAGGGTAGTGTTGACACACACCCTACTGGTGTCGACACAATGCTTCAAACCCTAAGGCAAAATGATGAAGAAAAGGTCAAGTGTGTCGACACAGCCTCAAGTAGTGTCGACACTAGACCCAGCTCCCAGAGATCCCAATTGACAGGTCTGTACAGTGTGTCGACACAGGCTCAAGTGGTGTCGACACTAGATCCAGTTCCCAGAGGACCTGTTTGTCAGAGTGGGACAGTGTGTCGACACAGCCTGAAGTAGTGTCGACACTAGTGACCCTTCCCATAGAACAATTCTGCCAGTTTGGGACAGTGTGTCGACACACTCCTTGGACAGGTCGACACACTACGGAAACTTTTTCACTTTAAGTTCCACCTGGACACGTGGCACTCTAGGGTTCACATGGATCGGTCTTGGATCGTGTGCCCAAGCCCCCCAAGCGTACTTTTGGACACATTGGGCTATAAATACCCTCCAATTGGCCATCCAACCAAAGAGAGCACCTCCAAGAGCCTTCCAGAAATCCTTTGGCGGCAAGAAGTGTTCTCCTCCCCGTTCTTGCTCTCCTGGTGCTTCCTCAAGCCAATTCTCATCTGTCCAAGCATGAGAAGTGGAGTTTGATCTTTGAAGGTGCAATCGGATCACTTCAAGGGAGTAGATCAAGTAGAGGCAGTCAATTGAGAAGACTTCAAGGAAGATCCCAAAGCACAAGTTGCAGAGCATCGAGCAGGGACTTCAAGAGATCAAGCTTCTTCACAATTCGGCCTTCTACAAGGGAGTACATCTGAAGAACAAAGATTCTACATACAATTCTTCAATTCCCCTTAGTTCTTCTGATTCATTCTTAAGATTGTGCATGAATTGTTGCACCAGTCTCCTTGAACGAATCTCTATAGATCAGATCATTGCAAGAGGATCTGGATCTTGTTGTTTTTTATCTAGCAAGTTGTTTGTGATCCTTTGTGCTCAGTGTTTTTGAGTCGTCGTACTCAGGTTGTGGTTGAGCGGCTGTGCTCAGGTTTCTAGAGTAGTCTTGCTCTAGAGGTTGTGTGTGAGTTGTCGAACTCAGTGTGTGGAGTTGTCAAGCTCCAGAGTGTAGTGTGCTCAAGTTGAGTAGTAGAGCCTCACTGTGTGAGAGGTGGATGTAGGAATCACATGGTGTGATTTCTGAACCACCTAAAAATCTCTGTGCGGTGGTTTGTTTTGTGATTTAACTTCACTTTGCGCTAGATGGATGCATAGGATTTTTGCTCTCTTCTAATCAACTTAATCACTCACTCAAATCACTTAATTCACACACTCTCTCATCAGATCTGTGTATTTCATTTCTAAGTTGTCTCTGATTCAAAGCAATTTTTAAATTGGCTAAGCTTCCGCAGTATTTGGCCTAGATCTATTCAACCCCCCCTTCTAGATCTGGTCCATCCCTTTTTCGATCCTACACCTTACTAGCCAGAGCAGCAGGAACTCCAACAAGCGGAAGCAAAACTACTCTACAAAGAAGTAAAGCGAGAAACGCCTACCACAGAGTACTACAAAGCAGCGGAACAGAGTAAACACCACGACCACAACCAGGGTCGGGCCAAACATGACTCCCACAGAACCAGTGCATTCAAACACATGCAGAAGCAACTAGAGTAACGCCACGACCCGCAATCAGGGTCAGGCCAGAGCAACACAATGAGGAAGCAAACCCTCGACACACACCCGTCGAGACAAAGGAGCTCACGGAACACCAGAGCAACCACGAGAGACTAGAGTCTCACGACACAAGCACCAACATCCCGGACCTCCACGAGGTCGGGAAGGAACAACCAGGGGTCACCACGAGAGACAGCGAGCAACCACGTGAGAAGCACCATCTCACCACAGGCACGGCCACCTCAGACCTCCACAAGGTCGAGGGCCCACAAGCAGAACCACCCTGCACCTTGGACACGCCACGAGGTCAGGGAACTACACCCTATAGTGCCACCATGGACGGCACAAAGGAACGGATTACAGAAATAGTAGTTGGGTTCCTGCAGAAGGCACCTCGAGAGAACCCGCAGAGCGGAAACCACTAAACACGGCCCATGAGGCCAAACCAACCAAACCCACGGAACAAGACATGGCTAGGGTACAACCACCGTGCAGGCTAGGGCGACGAGAAACCCAATCTCGGAAACAGCGTGAAACACCGTCACAACAAGACCAACCAAGCCACCACCACAGGAAGCTAAGAAGGGATACACAGTCCACCCGTCTTGCTCGCCAACCGCTGACTCCTGCCTACGACCTCCCTAGGTAGAGTGAGGCTAGAGAGTCATAGCAAAGAACACAACCACAAACACCGCAGTTCGGCCGAACTGCGGCCTCACGCCTGACCTCCCTACGCGGCTCTGGAACTAACGCAGAGTGAGGCAGTGAGAAGGACTAGCTGGTCTGCACTAGAAGAGTGCCTCAACCACCTCGGCGACCCAGACCCAGCTAAGAGAGCTCTAAAAACGAATCTACTCCGCTGTCCCCACCATTTTCCCCTTTATGCTCCAAGTCCGTGACTTGAGCATGCCCACCACCTAGAGAACTCCTTCTAATAGATGCGCGGGGCTGGGGGTCCAAGGTAACGGTAACAACCTGTCTCACGGACAAGCCCTCAAGTGCCTAGCACCGGGTGAAAAGTGAACTGGCGGGGCAACCACCACAGAAACGACACAACTGGCTTGTAACCAAGACAAGCCCAACAGGCATAGGCACGCACGGCACCCCCTCCAGAAACCCCCAGAAGGGCCGTCGGCCAACGCCGGCACACACGACACAGCCCGAGAAACTGGAACACCACCAAACAGAACAGAAACCATCGCTCTTATAATAATCGATTGACCGACAGACAATCAATTATTAGACAGATGCGAGCCTCCTAGCACCTCTGCTAGGACACGGCCACGAAGGTGTCACCTTCGGTCACTGAACGCAGGGAGGCAACCTGTCGCATTCCCTACCAGAAGGTCCGAAGGGCAACCCTACCCTGGGACACAAGCCGACACACCAACCGGGCCACGGAAACACCCATGGAGACACAGATGCTATCGCGACCTACAAGGCCGTCGCATTAAGAACGCAACAGGAAGGGCCACCGCGACAAGCTCTGAATCGCGACGGGAAGGCGCATCGCGACAAGAACCTTGTCGCGACGGGGAACCGGGTCACGACGCGACCCTTATCACGACGGCCACCTGCGCCACGATAAGGTCACGTCCGACCGGGGTGACACCTTCTCTGATGTCACGATGCGCTCGGTGGTCGCAACATCAGTGGAAGGCAGACCACCGGAATGCTACATTCCGGGGTCCCCCACACGCTACAAACACTACCACCATGGGGAGGGGAGCATGGGGAAAGCATTTAAAGCATGCAAACACATAAAGGGACTTCCAATCACTCGGATTGTAAAGGGCACAAGAATCCCTACTGATTAGATGAAACCAAACCCCCAAGGGTCCTTCACGATGAGCTCGCCACCTCCTCCTTGCTCCCACGGCGCCGCTCCCGCTCCGCACGAGCCGCCGGCCGCTCCACTGCCAGAGAAAGAGAGGGGGGAAGGCATCTCCACCTCGGAGAAGAGAGGGAAGGGAGGAAAGGAAAGAAAAGGGAAAGGGGAAACTGGCCAAGGTTTTTTAGCCTCCGGCCCCCAGAATGCGATGCGGCGAGGCGTCGCATTACAAACCTTAACGCAATGACCACCCCCACCGCGACCAGAACATGCCCAACCAGGACGCCGCGACAACCTGACAGCCGCTCTGACACGCTTGCCCTTTTGACAGGTGCCATACAACCAAAAAGTAGAACCCTGTCGTGACCCATTGACTGGGCGTGACAGGAACGCGACACACTTAGTGGTCGCAACCTGGATGACTGTCGCGATGGGCAGCTCCGTCGCGACACTAATGCATCGGCCATTCAGGACACGTTAGTGGCCAGTCATCCAAAACACACAACAGGGGAAAACTAGAAGCCCGATATGTTACACGACGCATCTCCCCATCGTGATAAGGTTAGAGTCGCGGCACCCTTCCTCGTCGCGATGAGATCGCGATGGCCTTTGGGGGCGCGACATTATCTGTGTTGCCTCGGGTACTTCCGTGGGCCCGGTTGTGTGTCGGGATATGCCCCAGAGCAGGCTTTGCCCTTAGGACCTTCTGGTAGGGAACGCGGAAGGTTGCCTCCCAGCGTTCTATGACCGAAGGTGACACCTTCATGGCCGTGTCCTGGCAGCGGTGCTGGGAGGGTCGCGTTTGTGTAATAATCGATTGACCGGCGGTCAATGATTATTAGCAGAGCGACGAGTTTCCGTGTTGTTGGCATTGTTCTGAGGCTCCAGATTTTTCGTGCGTGTTTGTTTGGCCGATAGCCCACTTGGGGGTCTGTGCGTGCCTCGCACTCGCTAGGCTTGTCGTGTGCTACAAGCCAGCAGTTCGGCATAGTTCTGTTGTGCTGCCCCGCCTGTTCGCCCGGTGCTTGGCAGTTGAGGGCTTGTCCTGATCTGAGAGGTTGTTACCATTACCTGGGACCCCCATCCTCGGGAGCCTTTTGAGGGAGTGCTCCGGGCTACGAGCGTGCTCAAGTTGGTAGCCGACTTGAGGCGGACTCTAGAGCTGAGGGGAAAATGGTGGTTTGGATAGCGGTACTGAGTCGTTTGTAGAGCTCTCTTGTCTGGGGTGAGACGCCGAGGTCGTTGAGGTGTTTTCTTCCCGGCACAGCCCAGATAGTCCTTTGTCTCACTGCCTGTCTCTGCGTTGGTTCCGGAGCCACGTAGTGGTGCTACGCGTGGGGCTGCAACTTGGCCAGGCTGCGGTGTTGCGTGTGTTGTGTGTTTCCATGGCGGCTCTATCTCACCCTTCCGCGGGGGCGGAGATAGGAGCTAGGCTAGCGAGCAGAGCGTGCGGACTACGGGTCCCCCTCTTGGCTGCTAGCGGCGGTGGCTTGGTTGCTGTTGTTGTGACGGCGTTTCCTCACGACATTTCCAAGTGTTATCTGTTGCCCTAGCTTGCACGGCGGTTATAGCCTGGCTGTGCCTAGTTTCTGTGGGCTTCGTTGGTCTGGCCTTGTGCAGACCCATGCTTCTAGTGGTTTCCGCTCGGTGTCCTCTCGGTTCCGTAGTCCCATTCTTGGGTGCCAGTTCATGATGGTACCGGTGTGTAAGGGTTCCCGACCTTGTGGCATGTCCATAGTCCGAGGTGGTTTTGCTTGTGGGCCCTTGACTGTGGAGGTCTGAGGTGGCGTGCTTGAGGTGAGACATCGTTCTCACTTGGTAGTTCCACGGTCTCGGCAGGTGTGCCAAGGGTTGCTTCTGTTGTGTGTGCCCGACTCCGTCGGTTTCTGCGGGAGTCGTGTGTGTAGCCTGACCTCGGTTGGTGGTCGTGGCATCGTGCTGTTCTCTTCCACTGCTTAGTAGTACCCTGCTGTAGGTGTTACTCACTTTACAGCTTTCTAGTGTAGTTTTCCTATTTTCGGAGTTCCTGCTGCTCTGGCCGGTGGGGGACTGGTAATCCCTACTGGGCCTTGTTCGCGAGACTTACCCCCCTACTTTCTGCAGCTAGGGGCTCGTCGTCGCAGGAGCTTGGTGTCGGACAGGTTGCAGAGGCGGCTGTGGCACCGTGTGTTGTCAGCAGCAGCGAGAGCGAGCATTGTGAGCTCTTGTAGCCGAGTGAGCTGAGAGTTGTGCTTTGCAAGTCCTCGGGGTATGCCTCTTAAGGATTGCACCTTTCTTCTTATACCTGTGCTTTTTCTTGGGACACGTTGTATAGACCTTTGTATATTGTACATATTGTTATAGTTATTTAAATTCAGTACATATCTCACTAGACTATTTCTTCTAACCCTTCCGGATCTTCGGATCCGTGGGTGGCAGCGCGACCTTCGGGACCCCTGGCGAGGATCCGAGAGGTCGGGTCGTTACAAAGATGGTGCAAAGATATGCAGTATAGATATGCATATCAAGCATTTGATGTTCAAAATGAAGAGAAGAAATGTTCTTCGTCATAGTACACAAACATGATATACAAATTCAAGAATGTGGTAGAGGCAGCCTCTTGCTCGAAGCAAGCTTATGACATTATAGTTGTTGAAATACTCCAACTTTTAGGGAAGATGATCAAATCCATAAAAGAGTTATCAGTGCTGTCGAAGACAAGAAGAACAAATGCTTTTCCATCTAATTGTTTGTAATGTCCAAGATCCATCAAGAGCGTCAACGAAAGGAAGAAAATGGGAGAAGCAAATACCATCTACCCTTGAGAAGATAAGAAAATATAACAGAGCTTCAAGGAATAGTAGTCAAATACCCAGTGTTGTTGTAATGACTCGACCACCTGGACCCCCGCCAGGGACCCCGAAGTTCATGCCGCCACCCATGGATCTGAAGACCCGGAAGGGTTAGAAGAAATAGTCTAGTGAGATATGTACTGAATTTGAATAACTATAACAATCTGTACAATAGAAAAGTCAGTACAACATGTCCCAAATAAAAGTACAAGTACAAGAAGAAAGGTGCAGTCCTTAAGGGGCATACCCCGAGAACTTGCAAAGCACAACTCTCAACTCACTCAAGTACAAGAGCTCACAACACTTGCCCTCACTACTGCTGACAGCACATGGCGCCACAGCTGCCTCCGCAAACTATCCGACACCGAGCTCCTGCGACGATGATCCCCTAGCTGACGAGAGTAGGGGAAGTGAGCCTTATGAACAAGGCTCAGTAGGGATTACCAGTCCCTCACCGGCCAGAGTAGAAGGAACTCCAAAAATAAGAAACTACACTAGAAAGCTATAAAGCGAGGAACACCTATATCAGGGTACTACTAAGCAGTGGAATAGAACAATGCAATGCCACGACCACCAACCCAGGGTCGTGACACACACACGGCTCCCGCAGAAACCAACGGTGTCAGGCACAACACGGAAACAAGTCTCGACACGCCCGTCGAGATAGGGTCTCATGGAGACCATGGAGCAACCATGTGAGAAGGACGTCTCACCACAAGCACGGCCACCTCAGACCTCCACAAGGTCGAGGGCCCACAAGCAGAACCACCCCAGACCCCGGACACGCCATGAGGTCAGGAAACCACACACGTTAGTGCTACCACGAAGTGGCACCAAAGAACGGGACTACGGAACCGAGAGGACACCGAAGCGGAAACCACCAAAAGCACGGGCCAACAAGGCCAAACCAATGATGCCTACGGAAACTAGGCACAACCAGGCTATAACCACCGTGCAAGCTCGGGCGACGGATAACACTTGGAAACGTCGTGAGGAAACGCCATCACAACAACAACAACCAAGCCACCACCACTGGCAGCTAAGAGGAGGACACTTTATCCTCTCCCTATGCTTTCCAGCTTGGCTCCTGCCTCTAACCTCTCCGGAAAAGCAAGACAGAGCTGACATATAACACCATAAGAATGCACGCACCACCGTAGCCTGGCCAAGCTGCAGCCCCACGCCTAGCACCACTACGTGGCTCCGGAACCAACGCAGAGAGAGGCAGTGAGAAAAAGGACTGTCTGAGCCGCGCCAGAAAGAGAAGACCTCAATGACCTCAGTGTCCCACCCCAGACAAGATAGCTCTACAAACGACTCAGCGCCGCTGTCCAAACCTCGTTTTCCCCTCCACTCTAGAGTCCACCAACTAGGCTGTAGACTCAAGCATGCCTGTAGCCTGGAGTACTCCCTCAACGGGCTCACGGGGATAGGTGTCCCAGACAACGAAGACAACCTCTGAATGGGACAAGCTCTCAAGTGCCAAGCACCGGGTGAATAGGCGGGGCAAGCACAACAAAAACAACGCCAAACCGCTGTCTTATAACCCACGACAAGCCCAGCAAGCACGAGGCATGCACGGACCCTCGAGAGGGCCGTCGGGCAACCAAGGTACACACGAACAAGCCAGAATCTCAGAAACACGACCAGTCAGTACAGAAAACATCGCTCTGCTAATAATCAATTGACCACCAGACAATCGATTATTAGACAGATGCAAACCTCCTGGCACTGCCGCCAGGACACAACCACGAATGTGTCACCTTCAGTAACTGAACGCAGCGAGGCAACCTTCCGCATTCCCCACCTGAAGGTCCTAAGGGCAAGCCTGCCCCAGGTAACATGTCGACACACTAACCGAGGCCACGAAAACACCCAAGGCAACACAGGTACTATCGCATCCCCCCTGGCCATCGCGATACCATCACGACGGGGAAGGGCACCACGATAGCAACCCTGTCACGACGGGGAAATGCGTCGCGATAGTGATCCTTATCACGACGGGGCAACGTGTCGCGACAAGGTCACGTCTGATGGGGCTGACGCCTCTTTTGGTGTCGCGACACACACCGCGGTCGCGACACCAACAGAGAGGCAGACCTACGGGATGCTCCATCCCGGGGCCACCCACACACCACACACATACCACACGGTGGGAGGGGAGTATAGAGAAGCTATTTTTTTTTTAATAAGGCTATACCTAGCATGAACGATACGGAAGCCATGGCTATGATATCTTGAGAGCTAGGCATATTTTATATATAATAAGACATAAAGGGAAAGGATTACAACGAGGGCCTAGGCACAAACACAAGATACCCTATGCAGAGGGCCTGGAGAAGCTATTTAAACTATCTAGAAAGCATGAGGGGCTCCCAATCCACCCCGATTGAGAAGGGTACAAGCAATCCCTACCTTAAACGAAGAAACGAACCCATTGGGGGCCCTTCACGTCGGATTGGCCACCTCCTCCTCACTCCACACTAGCTCCACAACACCGGGGACACGAGCAAATCCTCCTCCTGGCCTGAAACGTACAAAAAAGAGAGAGGGAGGCGGAGCACCGCAGGAGGGGGAGGAGAAGAGAGGGAAGGAGGAAAAGGGAGAAGGGGTCGCCGGCCAAGGCCTTAAGCCTTCGGCACCCAAGTCGCGACGGGGCGACGCATCGCGTTAAGGGCCTTAACGCGAAGGGTCAATGCACCGTGACAAGAACGTGTCCCCCAGGGATGCCGGGACAACCCGACAGGTCGTACTGACACACCTACCACCCTAACAGGCGTCAGACGATCGAAGCGAAGGAACACTATCGCGACCCGTTGATCGGGCGCAACACGAAGATGCGACGGGAAAGCCAGGCATGACAAGAACGCGACACATAAGCTAGTCGCGACAAGGATGACTGTTGCGTCAGAGACCAACGACAAGACACTAACGTGTCACCCAGCCTAGACGCGTTACTGGCTAGTCATCCAAGACACCGGATGGAAATCCAGGAAGCCATGTATTACATTCTACCATTCTTAAAACAATTTCATCCTCGAAATTTAGGGCACACCCAAAAGATCCCGAGGAACGATACGAAGCACGGGGAGCGGATGCAACACTGGTGCGGATAAGCCACTAAGTCTCAACACAACTTCCTCATGGCAACAATCGCACCGCCAAAAGCACGTGGAGCACATGAAGCGTGGGTGCGAAGAGCCACTAAGTCTCACCATGACCTCCTCGTGGAAACAACTGCACCGCCAAACATGCACGAAGCACACGAAGTTGGAAAACCAATGGCTCACACAACGAGCTCTAAACACAATGGGAGCACGCAACCGAAAACCCCATGGCTTACTCCAGCCACATGTGAGGCATCCAAATGGAATGACAACCCCACAGGTGCCGAACAACGCAAAAAATAGCCTGAACAGCATAAAACGCCAGCCGAAAACTGCACGGATGCAACCACCAACAGACCCCGCTATTGGGACCAACTGACCAGCAACGCACTCTGTCGCCAGCAAAACCCAACAGAGCATACAGTTGCAGAAAACAACATGGGAAACGTCGGTCAGCAACCCACTTCGTCATGAGCAGAACTCGACAGAGTACACAATTGCCGACAACAACACGGAAAAACACTTGAGGGTCAAGCACAACACTCAGGGGAACAACATCACGCTACTAGCAGCAGCTAGCATCGGTCACCAGCCCAACCGAGAAGCGACGCGAGCGACAAGAACCAGAGCAACATCACGCTCGCAAAGAATCCTCCACACATGGAACGACTCCCACTGTCACCACTAGGTCTCACCCAGACCTTCCTCGTGGTCCGACAAGGACACCAAACGCACGCGGAGAAACCTCAACACGCAAAAACGACATCCACTGTCACCACTAGGTCTCACCCAGACCTTCCTCGTGGTCCGAAAAGGACACCAAACGCACGTAGAGACACAATACTAAGAAATTGCATGCTTCACAATGTGACATATCGTGACGGAAGTACGAAAGACGTCTGAGGTTAAGTTGAAACCGAGCACCTCACAACATCGACAAACCACGTGGTCGAGTACTAGCGAGCCAATAGGCCTCACTGTCATCATAAGAACCAACAGGAGACTCCACCATCGGCTTCTAGACTCACCAACACCACGCACAAAGAAGAACCAACGAGGAGTTGGCAGCACACTCGCCACACGCATGTAGACACGCCATTTTGACATCATATCGGGCAAATTTCATGTTATACCATAATGCCTCGAAGTGGCTCTTTTCAATTAACCTCTTGAGTGGTTTTCCTATTTTTCTGGATTTTTCTAAGGTTTTTAGGAATTTGTCTAAGGGGTCCAAAGGGGTCTGTTGAACTTAAGTGATTCGCGTCTGATAAAGTGGATGTCTTTCAAGGAGTTTGATCCGCGGCGGGTAAAGCTGACACGTATCACACTTCCTTTTCCAGCGCTTACCCTGTTTTGATTCACGTCCACTATAGCCGCCGCGATTAATAGTTTCCATTTTCAAATTATGGCAGTTTCCAAAATCTTTTTTGGAAAGATTTTGTTGATAAATAGAATTGCATCCACTACGCCAGAAACGTTTCTAATCTTCCTTTAAAGAAGATCGATGTCCCTTAGAAGAACGATTCTGTTCAGATACACGTCTGCTTTGGCAGATGCTATTCATTGTTTCCATTTTGGATATTTGGCAAAGAATCAGTGTAAATCGGAAGGTTTAGAAATGTGGCGCACATGTCGGACACGATTCTAAAGAAGGCTATAATGGATGTTTGGCAACGCTTAATCGGAGCAAGTGAATCTTGGAAATCGCGATGTTTAAGTCGGACGCGATTCATCAGATAGGCATCCACTGCATCAGACGCGATTTAAGAAATTTTTCCCTATAAATAGACCCCCGAGGCCACTGTTTTTAGCATCACCCCCACACTACGGCGAAGCCCTATCGGATTGGAGTCTCAGCTGTGAACCAAGGAGGAGCACCCCTCACTCCAAGCCATTCTACACGCTCAATTTGTGGAGTTTGGAGCATACGTTCCTCTCACGCGCATTGGAGCGAGGCGGGAGGAGCACTTCTTCCATGTCATCCAATACAACCATAGTGGCCCACATCGCCATTTTCACTCTTCTCCCTTCACTTTTATTTCTTTTATTTGCATTCATCACACTACACTATTCACACAACACATCATTTTATTCCTTTCCCACTTTTTTTAGGGGTTTAACACCACCCCACGAGGTGTGTTAGCGCCCATTTAATGCATTTTACTTCATTTTCTTTGAGGTTTTTACTGCACCTCCTAGTCTAATCAAAACTTTCACTTGCTTGCTTGTTGTCTCTTTTACAAGGTAACCCATTTGGAGCTAAATCTCCTTCGCCGGCCGGCCAGTGGAAAGAGTAAGAAGAGCCCGCACACACTCTCCCGCAATCTTTGGGTGAAGGTAGGTACTCCACTTTTCCTCTTCGCCCATTTCCTTCGACACCCTCGCGTGTCTGGCGATCACACTCCATTTTTTGTGCACACACACACATTTTGTTTTCCTTTCCATCTCTTTTCGCCCCTTCTTTTCATCATCATAATTATCATATAAATCTTTTTCTTTTTTAAATCATCTCTTTGTGGGGTGTGTTTTAAAAAAACACGTCTACAAATTTGTGATCACGTGGGACTCTTTTCTTTTTAGCTCTTGTTACCTTTCCATCGGCACCCACGTGTGCCTCTCCTTCGACACCCACGTGTGTCCCTCCCTTCGTACCCCACGCGATACACCCCCTCTTTCTGCACCCCATGCGGTGCTCTTTAAGATTTCCCGTCGCCATTACCAAGTTGTAGTTGTGTTACTTTCTTTACATTTCCCATAATATTTGATTTTAAAAAAAAATCATCATCATCTTGTCCCCCCCATTTACTTGCCTTTACTCAAAGAAAGCATCTTTGTTTGGTTCTTACTTCATCCCATTTGGCTGATTGAGAGCATGCTGAACTGATTTTTCTTGTTGTCGGATTGCTTGTTGATTCGTGTCACCTACAGGCGACGCGATTTGTTGAATTGTTGTGCTGCGGACATATCCGAGGCGTTTCTGTGACAGATTCCGGAGGGAGTCGCCGCGGCGCTTACAGCTTCTGCGAGCTATCAGATCCGCAGCCGACAGAACGGACACAGTTTAACTGAAGTGCTTCCACTGTACTAAACGTGACACATTGCAATTAAAATCCATCTTGAACTTTATTGAACATTTAATTGGATGTAAGCATCCCCAAGTCTTTGATTAAAATCCGTTAACTTCTTCTCTCAAACTTCTTTGAGTAGTTGTTTGGTAATTGCTTATTAATCGAACTTGTTTGTTAAAGTTTTATGCAGCTTCGTTCAGGCCGATCTCTCCCGATGGCCGAATACGAAGACATGGGTTATCATGAGGATGCATTCGATGTGGTGTATGACTCCAATCAACAACTTCCCCAACTCCATAACCAACCTCACATTGATCCATCCACTTCGCATGTTCATGTGGTGGATTCCAACTTCCCCAACTCTCCTCCAGGCATAACACTGCAAATGCCTCCACCTCCATTGATCTGTCCCAACTCGTGGACATTCTCCAAAGCCTCCAAGCCTCTCAACTTCAGGAGGTTCAGGCTGATCTCAAGGGGAAATCTATCCCCAATCCAATTCAAGCTCTCTACCCAAACGCGGGTGTTTATACTGAACCTGCTCGCGACCCGACGGTCCGAGCCTCTCCTGCCCCCTCGTGGGCCAACTCTGTTATCCACTCTCGCCCCCACAGCCTCGTTGGGAGGTCCTCTTATGTTCAGCCAATCCACGATGCGGCAAGGCCCACTTATCTTCCTCGGGCTCCGGTCCATGCATTTGTGCCCACAGGCGCACACCCCCGTTACCATTCCACTCAATTGAGCGCACCCCAACCTCATTCTTCTGGGGTGCCCCACAAACCATCCTCCGATCAACTCACCCAAGCCCTCCTGGCGAAGGTGAGTTGTTTGGGGTAGGACTTGAAGAGGGTGTCTGCACCCAAGGATTCATTTGAACTGGCACTCCCTTCTATTCCAGTCTTTCACCTTCCCCCTCTGAGCTGCAGGTCTACTACCGTTACTATGGCACCGGCAACCCATTCGTACACATTAAAGAATTCATGTACGAATCCTCCTTCTGGCAGAACGATAATCGTGCCCTCACATTTCTCTTCCGCCGATCATTAGATGAACCCGCCCTGGAGTGGTTCTATTCTCTAGAGCCCGCAGATGCTGAAGACTTTGAAGCAGTTCAGAGGATGTTTCTACAGAGGTATAGGGATCGGGTTGGTCCTGTACTGTCTATCATAGATTTGATGGCTGAAAGGATGAAGGTAGATGAGGATTTCATGCACTATGCTGACAGATGGAGAGCCATGGCTGAAAGACTGAGGGACCCGTTGTTTGAGCCGGAGCAAGTAAAAATGATTATGGCAAATGCCACACCGCAGTTCAGGCATATTTTGGCAATGAACAAGCTAACAACAATGGAGGAGTTGTACGAGAGAGCCCGTTACATCCATATTCAACTGAAGGACTCTCCGATAATGGCTATGTTTGAGCCTAAGGCCCGAGCATTTAAGAAAGGTAGTGGTGCTCCCCTTACTAGCAGTCCCATGACCGAAGGAGTCATACAAAACGAGCAGGTGAGTGCTATGGGCAACCCTAGTCCTTCTACCTACCGTCCTAACACCAACCCTGAAACCCAACAGCCACAACAGCCCCAGTCCAGGCCAAACAACCCTCCCATGATTAGGACACCACCTCAGAAACCCCAACAGCCTCCACAATATCAGCAGCCTCAACAGCCCCAGTACCAACAACCTCCCACCAACTAGTACTATCAGCAACCCCAACAACCTCAGTACCGCCCGGCACCACAACAGCCTCAATACCAGCAACCTGCCCCTCCTCAATACCAGCAGCAACAACCTGCTCCTGCACCTCCCCCACAATACAACCAAGTTCCTCCCCCAGGCACCTACGAGCCCCAACAGCCTAGACGTCTCCCTGGCCCAAGAAGAGCCCAATATCCTCCCCTGCCGGAGACCTTGACTGATATCTTCAACGCTCTCATGGCCGCCAATACGCTCACTCTACCAAGGGAAAGGCTACAATGGCCTCCCAATGTTGACACCTCCCATTATTGTGCATTCCATCGAGGACCGGGCCACACTTTAGAAGCATGCTTCCACTTTAAGGATTATATCTACAATTTGAACGATAATGGAGGAATAGATTGGGAGGAAATGAAGAAATATATTGCCGAGATGAAGGCGAGGAGACCGCCTAGGCAGGATCAGCAGCAACAGCAACAGCAGCAGCAGATTCAAGCACCCTAGTAGCAGCCCAACATGGGCATAGTTCAGAACCCCATCCCGAAGCACTAGGCTCTGAATCAGCAAGTGAATGCCCTCACGGCATCTCCCCGCACTAATGACACGCCCGGCCGGCTGATGGAAGTATCCGCCGCATCCACCTCCCAATCCTCTTTCACCTTACCCCCCTTCATCCGTACACCTACACCTGCTAACCCACTACCCTACTTTCTACGCATCCCTACCCATTGTCTCACACGATCCAGCCAACCATCTAACTCCCCACTCATCCTCCAACCCCCCATCACCATAACACCACCACCTCCCAACACACAAGCCCCCTTCCTACGCAACACCTCCACCATACCGCCACAACAAAACCACCCATCTCTTACCACCGCTTCCCCGCAACCACCGTCATCCAACCCACCTCTTCTCCACATGCCATCAACCGCACCCCTTATTACCCCCAATCACCAAGCCCCCTTTCTTCGTACCTCCACTCCACCCTCGAGTGCGGCAAGTATCCAACTGCCACACCAATTGTTCACCCACCAGCCTTCCACCTCTTCTCCACTTTCCTGTTCTGCCGGCCACGACAACCACAGTGGGAGAAAGTTCAGAAGAAACAATGGTGCTCCAAAGTGAGCACATGTTCAATAGAATCTTCCCCCAGTAGTAGGAACAAGTATCAGTGCCCCAAGAAGAGGAAACGCCAGTAGAGGAGTCCATACCAGGGACTCAGTATGATCTGTTAAAGCACCTGGACAAGACTCCGGCCAGGATATCCATTCTAGAGCTGATCAAGTGGTCAGTGGTGCACCAGAAAGCCCTCATGCATTATTTGCAAAAGGTTATGGTGAATGAAGATCTGCCAGTGAACCAGATCAGTGCAGTCTTGACTCCCAGGAGCTCACATCTGTCCATTGAGTTTCATGAAGATGAGTTAGCACCGGCGGAGTCTCAGCGGTACGCCCTATGCTTGATGGTCAACATCAATGGGGTCCACGTGTCTCAATGCCTCGTGGACTCTGGAGCGTCAATCAATGTTGTGTCCTTGGACACATTAAATTTCTGTGGAGTAGCCTTACAGTCAGTCTGACCCTCTGCTATCATTGTCATGGCTTACGATAACACTAGTAGGACGCCAAAAGGGGTCGTTGCTTTGAAGGTAGGATTAGGTCCGTCGGTCACAGAAATGGATTTCCACATTCTAGACATGGACCTGAGCTTCTGTATGATCCTGGGTAAGCCTTTAATTCAGGCACTTGGCACCGTTATATCAACTGTCCATCAATGCCTCAAATTTCCTTACAAGGGGCGAGTCGTCAAGGTTGCCAACAAGCCAGCTATTGTGAAAGTGGACGTCATGACTGATAATTCTGTCCCGTCCATCTAGCCACGCAATCAGCCACTGATGTCTGTACTAGACACACAAAGCATGTATCCAGGCTTGATCAGGTCATCTGTTAATGCTGCCGAGAGGAGCAAGATCATCACCAAGAAGGGCTGGCACATTATGATGCGGATGGGGTACCATCCAGGCAAAGGGCTAGGAGCACAGCTGCAGGGCAGAATAGAGGCCGTGAAAGATAGCAAGATGAGACCCAAGGCACGATTGGGGTATAGGCCAGGCAGGGCAAAGCACCAACCAGGGCAGCCACTCACATGGACCCTGTACGAACATTTCAAGAGAGGACCGCTGCAACCAGGAAGTGAACATACATCTACCATTACTGTTGTACCTGTTCGTCTTCACCCTTAGCCACATATAGAGTTGTAGACAGTCACAGGCCACCCAAACAGGTGAAGCGGGTTGAGTCCGAGCCAGAATGGAGCCGATGGTTTGACATGAGTGATGTCGCTGCATCCCTGGACCAACTCTTCACGACGATAGACACCGAGCATCTAGCAGTAGCCACCAGCAGGCAGCAGGCAGCTGAAGCAAAACCGAGCATACAAGTTGAAGAAGCCACAACAGCAACCAGGCTCAGGGCGGGGCTCTCTTTTCTGGGCATCGCGCCCACTTCCCTTTCCCCTTTGGGAACCGTGCCCACTTTAGTTTCCTCTCCTGGAAACACGCCCACTTCCTCCCTTTCTCCAGGCAACGTGCCTACTCCCCTCTCTTCTTCGGGCAATGCGCCTACTCCCCTCTCTTCTTCGGGCAACGCGTCCGCTCTCCCCCTTTCTCTAGGAAACGCGCCTACTCCCCTCTCTTCCCCGGGCAACACGCCCGACCTCCCTCTCCAACCAGGCAACACGCCTATGCACCTCCCCCCTCCAGGCAATGCGCCCGACCTCCCTCTCTCATCAGGCAACGCGCCTACTCCCCTTTCTTCTCAAGGCAACGCTCCCGACCTCCCTCTCCCACTAGGCAATGCGCCTACTCTCCTCTTCTCCTCGGGCATCGCGCCCACCTTCCTCTCTTCTCCAGGCATCGCGCCTTCCCTCTGGCAGGCCACCGAGTGGCCCTTGTTTCTTTCTCTGAGCATCCCTTGAGCACCGACGCCCCACTTGGCAATCTCCCTTCACTCTCGTGAATAGGCGCTTACCCTCCCACCCCCTCACTCCGATCTCTCTTCTCTTGAGCTTGCGCTTGTCTCTCACTTGTCTGGATTGGCGATCTCACCTCGCCCTCTTCCTCTGTGCATGCTAAGCACCGAGGGGGCCCCGCAATGGCTGATTCTGTTGTCTCCATCGAGGAGACTTCTTTCCTCACTCCCGAGTGTGCCCCGACCTGCGGGCCACCTCTCTTCGGTCCCATGACCGACCTCTTGCGTCCCTCCACGCAGGGACCTCCACTCCCCTCCACGCAGGGGATTTTTACTACTTTCCCTTCTCCTCTTCCTTCCCCCACACTGGGAAGTTCTTTTACTGCTTTCACTTCCTCTCCATCTTCCCCCACGCAGGATTCTTTTACTACTTTTCCTACTACTCCACCCCCTGCTGTAGATTCTAGTAGTTGTAGTGAGAGTCTAGGCCAGGGTAGTAATAAGCTAGGGGTAGTATCCGAGAAGAAATCCAAGGGTAGGAGGGTTCCACACCGATTCCTCACTGATCTAGCCCGTAGATGCAAGGCATGTCTAGCAATCCCCGAATTTATAGAGGAGGCTTTGCTCTTTGCCAGAAATAGAATATGAGCAGTCTCTATGCTTGATTGATGACGGGTTCGGAGTCTATGAGATCATGGATGATGACGACCCAATTGAGGAAGGTGATGAAGAGTTTGAGGACGAGGCTAACGCGTTCGCAAGTGGATTGAAAAGATTTGACGAGTCGTCAGCTACCGTAGAGGAAGTCACCAAGGAAATCAATTTGGGAACTAAAGAAAACCCTAGGACTATCCACATAAGTAGTAACTTGTCACCAGCTGAAGAGGAGGCAATCATCGAGGTTCTCAAGAAGTACAAGGACACGTTTGCATGGAGCTACGAGGATATGCCTGGCTTAGACACCGCGCTAGGTGAACACCGTCTTACACTTAAGCCAGGGTCCATTGCAATTAAGCAGCGGTTGAGGCGTTTCCACCCCCAGATGGCTTTGAAAATGAAGGATGAAGTCGATAAGCTCCACAAAGCCATATTTATTAGAGTTGTATTATATCCAAATTAGGTGGCGAACATTGTCCCCGTTATGAAAAAGGATGGAAGAGTCAGAATATGTATCGATTTTCGAGACCTCAACCGCACGTGTCCAAAAGATGATTTCCCATTGCCTCACCTCGACGTGCTCATAGATAATATAGATGGGTTTGAAACCCTCTCCTTTATGGATGGCTTCTCAGGGTACAATCAAATCAAGCTGGCTAAGGAAGACTAGGAGAAGACCTCGTTCACTACACCTTGGGGCACTTATTGCTATGTGGTCATGCCGTTTGGAATTAAGAATTCTGGAGCTACTAACCGAAGGGCTATGATGGCTATCTTTGATAACATGATCCATATTTTCATTGAGATGTATGTGGACGACCTGGTGGTGAAGTCGAAGACTATGGCTGAGCATCCTGGGGTTCTAACTAAGGTCTTGCAGAGGTCAAGAGAATACCAATTAAAAATGAACCCCAAGAAGTGTGTATTTAATGTCTCATCGGGCAAGCTTCTAGGTTTCATTGTGAGCAAGAGGGGTATAGAAATAGATCTCAATAATGCGAAGGCGATAAGAGATATGCCCCCTCCCAAGAATTTAAAGGAAGTTCAAGGATTAATCGGGAGACTACAGTTTATTCGCCGGTTCGTCTCCCAACATTCGCAGAGGTGTAGACCCTTCTACGACCTCACCAAGCCAGGAGTCAAATTCAAGTGGGACGAGAAGTGTCAGGCGGCTTTTGACGAACTTAAGGAATACCTAGCTAATCCCTCTGTCCTGAGGCTGCCGACTCTAGGCAAACCTCTTATTTTCTATGTATCTGTCCTGGAAGACTCAGTAGGAGATGTCCTTGCACAAGTGGATGAGGAAGGCAAGGAAAGGGCAGCATACTACCTGTCTAAACTTCTCAACCTCTGCGAGCAGAGGTACACCGCAATGGAGAAGACATGTTCCATGCTCGTATGGGTAGTGCAGAAATTGAAGCACTACTTTCTTGCTCACGAAGTCCATCTCATAGCCCGCATAAATCCTATCAAATTCTTCTTTGAAAAATCTGTCCTTACTGATAGGCTAGCACGTTGGCAAAGCTTCCTTTCCCAGTTCGAAATCACCTACATCTAGCAGAAATCTATCAAAGGCTATGCCATAGCGGAACATCTCGCTCTCCACCCTATTCCACGATTTGATCATGTTCAATCGGAGTTTCCAGTTGAGGAATTAATGTCCTTTGGCCAATCTGATCCTATGTGGACACTGTATTTTGATGGAGCTATGAATTCTCAAGGAAAGGGTATCGGGATTGCTCTACTATCACCTGAGGGTGTCACCTTCCCACGGGCCTATAAACTAGATTTTCCTGCCACCAACAACATAGCTAAATATGAAGCTTTGTTGGCGGGTCTTGAGTATGCCCATTTCTACGGTGTCACCCATCTGCGGATTGTAGGTGATAGTCAACTGGTCCTGCGCCAAGTGCTCACCATATATCACACCCGGGACCCTAAGCTCAAGCCATACCAAGAACTTGCCTCAGCTTATGCCAAGCTATTCTCCAAACTTATCTTTGTCCACATCCCTCGTCATCAGAATCTTCTAGCAGATGCTCTTGCCACCATTGGCGCAACCATGAATATGAATTATCTCGGGGATTTTGAAAGCATTCAGATTGAGCGCCGCCAAGTTCCCGTCATTCTAGATCCTACCTTCCTCTGGGTTAAGGATGAGTTATTAAGAAATGCAGAAAGGAAGAGCAAAACTGAGATCATGTTAATGGAGCTAGAAGAGGAATTAGAGGACGATGAGAAGCTGTGGTTTTATAAGATAGCTATGTATTGCAAGAATCAATCATACCTTGAGGAAGCCACAGCTGATGAGAAGAAAGCCATAAGGAGATTGTCCCAGAAGTACACCCTGGTTGGAAATACACTCTATAGAAGGGGACTCACTGGAGTATTACTCAGATGTTTGGATGATGATGAAGTATGGAAGGTTGTTGAGGAGGCTCATTCGGGTGTGTGTGGTGGCCATGTGAACAACCAAATGCTTGCCAAGAAGATTCTTAGGCAAGGCTTTTACTGGCCTACTCTAGAGGAGGACTGCTCTATCTTTGTCTGTCGGTGTGTCAAGTGCCAACTGCACGCTGACAAAATCCACTCTCCATCCTCTACACTCCACCCAATATCCACCTCATGGCCTTTCGCTATGTGGGCTTTCGACATCATTGGTCCCCTTAGTGATCCCAACTCCCAGAATAAAACAAAGTCATACATCCTCACTGCAACGGAGTATTTCACCAAGTGGGCGGAAGCCGAAGCATACGTGGAAATCAAGGCAACAACCATCTGCAAGTTCATCATGAGGAACATCATCACCAGATTTGGCATTCCAAGCACCATCATTATCAACAATGGACCTCAGTTTATCTCTCAAGAACTATGTGACCTCTGCAACAGGTATAAAATTGCATTACATCATTCATCACCATATTATCCACAAGGCAACGGCCAAGAAGAGGCCACAAACAAAACTCTAATCAAAATTGTTAAGGAAACTTGTGAGGCTAACAAATTCTCGGATTGGCCAGAGAAGCTCGTAGAAGCTCTATGGGCCTACCGCACTTCAATCCGTACTCCCATGGGGTAGACACCGTTCGCCCTCACTTATGGAATGGAGGTTGTAGTACCATATGAGATTCTTATTCCCTTATTAAGGATCCATCTTGACAAGGACTTGTCAATCGACGAGCAGCGTGAATCGCTCCTAGCACAACTGAAACTCCTAGATGAGAAACATCTGGTCGCCGCAGAACACACGAGAGCATATCAAAATAGGCTCACTCATTTTCACCAAAAGAAAGTTACTGAGAGAAAACTCAAAGTTGGTGAAATGGTAGTAAAAAGAATCTTTGTAAAACCTGGTGGTCCCCGTTCTAAACTCCAACCAAACTGGGAAGGGTCGTACGTAGTTAAAGAAGCATATCCAGGCAACGCGTACAGGCTAGTGAACGCGGAGGGTGAAGAGCTCTCTCACCCTTGGAATGGGCAACATCTTAAAAAGTACTACCCCTAGTTAGGTGCACGGTCCCTAAAATGAAAAGCTATCATTTTTAATTCATTTCCTATTCTGGGTGAGTTAGCCTGAGGCGCCGACACCCACACACTTACACGCCCACCCCTAGGAAGCTAGAGGCACAAAATCTAAGGAAAATCGATGCCAAACCAAGAGTCTAGAACATTACCCGTCTCTTTCCTACTCGGTCCGCCAATAAAAAGGGAAACCTATGGGATCAACCTTTGAATCTGCCCGAAGCTCAAGCAGGTGTAGGTCAAGGCATAATAAGGGAAAAAAGAAAAGTCAATGCAAATCCAAATCAAAAGAGCCAAAACCAGGCAAATCAAATGCATAAAAACATGTCAAGAGCGGCAAAGTCCCCGCAGAGATCCAAATGGACCTAGTAGTAAGCGTGCCAAAACCCCACAAGCCAAAAAGAACCGAACCTCGCTGAGTGTAAGGGTAGAGGAACGAGCGTCTCCCCGGTCGCCCAGACTATTGGCAGACTTCCTAAACACTTCTTCCCTTCTTCCCCACAGGTATGTCTTAGGGTCAAGGCAAGGCAACAATCAACTAAAGAGGACGTCGCCGAAAGCCACCTCGGGTGAAGGCACCACTCAAGCACGTCCAACCTCAGACTGGCACACCCAAGACTTGTTAATGAATTCGCAATGATGGCCGAGTAATTGAAGGATCCAAACACCATGTTTTTCCAATTAGAGCGGATCTCCTTCATTCTGCGCGTCTTTTTAGAAGGGACTATGCCGGGTTACGGCCCTCATTTCAAAATAAAAAAAAAACAATAGAACATTTCAAAATCCAAAAAAAATTGAATACTCAAAAAAAAAAAAAAAATTGAATATTCCAAAATCCAAATTTTTTGAATATTCTAAAATCTTAAAAAATTGAATATTCCAAAATCAAAAAAAATGAATATTTTCAAAACCAAAAAAATCACATATGCCGAAACTCCAAAAAAATTGAATATCTCAAAAAAAAAAAATCATTTGCTTGAATGCATTGAGTGTGTGTTCATCTTTTAATTTTCCTACTAGCATCTGCTTGCTTGCATGTTGCACTTTAGTTGTGTCGTCTCTTTATTTTCCACCTTATTTAATAAAAGGCTCAGCCCCTTGATAAGATCATGAAGCCTAATCCACCTAATGAGCAGGGGGCTGAGCCGGGACAGACATTTAACTTGTTTCTTCAGATGTTTTTCAAGCACGGAAAGAAGAAAGGCAAACATGCATATGTCATATATCACGGCCAAAAGGGGGTCCAACCCCAAATACATCATGAAGTACCCCACTGGGTACACAACATCAACAAAAAGAAGAAAAAGGAAGTACATGATAGGTGGCCTAGCTCTCGCCACCTCTCTCTGCCGGTCGGTGCTGTCGGCTGCTCTCGGCCTCTCCAGAGTCGGCTGTCAAACGCGGAGCTGGAGGCCTCATGGAGACATGAGAACTGGTAGAGCCCTAGGCGGTGCGTCCCTCTGGTACTGAGAAGACGTCGTTATATAGCTCCCAGAGTAGGCACTAGATCGCCCCTCCATCACGGCGCGCTCGCTCCCACATCGATACCTGTCCTCCACCTCTCTTAGTAGGCGCTCGGAAACGCTCAGGCTCGTACGTGCCACCACGGCCTGCTACGTCAGCCGCTCCCACTTTTGGTCCCAGCGGCGCGCTCCTGCTCCCAACGTCTATGTGTCTACTTACGCTCCGCCTCCCACGAGGCACGCTTCCGCTCACGGTCCCTGCGCTCCACGGCAAGTGTCACACGTAGCTCCACCGCCTCACGGGGCAGGTCCGAGTCCTGCTGAGAGACCTGAGTCCGCAACTCAGACAGCTGCTACGATGGCTAGGTCATCTCAGTGCTAGCGCGTTTCTCCCGTGAGAGCGCACTCTGAAGCTCGTACGACTGCAAGCAAAGCAGACACAAGTAAGTATAATGCAATTCAATTCTCATGTTTATTTAATTAGTTTACTTACTAGTGCAGTGAGGTCACGCTCCCCCGCCTCTGCCCTGGCCACTGCTGCCGCTAGCTGCTCTCAGAGTGAGGATACCTCCGAGTCTAGAGCACTCCTACTCGTGGAAGCACCGGCTGTGTCGGTGTGCTCCACAGTCGTCTGCACTGCGCGCTGCGTAAATCCGAAGCCATGTCAAATCAAGGTAAGGTAAAATAGCAAAGGTATGATCACCTAAACTTACCAGTGCAACCAGCGCCTCCCGCGCCTCAGCCAACTAGGCCTCAGTGCTCGCCAGCTGGGCCCGCAATGTGTCGATGAGGCCGTCCCGAGCATCCTGCATATGCACACATTTATTAGATCATCATGCATATCATATTCAAAGAAGTCAAGGTTAGAAGTGCATACCCTCACTAGCCTCATGAAGTCTCGGCCCCCGTACTCCTCCTGGAACTGCTGGAGGTACGCGAAGCTGTCGACAGCGTCCGACTCCACCAACTGTCTGCCATGCTGCCAGTCGGTGAACTGGTCAGGGAAGCGCAGGTGCCAATCCACCCACTTAGCCTTCCCTCGCATCCTCCGCCCAATCCCCTTGGGCTCTGTCTCATCGTACCACCCCTGGTGCAGTCCCAGGGTGCAGGCGGTGAGCCAGAGGCGGAGCGGCTCAATCTCGTTCAGGCAGTGGACCCAAAGGTCATGCCCAAACCGAGGACGGCCGCTCTCTACCCATGGCTGGCCGTCAATGCCCATGCCCACGTAGGGCTGCCATACCACCTGCACACATGCATAAGTCAGTCAGTCAGTCACATATCAGTTAAATGTATGGAAAGGAATTGAATTGGTACGTACCAGAAGTGCTAGGAAGTCCCGGATATTTCGACGAAGGGCGTCGAGCTGCAAGGAGAATAGAGCTGTGGAGACGATCGGTAGCCACCTCCGTGCAAGGGGCAGTGCATCGGCACGCACCTCGATCACCCTGCCTAGCGGAATGTAGTAGTAGCTCCACACCTGCATATATGCACACACTGTTTAGCTTAACTAATAAATTTAAATGCAGGAATTGAAAAGAAGTGCGAAGGCAAAAAAAACGTACCTGAAGAAAGGGCGCAAATCCGCCCACCGTCGTCTCCCTCCCCGTGCCACCGGAGAGGTCTGCAAGGGTGTGCGCCAAAAAGGCCGCATCCATGCGTACTGACCGACCCTCTCCTGGTCCTCTAGAATCTCCAAGAAGCAGGAATGGATGTCGTCCCCCTTGGTCGTCAGCAGCATATTCCCCAAAAAGAGCACCAGGAACCTTCTTAGGTCTCGGTCCACCCGCTCCTGATCCTCGGGGTCCTAACCATACACCGCCCTGGCCAGCCCTGCTGCACGCTGCACAAACTCCTGCAGCATCTCCTCGCTCCTCTGCCTCACCCCCCTAAGGACTAGGCTCTCCAATAACTCTACTCAGTCGACCATCCTCCGGTCGCCGAGATCATCCTCACCCTTGGGCTCCAGCCCCAACAGGTCCTATGTGAACTCCGTATAGTCAGCATAGGTGACCCCTGTCACTGCCTCCCCATCCACCCGGAGTCCCGTAATCCTGGCAACATCCTCTAGATTTGGGCACCATGTGCCCCCACGGGAAGAGGAATGCCCTACTGACCTGGTCCCATCTCTCTCTCAATGCCTGTATCAGGGGGCTATCCACATAAAAGGGCTCGATCTCCAAGATCATCCCAAACCCCATCTCTCGGACTCTCTCTCTCCCTGGAAGTCTGGGAGCCCCTGGTACACTGCTAAGACAAGAGGCCACTGGGTCCTTGGCTTCATTATGCCCTGTACAAGACACACACAAGTCAGCACATTCAAAAAGACCAAAACTGTGCAAAATCAGGCCCAATTTCCCCTCCTCGGGCAGCTTTTTGAATCGCGTTCAACACAGTGGCCGCGTTTCAATTTTGAAATGTGTCCACTGTGTTGGCCGTGTTTTATTTTGAAAGCCGCCGTGATTCAGCTACGTGAACCGCGTCGATTGGAGTCGATGCGATTCACCCCTCTTCCTCTCCGGCGCCGAGGGCGCTTCCCACCTTCCTTCCACCTCAAACCAAAGGGGGGGTAAGGTCTTGGAACTTACCGAGTTCGGCCGTGGGGGAGCTTCCCGTCCGAGGCGACCGTGACGCCTTCTCCTCGCCTCTTCCCCCACGTCCGCCGCTTCCTCTTCCTCTTCCATTGCCGCCGCACCACCTTCTTCCGTCGTCAGCGCCGGTTCTTCCTACATCACCACCGCGAGTTCATCGCCGGCCTCCAGGAGCTTGGCCACCATCGCACTCGTTCCTGATGTCTTCGTCGTGGCCGGTGTCATTGATTCCTCCCTCACCGGCGAAGCCTTGCCTCGTCGCCGCTTGGATGTCGCTACTTTCTTCATCTCCGGTCAGGAGGGGTTAGAGAGAGCAAGATAGTGAGAGAACTGAGATCTAGAGAGTAAGGGTGAGAAAGAGAGAGCTTGAGGGAGAGGAGGAGGCAAAAAGGGGAGAAAGGAGGCGCCCTCAGACATTTTGTAGCCTTCGGCGAGATTAGAAATTGTGTCCACTATAGCTGCCGTGAATTTTGACCGCCTATGTTAATTGCGTCAGGGGTAGTCAATGGGATTCAGAAGTCATCATTGCCCCGGCACTGACTTTAAGGCACATGATTTTAAAATATTTGAAGTACAATTGAAACGCATCGGGGACAAAGGATGCGATTAAAGTGAAAGGCGTCGGATATGTTGGACGTGAATAAAGAAGATATATGCGGTGTCTGTAGTGGATGTGATTCAAAGGGTCACCCGAGGACTATTCTTTGAGGATAAAATCAAAGTGTTTGGATGATACAGTCACATATAAAGGGGAAATTTGGCTGTGTTAAGGATGCTATATAAATTTTTATTAAGGAATTAATTGTGGCGCATACAAACGACCACCTTGGGCCAGAGTTTCCTGAGCTTCCTTACATAACTCATCCAATCATCTTCTACCTCCTCCACATTTGGGACCGGCCTCCTGTAGGAGCAGACCTTCTAGAGTGCTTTAATTGTGTCCACCTCCTTGCCATCGATGTTCGTCCCGATTTCCCACCTTTTGATTGGTGAGAGGTGAGACGGTCCTTCAAAGTTGCACCGTGGAAGTCCAAGTTGAGGAAGACAGCGGTGTAGATTATAGAGCACGAACTCAGACACTCTGATCAATCACAGGTCCACACCGGGTGCTAGCCGAGTCCGCAGGTCCCTGGTAAGAAGAGGCGATGGAGTACAAGTAAAGGTGTTCCTGGGCATGCTTCGGAAATGATCACGCCAATCAGCCCGCGTCTTAAGTTGTGGCACCCAGTTAGCCATGCCCCTGTAGACACACCATTTTGGCATCATATCGAGTAAATTTCATGCTACACCATAATGCCTCGAAATGGCTCTCTTCAATTAACCTCTTGAGTGATTTTCCTATTTTTTTGGATTCTTCTAGGATTTTTAGGAATTTTTCTAAGGGGTCCAAAAGGGGTCTGTTGAACATTAATTAATTGCATCTGGTACAGGGGACGCCGTTTAGGAGGTTTTATCTATGGCGGGTAGAGCCGATGCATATTTCAAAATTGATTCACGTCTGATCAAGCCGCCGCAATTAGAACCTTAACCTAAACTGTACACCCTAACACCGCCACATTTAAGAGCTCCCACGTTCCATAACCTACTCTATTTTTATTAGCGTCCGATCAAGCCGCCGCAATTCAGAACCTAAGCCTAAGCCATGCCCCTAAAGCCGTGGCATTTAAGAGCTCCCACATCTCGAATCATGGCGAAATGGAATCGCGTCAACTTAAGTTGCCGCGTTTCAAAGACCATCTATCAAATCAAGATCGATTCTGTCAAAAGATCGATTCAGTTGGAAATCGCGGCGGTTATACCAGACGCGATTCTGAATCATAGCTATAGGCTATGATTAGCAAATCATGCGAATCTTTTAAATTGCGGTGTCTTGATCGGACGCGAATCTATTTTATAGGCGTCCACTGTACCCAACGCGATTCAAAGAATTTTTCCTATAAATAAACCTCTGAGGCCATTGTTTTAAAGGAGGGATCCAAGGTTTAAGGCAAAGCCCTGCCGGCTTGACGAGAGAGTTAGTGCATCACGACGAAGCCCTGTCGGATTGGGAACCTAACTTCAAATCGAGGAGGAGCACCCCCATTCCAAGCCACGTCATCCAACCAATTCCTGGAGTTTGGAGTTGACGTTCACCTACGCACATTGGAGCAAAGCGGGAGATGGCTTCCTCGTCCACTTCATCCATACAAGCAGTGGACTACATCGCCATCTTTCACTCTCTTCCCCTTCACTTTTTACTCCGTTTCACATAATGCATTCATCACATTACTTATCACACACACTCACATCATTTACTCCCTTCCCATTTTTTTAGGGGTTTAACACCACCCCACGAGGTGTGTTAACGTCCACTTAATGCTTTTTACTTTATCTCATTCGAACTTTTGCTACACTTCTCAAGTCTAATCAATCTGTCATGTTTTCTTGTTGTTTTCTCTTTTGCAAGGTAACCTCATTTGGAGCTAAATCTCCTTTGCCGGCCAGCTAGTGGAAGGAGTAAGAAGGACCCGCACACACTCTCCCGTGATCTTCGGGTGAAGGTAAGTACCACATCTTTCCTTTCCGCCCATTTCTTTTGACACCCTCGAGTGTCTGGCGATCACACCTCCATCCTGTGCACACACACACCTTTCGTTTTTGTTTTTTTACTCTTTTCCACCCCTTTTCGCCACTTCTTTTCATTATATTCATTCCAATCTTTCTTCTTTTTTTAAATCATTCCTTTGTGGGTTCGTGTTTTTGAAGAAAAACACCCTCTACAGCACCCTTCTAAGCCGACTACGTTGTCCAAATGACGAAGCAGACTCTCGGAGAAGATGTGGGACGAGCTAGAGACTTCGTCGCTCAGATCAAACTTAAAATGCACGTCAGTCCAACATGTAAGTAATAGCATTGAACCATAAGGAGGCCTACCCGAGCTCACTGCCGTCAGTCCACTGTAGAGGAAGGCTAGCACCGTCGGTCCCAATCTCTCGCCCTCCCAGATGTCGCACACTGTGCTCAGCTGATCCTCCTCCAAGGTGTTGTCAATTGAGGGGAAGAGAAGTGCACCCGCCACACAGATGGCGAACCCTCTCATCACTTTCTCCAGCGTCTCGTTGTCTTCCACCTTGGGTATTTCTTTCGTGGTCCAGGCCGCCAGCTTTTGCAAGTTAACTCCTTTCTTGATCCTGAGATCTTGGTCCGCCCTTGCATCCATGAAGCCTTCCAGTACGGCCTTGTTCGTGTAGCTTCTCGGCATAATCGCCATCTCGTCCTCCTCGCCTTGCTTCATCCGCTTCAAACCTAACAAGATCTCAACCTCTTCCAGTAGTATAGTGGCATCAAAAGTCTTGAAGAGGAAGGTATGTGTTTGAGGATGCCACAGTTCAATTAATGCCCCCAGAGCCACCCAATCTAGGTGGATTTCGTGGTATCTCTTGGCATGGATGGGAAGGTTGTTGATTCCCCACCGCTTAAGGATATTGGTCATATCAAGGCTAATGGTGGAGGTAAGCTTTTGAAGCCATGGGGGACGCATGTAGCGCCGGTTGCTCGGGAACAGGGGATAGTCCTATGGCATGGGTAGGTATGTGCATGGATGGTGATGGTTGCATGGGAGTATTGGACAAGTGGAAATGGCCATGAGAGAAGGGTGCATGGTGCATGAGGATGGCGCATGGGTCATTGGAGAACATGGATCGACCATGATATTGGAGAGAGGAAGAGAGAGAAAAAAAAGAAAGAAACAGAGAACAAGAAGAGCAAGAACATCATGAACACATCATGTCAAGAACACATGAAGAACACATCAAACCATTGCTAGAAATCAAAATTACATACCAATTTATCCAGAACCAACTTGCAGATGTGTCCCTCCACTTGGCTAAGCCTTTGAAATCCCTCCACTCTTGGCCTCTTGGAGGAGGGAGCATCACCATGCTCCATACTTCAAAGCTTCTTCTCCTTCTTCTCCTTCTCTTCTTGCTCCAACCACTCAAATTTTGCACTTTGGAGAGCTTAGATGCTTGAAGAGAGCATGAAGAGGGGTTTTTTATAACCCCTTGGCTCGCATTAGCCTGGAGGCAAGCACCCAAAGGGAGGAAAGATTGAAAACGGGTAAGAAAATCCAGCCTCGGATGGAAGGCCTAAATCGCGTCCGACGCAGTGGATGTGATTCAAGGCACTCAAGTCCGATTTCCATTGCACGAGTGAAGATAAAACACGTCCGACTATGCCGACGCGATTCAAGAAGTGAAAGGCATCCATCATTCCCACCGCGATTTACAAGCAACTTTATTTTCACATTGTTGCTATATTACTTGTTGCTTGTCAATGCTGATGAGTTTGTGAGTGCAAGATACGGACCCATTTCTCGCCATGCAATTCATGATCATCCTCGGCAATTGCCATCTCTGGTATTGTATATATTGCATTCTACTATATGGTATACCCTATTAGAGCATATCAAGGACCTTGAGGCTCTGATGAATCTGGAATTCGAGTTCCCCTCCTCCGCCAAAAATGATGACGATTCCAGAGGATTCTTAAGACTTCAGGATAGACCGTTGTGTTGTAGAAGGACGACGGATTCCATCCGGTTTCTTGACTTTGGCATCGTAACAATATTATCCTTGATTATCTTACATTTTCTTTTGTTTTAATCTTTTTCTTTTAGCCCAGCATGCATCATATAGGATTTTGAGTACAATTCCGGAAGATCACTCTCGTTTTTAACTGAAGAGAGCCACTTGTTTCCTAATTTCCAATTAACATGAAATATTCCACTACAAGTCAAGTACTCAGTTCATTATGTTGTTGTTTGAAGATCGTCCCTTGAGAAATTCATTGTCTTGGATTCCTATTTCAATTCATCTTATTTTCTTAAGATCCACCAGAGGCAGTGGCAGACGCCCCCAAAGGTGAAACCTAATGGATTGTGTCCTTAGGTACTTCCCCGACGCTGGAAGTTGATCTTACTCCCTTCCGTGCCCACGTGCACACTCCTTCTCCTTCCGTCCAGACTTTGAGTTTTCTCCTGAGATCTTCTGCAAACCGCTTCACCTTGAACTGACGAACAGCTCCAGTCATGTGTTGTCACGGCGTGTCTCATCACACCTTGGCGTCAACTTTTCAGTCACTCCGCTTCATTCCATTTCATTCACGTCATTCCATTACTTTCATTTCGTGTCACTTCGCTCCATTTCCTTGCAAAGTAGCCGCCAAGGTGAGGCAGCTATAGACACACCATTTTGACATCATATCGAGCAAATTTCATGTTACACCATAATGCCTCGAAGTGGCTCTCTTCAATTAACCTCTTGAGTGGTTTTCCTATTTTTTTGGATTTTTATAGGATTTTTAGGAATTTTTATAAGGGGTCTGTTGAACTTAAGTGATTCGCGTCTGATACAGTGGATGCCTTTCAAGGAGTTTGATCTGTGGCGGGTAAAGCCGATGCGTATCACACTTCCTTTTCTGGCGCTTACCATGTTTTAATTCACGTCCACTATAGCCGCCACGATTAATAGTTTCCATTTTCGAATTATGGCAGTTTCCAAAATCATTTTTGGAAAGATTTTGTTGCTAAATAGAATTGCGCCCACTATGCCGGACGCGTTTCTAACCTTCCTTTGAAAAAGATCGATTTCCCTTAGAAGAACGATTCTGTTCAGATACGCGTCTGCTTTGGCAGACACGATTCATTGTTTCCATTTTGGATATTTGGCAAAGAATAGGTGTAAATCGGAAGGTTTAGAAACGCGGCGCACATGTCAGACGCGATTCTAAAGAAGGCTATAATCGATACTTGGCAACACTTAATCGGAGCAAGTGAATCTTGGAAATCGCGATGCTTAAGTTAGATGCGATTCATCAGATAGGTGTCCACTGTACCGAACGCGATTTAAGCAAATTTTCCCTATAAATAGACCCCGAGGCCATTGTTTTGAGCATCACCCCCACACTATGATGAAGCCCTGTCGGATTGGAGTCTCAGCTGCGAACCAAGAAGGAGCACCCCTCACTCCAAGCCATTCCACACGCTCAATTTGTGGAGTTTGGAGCCTACGTTCCTCTTACGCGCATTGGAGCGAGGCGGGAGGAGCACTTCTTCCACGTCATCCAATACAACCACAGCGGACCACATCGCCATTTTCACTCTTCTCCCTTCACTTTTATTTCTTTTATTTGCATTCATCACACAACACATCATTTTATTCCTTTCCCACTTTTTTTAGGGGTTTAACACCACCCCACGAGGTGTGTTCGCACCCATTTAATGCATTTTACTTCATTTTCTTTGACCTTTTTACAGCACCTCCAAGTTTAATCAAAACTATCACTTGCTTGCTTGTTGTCTCTTTTGCAAGGTAACCCATTTGGAGCTAAATCTCCTTCGCCGGCCGGCCGGTGGAAAGAGTAAGAAGATCCCGCACACACTCTCCCGCGATCTTTGGGTGAAGGAAGGTACTCCACTTTTCCTCTTTGCCCATTTCCTTCGACACCCTCGCGTATCTGGCGATCACACTCCATTTTTTGTGCACACACGCACGTTTTTTTTTCCTTTACATATCTTTTCGCCTCTTCTTTTCATCATCATAATTATCATATAAATCTTTTTTCTTTTTTAAATCATCTCTTTGTGGTGTGTGCTTTGTTAAAACACAACTACAGCGCACACAGGGCTCAACGTGGGTACCAAAAAGACGCACAACCACATAGGAACCAAAATAACCGTAGAGGTCAATGACAACATGTCGACCTCAGAGGGACCCAGACTGAAGCAGGGTACCACAACCGAACACACTCACTTCCAAAGTGAGAGGGAAAACTTGGACACATGCTACGACCAAAGCCTGGCGTACCACCGATAGGGCTACCTAGATAAGGCAAAGCAGCCACCCCACAGTGGTAACGGTACAACCACAAGGCATGAGCCAACACAAAGTGTCCCAGAGGTGGAAAGTTCAACGCCTCCAACACCGAGCGAAGTCGTGAAATGACACACAAATCTCACAAATAGGCAAACGGCAGAACACATGGTGCTATCACAAGCACCAAGAGCCACCCAAGGTACAACACAATGCACCAAGGCTCTAGACGGCACAAAACAGAAACACTCGAGCACGAGCACACGGTGCTACCACAAGCACCAAAATTAAGCAAAGTGCAACACATGTGCACCAGCAGCCGAAACAACATGGGCTAACAGGAAGGACTCTTCACCAGAGATCCGCCAAAAACCCACACGCAATGAACCACAAGCCTGAAAGGGCACAATGGGCCAAGCCGGCCCCAGCCCTTGAGACACAAAAACATGAAGCATCGAAGAAAATTCTCAAGGTGTAGCACACACAACCGCACCAATAGCCTAAGACGAAACAGGGCCTATCGAAGGGGACTCTCCACTAGAGACCCACAAAAGAAGCGCACGGAAAGCTAACAACTTCAAGAAGGCAACAACCACGTCGGCTCCAAAAAGCACACAGAACACGGAGCACCGACTCTGCCGCATGGGGAGCAAAAGACCATAGCAACTCTCTAGCGTGCAAGAGCAAGAAGCACCACCTCCAACGCGACCAATAGAGAGGCCAAACACCAAAACAATGACACGAAAAGCCTCGAAGGCACAAGCCGAGGCACAATTGAGCACACACCGGAATAGCACTTGCACGAGCAAGGCCAACCACGAAAAACCAATGCACAATGAAACAACACTCATGCAAGCAACCTAACAGAAAAGGATACTACCTCGCACCAAACCAACAGGGACCCAATGCCCCAAATTGTCCAGGCAGGCAGCAAGAAACAATCAACGACAAACGACACGAATAGGTCCACCGACCCATGGTGCCACAAGGAAACGATAGCACGAGGGGAGCAACCAGCTCAACCCAAAAACAACTCAAGGGAAGATGACTCTACCAGAAGGCCACAACGATGTGCACCCTGGTGACACAACACCACAGTGGAGCATCACCACCACAAGCAACCAACGGAAGGCAGAGGAAGGAGACACGCAACGAGTCTCTTCCACACATGCGAGAGAGATAAAATCACAATGCAAGACTGAAACTTCCATAAGAAGCACAGCTAGCCAGACACCAACTGCACTCACCAGACCGCCATCTGCAAGAGCACGTCGGGCGTGAGAAAATGAAGCAAACCGCCTGAACCACGGGGACACACAAAGTCCCATCAGCGCAACCGAGAAACTTGGAAACAAACAACAAGGTGAGCTAGCCAACGTAGGGGCTAGACATATAGTCAAAGGCACTACACCTTGACTGACAACACCCAAGCAGACTATAATGCAAATAGTCCAACTGACAACAACGACAGCTCATCTCTACAGAGAGAGAGAGCAGCAACAACCAAAACAACATGAAGCAACCTGAGAAGGACCTCCACTAGGAACGACAGAATGTTGTGCTATGAGAACTTCATCAGAACAGACAACCAAACCAAGCAACACACTTCAAACCACAGGGGCAACACAACAGTGGCCTGAAACGAACACAGAGCACTCCTGGGAAGAACCTCCACCAGAAACGACAAAGGGCGATTCTGGGAAGAACTTTCACCAGAATGCACAACTCAAATGACCAAACAACATAAACCTTCAGAACACAACAGCAAGCAGAACTGCAGAAGCAACGCAAGCCGGTCCTAGGAGAACCTCTACCAGAACCACCAAGGCACAGTTCTGGGGAACCCGCCAGAACGCACCAGCCAAATCAGCAGCATACCTCAAACCCTGAGGTAGCACATCCACAGACAGAAATGAGCACGGAACAGACCTGGGAGAAACCCTCACCAAGACAACAACAAATGGTTCTGGGAAACCTCACCAAAACATAGGGCAACCAAGCGATGCACCTCGACTTAGAGGGCAAAGCAATAGCAACTAAAAATGAGCACAACACAGTTCTAGGGAAAACTCACTTCCGCCAAAACCAACAAAGAAGAACTCTAGCAGCACCTCATCAGAGCTCACAACCAGCCAACACCAGGCCGACAACAACCATAGACAAGTGTCACAGCGCTCAACCAGCGATGCAACACGGCACACAGAACATCTGCTTAGCTTGAGCAACAATGCCGACCAAGCGGAGCACAACGAACAACAGTGCATAGACAGGAGACCACACACACAACCAACACAACACACCCCAACAACAGGGGAACAACCAATAAGGCAGGCACACTTCAACCAGTTCCACAGACAACAACCCTGCACTAGTGAAGGCCACACCACATGCAGGCTCTCATCTATTAGGTTAGTCTAGTTTTTGTTTGTAAGGGCCCAGTTGTGCTTGATAAAACTGGCTTCCCATCTATTAGGTTAGTCTAGTTTTTTGTTTTGTTTCAGGGGTATGCCCCGTTGTTCTCTGTATATGGCTTCTAATGATATTAATAAAATTTTAGGGCTGGGTACAGCCAGGGGAGTGAGAACATTATCCCCCACTGGCAGATAGCGCACTTAGTTGGTTTGTCTTCCCAGTACCTTTTTCTTAAAAAAAAAAAACATGCAGGCTCTCTCAGGCACAGCAGCACACACGCACCCAAATGCACCGAAGATGATAAGGAGCACCGCACCTAGACTTGCCTGCAACTGTCCCCCACAGCCAGTCCACCGCCAACCGCGCCACCATGGCACGAACACACCGAGTAACCACACTCGCCACAAACGCAACATAGCAACAGCTGCAACGCTCCTGCAGCACGCACACGAACCTTGCAGGGAAGCCGCACGCTTGGAAAATAATTGAAAGCACAAGCCTAACACTAGTCGGATGGTGTCAGCAATGTACTAGTACCTTTCTTTGGGACAGCTATAGTTATTAACTCATTACAAATCTCAATAGACCCATGCTCTGATACCAACTGTAACGACCCGACCTCCCGGACCCCCGCTAGGGTTCGCGCCGCCACCCACGGATCCGAAGACCCAGAAGGGTTAGAAGAAATAGTCTAGTGAGATATGTACTGAATTTGAATAATTATAACAATCTGTATAATAGAAAAGTCTGTACAACATGTCCCAAATAAAAGTACAGGTACAAGAAGAAAGGTGCAGTCTTTAAGGGGCATACCCAGAGAACTTGCAAAGCACAACTCACAACTCACAACTCACTCAAGTACAAGAGCTCACAACACTCGCTCTCACTATTGCTGACAGCACACGGCGCCACATTCACCTTTGCAAACCATCCGACACTGAGCTCCCACGACGATGAGCCCCTAGCTGAAGAGAGTAGCAGGAGTGAGCCTCACAAACAAGGCCTAGTAGGGATTAACAGTCCCTCATCGGCCAGAGCAGCAGGAACTCCAAAAATAGGAAACTACCCTAGAAAACTGTAAAGCGAGGAACACCTACAACGGGGTACTACTAAGCAGCAAAACAGAACAATGCAATGCCACGACCACCAACCCAGGGTCGTGACACACACACGACTCCCGCAGAAACCAACGGAGTCAGGCACAACACGGAAACAAGTAGGGCTGTTCATAATTCGATTCAAATCGAAAACCGAACCGAACCAACTGGTTCGGTTCGGTTTGGGCCCCTACACAGTTCAGTTTGGTTTCACTTCCTAAAACCAAATAAATTGAATATATATATATAATATGTACATTAATAACTCAAACAAAGTGTAGAGCAGTTGGTTAGCGCTGGGTGGCGCCGCGCCTACGATATCTTAAGTTCGAAACTGACCTCTGTTAAACAGAATTTTTTTGTCAAAAAAGGTGACAGATCTGAGATTTGCTGTAAAAACATGCCAAAACTAGGATTCGAACACCACCTATCACCTAAAGGGCCAATGCCTTAGCCATCAAGCAAGCGCGGGGTTGTGTAATAAAATGCATTACACTTCGGTTTAAACCGAACCGAACTGGTTCGGTTCGGTTTAACCAAAAAAATGAGTCAACCTGGACCGAACCGACCCGTGTTCACCCCTAGAAACAAGTCTCGACACACCCGCCGAGATAGGGGTCTCACGGAGACCACAGAGCAACCATGTGAGAAGGACGTCTCACCACAAGCATGGCCACCTCAGACCTCCACAAGGTCAATGGCCCACAAGCAGAACCATCCCAATGCCATGAGGTTGGGAAACCACATACGCCAGTGCTACCACGGGCTGGCACCAAAGAATAGAACTACGGAACCGAGAGGACATCAAAGCAGAAACTACTAGAAGCAAGGGCCAACAAGGTCAAATCAACGATGCCTACATAAACTAGGCACGGCCAGGATATAACCGTCGTGCAAGCTAGGGAGACGGATAACACTTGGAAACGTCGTGAGGAAATGTCGTCACAACAACAACAACCAAGCCACCGCCACTGGCAGCTAAGAAGAGGAAAACCAGCCACTCCCTCTGCTCGCCAGCTTGGCTCCTGCCTCTAACCTCCCCGGAAGAGCGAGATAGAGCTGCCATAGAAAACCGCAAGAATGCACGCACCACCGCAGCCTGGCCAAGCTGCGTCCTTATGCCTAGCACCACTATGTGGCTCCGGAACCAACGCAGAGAGAGGCAGTGAGAAAAAGGACTGTCTGAGCCACGCTTGAAAGAAAACACCTAAACGACCTCGGCATCCTGCCCCAAACAAGAGAGCTCTACAAACGACTCATCACCGCTGTCCAAACCTCATTTCCCCCTCTGCTCCAGAGTCCGCCAACTAGGCTGTAGACTTGATCACGCCCGTAGCCTGGAGTACTCCCTCAACGGGCTCATGGGGATGGGGGTCCCAGGCAATGGAGACATCCTCTGAACCAGACAAGCCCTCAAGTGCCAAGCACCGGGCGAATAGGCGGGGCAAGCACAACAAAAACCACGCCAAACCGCTGGCTTGTAACCCACGACAAGCCCAGCAAGCACGATGCATGCATGGACCCTCGAGAGGGCTGTCGGCCAACCAAGGCACCCACGAACAAGCCAGAACCTCATAAACACTACCAGTCAATACGGAAAACATCGCTCTGCTAATAATCGATTGACCACCAGACAAACGATTATTAGACAAACACGAGCTTCCTGGCACTGCCGCCAGGACACAGCCACGAAGGTGTCACCTTCAGTAACTGAACGCAGCGAGGCAACCTGCCATGTTCCACATCTGAAGGTCCTAAGGGCAAGCCTACCGTGGGGCACATGCCGACATGCTAATCGGGGCCACGGAAATACCCGAGGCAACACAAGTACTGTCGTGTCCCCTCTGGTCATCACGATACCATCGCGACGGGGAAGGGCACCGCGACAGCAACCCTGTCGCGATGGGGAAACGCAATCCCTATCTTAAATGAAGAAACGGAATCCATTGGGGGCCCTTCACGTCGGATTGGCCACCTCCTCCTCGCTCCAAACAAGCTCCATAACGTGAGGGACACGAGCACGACCCTCCTCCTCGCTTAAACGTACAAATGGGAGAGAGGGAGGCGGAGCACCACCATAGGGGAAGGAGAAGGGAGGGAAGGAGGAAAAGGGAGAAGGGGTCGCCGACCAAGGCCTTAAGCCTTCAGCACCCAAGTCGCGATGGGGCGACGCGTAGTGTTAAGGGCCTTAACGCGACAGGTCAATGCACCGCGACAAAAATGCACCCCCCAGGGACGCTGTGACAACCCAACAGGTCGTATTGACACACTTGCCACCCTGACAGGTGTCAGATGACCGAAGCGATGGAACACTGCTGCGACCTGTTGACCGGGCGCGACACGAAGACGCGACGGGAAAGCCGGGCGCGACAAGAACGTGACACATAAGCTGGTCGTGGCAAGGATGACTGTCGCGTCGGACACCAACGACGCGACACTAACATGTTGCCCAGTCTGGACGCGTTAGTGGCCAATCATCTAAGACACTGAACAGAAATCCGGGAAGCCGGGTATTACAGTTGCAACTTATGATACAACGGCGAAGTCCCATTCTTTGCAACATAATGACCAAAGTGTGACATACAAGAATGTTACCAATATTACTTGTAATATATTTTGTTTGGTTTAGTCAAAATAGAGCCATTTGTTAGTGAAAATATGTATTTGTCGCACTTACATAACTATTTGTCATTGATAGGAAGTATTTGCCACCACAAGTGGGGTATTTGTCACAGTGATATTGAGGCCCTATGATGAATAGGAAAAACAAATAACAAATTCTATTTGAAAAAACTATTTGTCATAGCTCACAATATGTTTGTCACATGTAGGAAACTATTTGGCATTGGAATCAACCTATTTCACCGGTCCAGTAAGGTCACTTTGATTGATGACAAAAAAATGAAGTATGGGTGAAAAGGCTTATTTATGATGGTTAACAAGCTATTTGTCACAATTATAGAGCTATTTTTCACTGGAACGAGCCTATTTGTCACCACAGATGGGCTATTTGTCACCTATTCATTAAGGCCACACTGTTTGGTTTTAAATGAAAAATAAGGTTTGGTCATAAATGTATTTCTCATAGTTAAAAATCTATTTGTCATGGGAACAATCCTATTTTTCACCGTTATAGTAAGGCCGCACTATTTTGTTTTAAAAAGAAAAATATGATTCGGTCATAAAGCCTATTTGTCACAATTACAGAGGTATTTGTCACTTGAATTGGTCTATTTGTCATTGCTTACGGGCTATTTATCACTGGTACATTAAGCCGACACTATTTGGTTTTAATAGAGAAATAAGATTCGGTCATAAAACCTATTTGTCATAGTTACAAAGCTATTTGTGACCCGAATGGACCTATTTATCGTAGCATATGGTCTATTTGTCACTAGTACATTAAGGCTGCATTGTTTCGTTTACGAAATTAAGTCTTCGATAAATGACAAAATAAAATCGAGTCTTCAAGAAATGACAAAACGGTATTAAGTCTCAGAAAAATGACAAATAACATGTTAACGATGACAAATAGCCTATTAGCGGTAACAAATAGGTTTTTTCGATGACAAATCACTCTATAACTGAGGCTCGATATCATTTTGTCATTTTTCCGAGAGTCAATTTCGTAAATGAAAAAGTGTGGCCTTAATGTATTGGTGAAAAATAACTTGTATGTTGTGACAAATAGGCCTCTTCAGATGATGAATAACTCTGTAACTGCAACAAAGAGGTTTTATGACCAAATCGGGTTTTTCTTTTTTAAACAAAATAGCGCGGACTTACTATAATAGTGACAAATAGTCCATTAGTACATGTGACCTTATTGTACAAGTGACAAGTAGCCCGTCTCTGATGACATATAGGCCCCTTTCAGTGCCAAATAGTTTTGTAACTATGACAATGATTAAATCTTCTTCTTCTTTTACAACGAAATAGCAAGGCCTACTTTTAAATTTTTTGGACATAATAATCACAATAAGCACACACACATAAGCATAATATCAAAACAAGATAAAATATTATGTTTTATTTATAAAACTTTGGCCATAAAACTGGCTCTGAACATATTACATTCTCGGTAAAAGTCCATCCTAGAAATTAAGTCCTTCCTAACTAAGGCTTCAATTATTTCACTACATAAATTGTGCAATTGAGGTTGTTATCTTGTTGGGCACATTTAGTATCAATCACCAATTGCCATTTGTCCACTTTGTGGAATGCCCCATATTCCTTAAGCAATCACCTAACAATTGTGGTCTGCAAATAAATTTAATTTGTCAACAATGATTTAAAAATATATTAATTGAAATGCTAAAGGGAAAAGGTTGAGAAACTCACCTATTTTCTTGTAGTGGCCTTATGGATGGCCGCACTATTTTGTTGAACCACTCTTATTTCTATCTCTTGTTTTGGTGATAACTAAACTCATGTTTTGATGTTAACTAAAACTCATAAACATTATTAATACAATTTCTTAAATGTGCACATGCTCTACTTCATGCTCTATATTTTTCTAAGTCTACATCGACTACTATATGTATCATATGTCTTAGACTCCTAGACAGTCGAAGTGAGATATCGATTGATGAACAATCAAAGTCTAACTCCGACTCCTAGATAGTAAAAGTTGAAGGATCGAGAAAAGGTGAGGACAAGATCTAGAAGGGGGGGTTGAATAGATCTAGGCCTACTAATGCGGAAGCTTAACCAATTTTAAAAACTCTTGAATCAGAGGCAAATTGAAAAATAGATTTCACAGATCTGAAGATAAATTGAGTGAGTTGTGCAAACGGAGTGTGAGAACAAATTGATTAGATGAATTCAAACGATCCTATGCAAGCATCTAACGAAGGATAAATCCAAACCACAATCAGATCAATGCACAGAGATTTTTAGGTGGTTCGGAAAATCACACCATGTGATTCCTACATCCACCCCTCACACAGTGAGGATCCACTAATCAACCTGGGTACAACACACCCACTGGAGTCTGACAACTCCAACCACTTGAGTTTACAACTCACACAAACTCTAGAGTAAGACTACTCTAGAACCCTGAGCAAGACTGCTCAACTACAACTTGAGTACGACGACTCAAAACCACTGAGCTCGACGGCTCACAAACAACTTGCTAGAAAAACACAAGACTCGGATCCTCTAGCAACAGATCTAGTCCAACAAGAGTTAATTCATGAGACTCATGCAACAACCCATGCACAATCTCAGAATTACTCAGAAGAGAAAAGGAAAATGAGAATTGTATTGATAAGCTTTTCTCTTCAGATGTACTCCCTTGTAGAAGGTCGAATTGTGAAGAGCTTTGATCTCTGGAAGTTCCTGGACGATGCTCTGCAATCTGATCTTCAGGATCTTCCTTGAATTCTTCACAAGAGTCGGCTTCTACTTGATCTGCTTCCTTGAGGTGATCCAATTACTTCTCCAACGATCAATTTCCACTTCTCACACTTGAACAGATGAGAATTTGGCTGGAGGAAGCACCAGGAAGACAAGAATAGGGAGGAGAAACCTTCTAGCCGCCAACAAGATTTCTAGGATGCTCTGAAAGGGTTCTTGCATGTTGGATGGCCAATAGGAGGGTATTTATACCCCTAATAGTCCAAGTGTACCCTTGGGGGTCGTGGGCACATGATTCAAGGCTAACCCAACAAATCCCTAGGGTGCCACGTGTCCAGGATAAAATTTAAGTCACAGAGATTCCGAAGTGCGTCGACCTGCCCATAGAGTGTGTCGACACACTGTCCCAGACTAGAAAATCAATTCCCTGGGAGAGGCATCTAGTGTCGACCTGATATCATCTCGTGTCGACCTACTGTAGCCATCTGAAAAATAGGCTTTCTGGGAAGGCTCTATAGTGTCGACACCATCTGGTTTAGTGTCGACCTGAGTGAACAAGCCTGTTACATATTTCTCTGGGATCTATCTCTAGTGTCGACCTGCCCTGGTCTAGTGTCGACACTAGATGACCATTTCTTCATCTTTTGCCTTAGGTCTTGGAACATTGTGTCGACACCAGTGTGAAGTGTGTTGACACCACCCTTGCAATAAATGTTTGTTCTTGAGAAATAAACACATAAATCATTAGTTGAATATATTATCATGAATATAAATGATAAATGTGCTTGGAAACATGCTTTTTGAATATTGTTAATTCAGGTGTGATCGATGCATTTCACATGTTCCAATTGTTATGCATTAAAATCACAACTTGTCATCATCAAAATGTGAGGAGAAATGAATTATATTCACACTCAACCCAACAATCTCCCCTTTTTGATGATGGCAACATCAAATTCATATGGAAGTAGAAAGTTTCAATGAAATGTGATTTTAAGCATTTTCATTCCTTTTATTCATAGTTGTCAAGGACCTTTGAACAATTTTTAGTGACATTTGAAAGTTGCACACATGAAAAACACAGTGTTACTAGAAATAAGCTATTTTCACACAAAGGTCAAGCAGCTTGACAAGCATTCATCACATTCACATTCATTCACAGAGTTTTCAATCACATTGAAGACACAAAGGTTTCTATTCATTTCATTCAAAAAGATATGAACATTACAATCTTCAAAAACACATTTAAAAAGCATTACAATTTCTTGCTATCTTCTCCCCCTTTGACATCATCAAGAGAAATTACATTAATGGGGAGGAGGAGGAGGAGGAATGGGTATCAAGATGGTCTCAATATCTGTGAGTCTCTTTTCCATTGAAGTCAAACTGAACTTCAGTTGAGCTTGGATAGTTGAGAGTCTTGTATGTAGAAGATGTTCCATTCTCTCTGAGTTCTCTGACATTGTAGCTTGAAGGGCACTGAAATCAGTTGACATAGGCTGAGAAGATGAAGAGGAACCAGCTGACCAACCATGTCTATTCAAACTTTGAATTCCTTTTTAAGATCAGATATTTCTTCATCAATATGAGCAGAGAAGTTCTTCATGTTCTCCATATCATCTACCAGATGTGCAAAAGACAACCTTGTCTTAGTAATCTGAGAGAGTGTCTCCTTGGTGTTGAAGACATCAGCTTGAGAATTTGCCAAAATTCCCTTAAGAACTGTTTCCAATTCTTCTTGATGCTCTTTCAGTTCAATAGAAGCATCTCCTAATGTTCCAATCAATCTGTTGAACCTTTGCACTGCATGATCAAAAACTGCTTTTTGTTCAATAAATTTGGCAGACACAGTGTTCTCCAACCTCTGTACCCTTAACTCAAAAGTTTCTGACATTGTTTGAATGGAGGTGTTCAAAGCATCAAATTTGTCATTTAAAAAGGTGTATAACTCTGGTGGAACAGAAGGTCCACCAAAGGATGTGGATGCATGAACTGGAGGTTGTGGAGAAAAAGATGGAATTTCAGTTTCAGGGTTCAGGGAGGAGGAGGGCTGAAGTTGAGGTGAAAGTGGGGCATTAATGGGTATATCAACTTCAACTGCCACATGAGGCTGATCCTCATTCACTGGAGGCTGGTCCTCATGCACTTGAGGCTGATCCTCTTGAGCTGGAGGCTGATCCTCTTGCACTGGAGGCTGATCCTCTTGCACCACAGGGGCCTCTACTGCAGCTGGCCCTCTCCTAACCTGATCACCCACAATCCTAAAGCCCATGAACTTTTGAACATGCTTGAAACAATAAATGTTGGACTTAGGAATTTTTTGAGACTTTTCATTCTCAAGTGACACACCAAAGTGTTTGAAGACTTGAGTCAAATGGGCTGCATAAGGAAGTGATCTATTTAAATCTGCCCTAGTTGTCTCAGAGATGATCTGGTACATGATGACATGGAGGTTGATTTTTATGTCCTTGCTCATACAGTATAGCACAAACCTTTGGATGTCTGTGAGTCTGTCTCTCCCACCACCTTGAGGTGTTATGACAGTGGTGAGGATATGATGGGTAAGACTCAACACAGGTGGAAAAGTGTTGGTGTTGAATTTAGTGACATGAGTTTGCTTGAGATCAGACTCATCTGCCTGCAATCCAGTCAAGATGGTATATGCTTCATGAAGGTTGAACTCAAAGTTGTGGTAGTCAGCTCCTTCATCTGGGATTTTAAAAAGAGTGGCTGCTATGTCTGTAGGCATATCAATCTCAATCCCTTTGACTTTTGACTTGTAACCATCATCAGTGCATTCCAAATGCTGATAGAATTCCTGGACAAGTCTAGGGTATATGATGCGAAACTCTGAGATAAAGGATTGTCAAGACTGAAATTTGAAGAAGTTTATGACCTCAGGAAAAGCAGCATTCAGTTCACTGTCCTCTAAATCCACAGTCCTAGGTTTCAAAATGGTCTTCCCTGCACTAAGTGGTTTGGGAGGAGTTGCCTTAGAAGGCTGGGAAGACTCAGAGGATGAAGAGGATGACTGCGCAGAGACTTCAGGAGAAGAATCCAAAATCTTCCTCCTAGGGTATGCAGACCCTCTACCTCGACCAGAAGAAGTTCTGTCTCTCTTAGCAGATGATGGGGAGGCAGATGAAGGCCCTGGCTGCTCTGCAGGGTCATGGCGCCTCTTGGTTCTCCTTTCAGAGGGAGGAGCATCATCCGCCGGAATGGGCCTTGCCGTAGCCCTTGACCTTGCTCCACGGCGAGGGGCTTGCTTGTGTGCCATGGGAGCAAGATGGAGTGGAATAGGAGAAGAAGGAGAGTGAGGAATGAGAGAAGAAGGACAGGGATGGAATGGAAGAGGGAAGAGGTGGAAATGGATTCAAAGCCTGTCGGATTCAAGGAAGAGGACGGCCGTCAGGTCGACCTGGAGAAGAAAAGGGGTTTTAGGGTAAGCTACCCCGTAGGAACACCAAATCCTTAACCGGCGCCCACGGCGAAAAAGACTTTGGCAGGGGGTCAGTGTCGACACTAGAGGAGGTGAGTGTCGATCTAAGCTAAAGTGTGTCGACACTAGATGTAAGTAGTGTCGACCTGGCCTGATGAAAAATTGAGATTTGAGTATGGAAAAAATTTGTGAGCTTTTGGGATATCTTTATAATGATAAGAAATGGGTGGAATAATCATTTCAAAGATTTTTAAGAGGCTAAAAAATTCATTTGTTATATTTTTTAAAAAGTTCAACACAGTTCAAGTTTTACACAATATCCAACAGGATATGAGCATTCAGTGACTTGACTCATGAAAATGATGATTTAAGGGATATAATACATTTAACAATCAACTACACACTACCATATTCTTCAAGTCCAAAGAAATATAAAAAAATCTTTTAGACTAAAATCAAGTGTGTTGAAAGTAAACAACTTTTTAAGAACAACTTGATGATGGATAAGAATGATTCTTTTAAAACAATTCTCCAATGATTACACATTTTGTTTTTGAAACAAACTATCAAATGAGATACATCTTGTTCACTCAAGAACTAATGCTTTTCACACACTATAGTCTTTGGATACTAAAGATTTATCCATTATCAAGTCTCAAAAGGGTAAATGATGACCTTTTGACATGAAAATATACGTTTTTTAGACGCCAATATTTCCAGTTACTTAGTCATCATCAAAAAGGAATAGGACATATTTATTTTGCTTTTCATTTATTTTTTATTTTGAACCGCTTTGAACAGAGATAGCATTAGTGCCTCATGACATACATGGCACTTCATTCATTGTGAAGGTGTGCAGTTTCTCAGCACATGTGCCATTGCTCTGTTGAATTGACAAATTTTGGAGAGTTTTTGACAAAAAAGACATCATCTATATCCAACATCAGTTGCAAAAAAAACATGTTTAAATTCAAGGCACACATTATCCTTCAGTCTTTGAAAGAAATCTGAATTTCGATAGTTTTGAAGAATATAGGTGAGAGTTGACAAATGAATATAGTAGATCACTCAAAGGATCATTTTGAGACTCTAGACACCTGAATGAGGACATCATGCAAGGAAATTGATGTAATGCAAGAAAAGTTTTGAATTTTGCAAAGGATATTATTTGAATTTTCTAGCTCCCCCTGAGATGAGGATTTCAACCACTTTTCATCAGAATAAAGATATGCAAGATTTTGAAATCAGGAAAGATTTTCTTTAAACAATAAAAGCTCCTCCTCAATAATTGCATTTTCATTTCTTGGTACTTGGCGGAGACATATACTCTCGCATAGTGAAAGTGTCCAGACAAGCATAACTTGTCCTTCTCCAAGTCACCATTTGATATACCAAGAAATTCAACACAATATAAGTTGAAGAATTCATTGTCAAAAGGAATAGAAGTGAAATGGAGAGAGATATGATCAGTGTGAATCAAGGAAGGAAATGAATATGATGATGCAAAGAACTCTCCATCAGAAATGCCTAACCTCAACCCAATTGTAGCCCCCTGGATTTTTTAATAATAAAAAATTGAATTATTTGGAAAAAAATTAATATAAAAAATTAAATAATGGAAGATTCACACAAAAGGAATTAAACGAAACCCATTAAATGAAAACAGTATGGGCTTTATTAAATGGACCCATTAGAAATTTGTGGGTCAAAATAAGAAATATAAAGGGGAATAATAGGAAAATACCCTAAATTCGTAACTAGAATATTACTTAAATAGAAAAGAGTTTTTTAATAATTAAATAGCAGTTTGAGTCATAATAGGATTCCTAAACCTACCCTATATGGTTTAGCACGAATTTAGATCTCATCCAAGTCTAAATAGGGATTGGAAAGCAAGGAAGGAAGTTGAGTTAGGAAATCTCGGAATTTAGAGGAATTAGAGTAGAAATGGGAATAGATTCATACATGCATAAATACACCTCATAAACCCTCTTGGCCGACCCTAGCTCGTTGCCAAAGGTTTCTGGACGTGGGGAAGAGGTCAAGGAGGAGAGGATCTCGTGGGAAGAAGGTGTTCTTGAAGCTTCTTCCTTGTTTTTGGGAGTTTCAACCCTAGAAGACAAATAAATCCAAAGGTAGGCATTCTCACAAGCATAAACCATGAAACTTTTTTCTGTAGGTTCTTCCTACCCTCTTGAACGAAACCCAAGTTTCATATTTTTCCATCCATCCTATCTTTTGTTCTTAATTTTTGAAGAACTGCAAACATGATAACCCCGAGGTGTCATGTTTAATTCAAATCTCTATGTATACTTGATCCCATGCTACGAAAGTTTTACTGTAGATACTTCATGTTGTTAGGGATCATTTGCCCCTAAAAAGCCTAAATTTCATTGAGCATGTTGCTCGAATTAAATCAGTCTTGCTCTCTATGTCATGTTCTATGTTACTCGTCCTTGTTCATTCTCAAACCATGTTCAAACCATGCTCTCTCTCTAATTCCGATTTACTGGGAGTACCCTTACATGTCTAGTTTAATTTTCAACTGATTTCATGATTTTTCATCGTGTATATAATTAGTTATGTATTTTTGAACAACCCTATATCAAAAATTAAAATCCCTAGTCCGCAATCCAATGTCTGGTCTGACTCCTGTCAGAGTCAGGCGCAGACAACCAGAAGGTGACGCCTCGACATGTCGCTTTCTGGGGCCTGATTGCGACAGCCTCCTTGTCGTGACCAAGAAGGCGACAGGTGAGCCGTCGCGTTCTCAGTACCCGATTTGCATGCCCTGTCGCGACCTGTGCAAGACCCTGTCGCATTCTGCCTGGCCCATGTCGCCATCCTTACAGCCCTATGTCGCCTTCTTACCGTTATACCCCCAGTAAAAACCCTACTTAAAAGGATGCTATATTGAATGATTTAAAATACATGTTCACGACTTATTTCTATCTATGATTTCTCTTGCACTTGCACACACTTGAACCATCCATTTATGGCTGCAATATTGCAGAAAATATCTCATAATGTGCCTGGTAATTTATTGAAATAAAGTACATTAATTGCCCTATTTTAAGGACTTGTATTTGTTTCTTGCATTGTTTATAATACCGATATCGACGCTCCACTGTCCTAGAATTCCTCTAGAACGTCGAGCACCTATTTTATATACACACTTTTTCTTGGCTTGTGGTGAACTCTCCGTCGGATATTCCTTTCGCCGGACTAGTGAACTCTTGCACAAGGCCTCCGTAAGTCTCCTCTGATCATGGATTCCCACATGGTCGACGAGCCGGTTGTACCCTAAATACCTATGATACCCTTTAGGGATTTATATGATCCAAACGGCTATTAGAGATTCACTCTCGTCTTAAATCACGCCAGACCTCTGGACCTGTGCATAACAAGGCCAGTGGTAGGGTCGTGAGTTCCACCTGACTGCCAACACCAAGTGCGCGTGTTGTGCAACTGTTACTATCGCCTGATTAATCGACGTATTACGTGCAATGTCCACTAGCTCTCATCTATACTCTACTCGCTCACCTATTCACGTTCACTCTACTAGCTCATCTATTCATCTAGTGCTCTTATCTATTTCTTGGTACTCTATACTGGCCATTGACTGATTGTCTAAAGATAAACAATATAACCAATGCCTGGCAATAAATAAAAGGCCCGATCTGGTCCTGGGATGTGCACCCGAAAGTGCTAGTGCCCATGGGAGTTAAATGATCAGAGTGTTTGGCATTACACTCAAGTGCTATCTATCTCGACTATCTATATGACAATCAAAACACAAAACGTGCTATACTCTCTCGATGTCTAGAATGACAAACAAGTGCTATACTCGTCGTGCTATTACTATACTTGTGCTAGTTGTGCTATGGCCATCCTGCTATTCGTGCTATATTCGATACTTGTGCTATTTTTGGAAACTATACTCGATCTCGTGCTATTGTGCTATCTTGTTACCTGTTGTGCTATATTTTGACTCTCTTGTACCTGCTATCTTTAGACACTCTGCCATTAAATGCGTTAATTATTTAAAGCCTGCTTGAGCCTGAGATTTAAGTCCTACTAGGCGTTATCGCTCACCCTACGTTATTTGATGTTGTGTTCTCAGGTGAGACCGAGGATGACACATACACTCACGAGGAAGGGAATGACCAAGAGTGAAGCCAGGAGTACCCTTGAGTCATTATGTTATCTTAGAGTTGTAGTTAGTTATTTCCTTCTGTTTCAATGTAATTGGGCCCTTTAGAATGGCTCTGATATTAGTGGTTGTAACTAGACATTTGGAAAATTATTAATGAGAAAGATTTGCTTTAGTATTATTCAGTGTGCAATGGTTTGATGTCTAGTATACGCTCTATACCTTTTCTTGCAACTGCCTTCGCGCTCCGATATTCCGCGTTGGGCGTGACACCAATCCCAATGAGAGAGATCAAGAAAATGGACATTTACAAAGACTAAGTTCTCTCCTTAAAGATGAGAATCTACTGTCAGGAAGGGGTTTGGTGAAGATGTCAGCAATTTGTTTTTCAGTTTCTATGAAGTGGAGTTCAAATGATTTCTTTGCTACCTCATCTCTCAAGAAATGATGTCTAATTTCAATATTCTTGGTTCTGGAATGTTGAATGGGGTTCTTAGACAGATTTATTGCACTTGTGTTATCACATAGAATGGGAACACAACCTAAGTCTTGGTTATAATCAAGAAGTTGATGTTTCACCCAAAGAATTTGTGTTCCACATCTACCTACTGCAACATACTCAGCCTCTGAAGTTGACAGAGCAACTGAATGTTGCTTTTTAGAAGCCCAAGAAATTAGGCACCCACCTAAGTATAAACACAAGCCACTTGTGCTTTTTCTATCTAATTTACATCCAGCATAGTTAGCATCACAATAGGCAATCAAATCTAACTTGCAATTAGCAGGATACCAAATTCCTAAATCACATGTTCCAACAAGATATTTGAAATTTCTTTTAACAGCTAACATGTGACTTTCTTTAGGATTTGATTGAAATCTAGCACACAAACACACACTGAACTGAATATCAAGTCTAGAAGTTGTAAGATAAAGTAGAGAACTAATCATACCTCTGTAGGTCTTTGGGTCTACTGACTTACCAAGAGAGTCTTCTTCTAGCTTAGCATTAATAGCAATTGGTGTGTTTGAATGCTTGAGGTTCCGAAAGTCAAACCTTTTCAAAAGTTCCTTGACATACTTGGTTTGACTGATGAAGATTCCCTCATGTGTTTGGTTAACCTGCAATCCCAAGAAAAACTTTAGATCTCCCATTAAACTCATTTCAAATTCATTCTTCATTTGATTTGAAAATTCATTACATAGGCCTTTATTGGTTGATCCAAATATTATGTCATCAACATAAATTTAGACTGCAATTATTTGATCATTGACTATTTTTGTGAACAAAGTTTGATCAACATTTCCTCTAGAATATCCTTTTTCAAGCAAAAAGGAACTCAAACGGTCATACCAAGCTCTTGGAGCTTGTTTAAGACCATAGAGAGCCTTATGAAGCTTGAAAACATGGTTAGGATGTTTTTCATTTTCAAATCCAGGAGGTTGTTCAACAAAAACATTTTCCTTGATATATCCATTTAAGAATGCACTTTTTATATCCATTTGATAAACTCTAAATTTCATGGAGGATGCAAAAGCAAGGAAAATCCTAACTGCTTCTAGTCTAGCTACATGGGCATATGATTCTTCAAAGTCAATTCCAAACTCTTGATTGTACCCCTTTGCAACTAGCCTAGCTTTATTTCTTATGACTTGACCATTCTCATTCAACACCCATCTAGTGCCAATGACTGTTTGGTCACTAGGTCTAGGTACTAATTCCCATACTTGATTTCTTTCAAATTGATGAAGTTCATCATGCATGGCATTAATCCAATCAGAACTTGATAAAGCTTCATCAATTGACTTTGGTTCAATTTGGGAAATTAGAGCTAGTGGGTCTTCTTCAATATCATGCAGGAATGATGATCTAGTCCTAACTTATCATGCAAGTTGCCAACTACATTATCTAATGGGTGATCTCTCAAAATTCGATGTTCAGAAATTACCGGTTGAGGGGTACTTAAATCTGGAGCAATGTTACCTGATCCACTTGAAGATGGTGAATTGATGTTCAAGTTCTCACCAATGTCTTCAAGCTCCTCAACAGTTGGTGAAGAGTCCACAATGAAATCATCCTCTTCACTGTCTTGTCTTTCCCTACAAGATTTAGAATTATTAGTTGAAAAGGAATTTTCATCAAAGATAATATGTGGAGATTCTTCAACAGTTTTGTTTTTGAGAATGTACACTCTGAAAGCTCTTGACACTTCTGAATAGCCAAGGAAGATGGCTTCCTGACTCTTAGCATCAAACTTGTCAAGATTTTCTTTATTATTGTTGTGTACATAACATTTGCACCCAAAGGTTTTGAAATAAGAAACAGTTGGCTTTTTGTTCTTCAATAACTCATAGGAGGTTTTTCTGATTTTTAGTCTGATCAAAGCTCTATTTAGAATGTGATTTGCTGTGTTTACAGCTTCAGCCCAGAAGGATTTGGGCAAATTGCTTTCTAAGAGCATGGATCTAGCCATTTCCACAAGAGTTCTATTTTTTCTTTCCATAACTCCATTTTGTTCTGGAGTTCTTGGTGAAGAAAACTTGTGGAAAATTTGAAGTTCAGCACATAAATCAAAAAAGGATTGGTTTTCAAATTCACCCCCATGACCAGTCAAAATATTTTTGATTTTATATGAAAAGTTTGTTAGGGCAGTGGTACAGAATTTCCTGAACTCAAGGCAAGCATCACTTTTGTGGGACAAAAAGATAACCCAAGTAAATCTGGTAAAATCATCAATGATTACAAACCCATATCTCTTGCCACTTAGACTTAGAACTCTTGTTGGGCCAAAAAGGTCCATGTGAAGTAGTTCTAGTGGCCTAGATGTGAGTACCTCATTGAAGGTCTTAAAAGATTTCCTGATTTGTTTTCCTTGGGCACAGATCCCACAAACTTGATTTTCAATGTTAGAGAAAGATTCAGGAAGACCCTTAACCAAGTTCAGCCTTAACAATTTATTCAATGTTCTGAAACTTGCATGGCCAAGTCTTTTGTGCCAGGTCCATGCAATTTCATCTTTATTAGCAACAAAACAAAGATTTTCAGAAAAGTTTTTATTAAGGTCGATCATGTAAACATTGTTTTCCCTTTTTCCAAAAAATTTTATTTTATCAGTTGATGAATCAATGATCTTACAGAAATTGGATTCAAACACAACTTTGTGACCTTTGTCACATAGTTGGCTAATGCTCAGCAGATTATAATCTAGACCATCAACTAATAAAACATTATCAACAGAGTTTGAGGAAGTTTGACCAACCTTACCAGATCTAGTGATCTTTCCTTTATTTTTACCTCCAAATGTTACTGAACCTCCCTCCTTCTCAATCAGGAAAGAAAATTTGGCTCTATCTCCAGTCATGTGTCGTGAACACCCACTGTCAAGGAACCACACATTTGAATTGGGTGCACGACCTTCCTGCAAAATCAATCAATGGAGAGAAGATTTGGTACCCAAACAGTGTTGGGACCATCAGAATGTTTGGACATTGTTATCAAATCTTTTCTCACCCAAATTTGATTTGTTTTTTATTTTTGTTTTATTACAGTGGTGTTCTCTGTCTTTTTTACTTTCTTCTTTCCCTTAGGAATGAAAACACCAGTGTTATGTTTTTGGTAGGAGGGGAAGTTTTCATTTGAACATGAGAGTTTAGATGAGGAGGTGGAATCCAAGGATTTTGTTGGTACATCAGAAAATTTGGATAGAAGAATTGGGGATGATACCAACATGGGTTGTAATGCCATTGATTCCAATCAGCTTGATATTTTGTCTTGGAGGTCCAAGGTTTTTCATGAATGACTTCCTTTGACTTTTTCTTGTTTTTCAAATTTTTATTTGAATTTTTCATTTTGTGGTTTGTTTTTTATGTTGAGCAGGTCGACCTCTCCTTGACTGGTGTCGACCTGTCAGGTGACTGTGTCGACCTGGTTGCCTTGTTTTGATTCTGAGTTTTTGGAGTTTTTGGTGTTTTGCTTGATGTTTGTTTGATTTTTGTGTTCTCAAGACTAGGGCCTTTGACAAATTTAATTAATAGTACTTTATCCTTCTTCTCACCAGATTTGTCTTTCTTAAGTTTTTGTTTATTAAATCCTAGTCCATGAGAAATTGATTTCATTTTTGCTCCCAGCAAGGCCTCCAGATTCTCTTTACCATTTGTGAATGTTTCAATAACTTCATCCTTTTCTTTTAGCTGGTTTTGTAAGGTTTTTATTTCTTCAACCTTTTGTTGTTTATCATGGTTTTCCATTTCCAGCTTTCCAGACAGTTCTTTGAATTCATGAGTAGCCTTTTGAGAGGCTAGCTTAAGTTCATCAATCAAGTTCAGAAGATTTTCTTTTTCTTCATTCAATTCTGTTACTTCATTTTCTAGTTCACAAGTTCTTTTGTTTGAAGATTGGTTATGGTAAATATTTTCAATTTTCTTTTTGAGGTGTTTATTTTCTTTCCTCATTTCAGTGTATTTTTCAACAAGTTCTGCATAAGCATCTTGCCAATCCTCAACTGAATAGTCTTCGAAGGATGTACTTACCTTTCCATCAGAACTATTCGCCATGAAGCAGATTTCCTCACTTTCAGAACTTGAGGATTTTTCATCTTCTTCCTTCTCACTTGAGTCTTCATCAGACCAAGTGGCTACCATGGCCTTTGGCTTCTTGAACTTGTGAAACTTCTTGTGCTTTTCCTTCTTGTTTTCAGGACATTCTCCCTTCATATGTCCTGGCTTATTGCACCTGTAGCATATGACAATTTCGTCAGATTTTTTATTCTTGTTAGAATTAGCATTAGAAAAGGAAGTGTTTCTTTAACCTGATGAATATTTCTTTTTTCCAAAAAGTTTTCATTTTCTATATTTCAAGAATTTCTGAATTGCCTGGTCATGAGGGCAATCTCATCCTCATTTGACTCAGACTCATCAGAACTGGTTTTATCCTGACTCTTGTCTTTGTTACTAGATGAGGCCTTTAGAGCTACTGGCTTGGTTTTGATTATATGTTCTTCATTTCTCTTTAAATTAATTTCATATGTCATTAAAGATCCTATCAACTCATCCAAAGAAATTTTGGACAGATCTTTAGAATCTTCAATGACAGTGGATTTTGTGTGCCAAATTGAAGAGATAGAACGTAGAATTTTTCTTACCAAGTCAGCATCCGTATAGTCCTTACCTAAGGCCTTCAGTCCATTGACTATGATCATAAACCTGGCAAACATTTCAGAAATTGTCTCATTAGATTTCATCATGAATAATTCATATTCAGAGACAAGAATGTTAGCCTTAGTTTCCTTAACCTGAGATGTTCCCTCATAGAGTAACTCAAGTTTATCCCACATCTCTTTGGCAGATTTGCACATTGAAATTCTTGAGTACTCTTTGGGGTGAACAGCACATTGAATCATATTCATGGCACTGTAATTCAATGTAGCTCTTCTTATCTGCTCCCTAGTCCAGATTTCTTCCTCTCCCTAGTTCTCATAGGGGCCTACCTCCACTACTTTCCAGATTTCATAGTTTTGGGCTCTAAGAAACACTTGCATTCTATTTTTCCAATAAGAATAGTCCGTTCCATTAAAGAATGGTGGCCTATTAATGGAATGACCCTCAGCTATGAACCCTCTGGAATCCATTGAATTAAAAAGATGGTGCAAAGAAGGAAACACTCATCAAGCAAACAAGCAAGCAAACAAATCACACAGAACACTCAGAAAATTCTCAGATCAAATCAGATCAAGTGTAAACCCGCTCTGATACCAATTGAAGGATCGAGAAAAGGTGAGGACAAGATCTAGAAGGGGGGGTTGAATAGATCTAGGCCTACTAATGCGGAAGCTTAACCAATTTTAAAAACTCTTGAATCAGAGGCAAATTGAAAAACAGATTTCATAGATCTAAAGATAAATTGAGTGAGTTGTGCAAACGGAGTGTGAGAACAAATTGATTAGATGAATTCAAACGATCCTATGCAAGCATCTAACGAAGGATAAATTCAAACCACAATCTGATCAATGCACAGAGATTTTTAGGTGGTTCGGAAAATCACACCATGTGATTCCTACATCCACCCCTCACACAGTGAGGATCCACTAATCAACCTGGGTACAACACACCCACTGGAGTCTGACAACTCCAACCACTTGAGTTTACAACTCACACAAACTCTAGAGTAAGACTACTCTAGAACCCTGAGCAAGACTGCTCAACTACAACTTGAGTACAACGACTCGAAACCACTGAGCTCGACGGCTCACAAACAACTTGCTAGAAAAACACAAGACTCAGATCCTCTAGCAACAGATCTAGTCCAACAAGAGTTAATTCATGAGACTCATGCAACAACCCATACACAATCTCAGAATTACTCAGAAGAGAAAAGGAAAATGAGAATTGTATTGATAAGCTTTTCTCTTCAGATGTACTCCCTTGTAGAAGGTCGAATTGTGAAGAGCTTTGATCTCCGGAAGTTCCTAGACGATGCTCTGCAATCTGATCTTCAGGATCTTCCTTGAATTCTTCACAAGAGTCGGCTTCTACTTGATCTGCTTCCTTGAGGTGATCCAATTGCTTCTTCAACGATCAATTTCCACTTCTCACACTTGAACGGATGAGAATTTGGCTTGAGGAAGCACCAGGAAGACAAGAACAGGGAGGAGAAACCTTCTAGCCGCCAACAGGATTTCTGGGAGGCTCTGAAAGGGTTCTTGATGTTGGATGGTCAATAGGAGGGTATTTATACCCCTAATAGTCCAAGTGTACCCTTGGGGGTCGTGGGCACACGATCCAAGGCTAACCCAACAAATCCCTAGGGTACCACGTGTCCAGGATAAAATTTAAGTCACAGAGATTCCGGAGTGTGTCGACCTGCCCATAGAGTGTGTCGACACACTGTCCCAGACTGGCAAATCAATTCCCTGGGAGAGGCATCTAGTGTCGACCTGATATCATCTCGTGTCGACCTGCTGTAGCCATCTGAAAAACAGGCCTTCTGGGAAGGCTCTCTAGTGTCGACACCATCTGGTTTAGTGTAGACCTGAGATTGAAGCCTGTTAACATATTTCTCTGGGATCTATCTCTAGTGTCGACCTGCCCTGGTCTAGTGTCGACACTAGATGACCATTTCTTCATCTTTTGCCTTAGGGCTTGGAACATTGTGTCGACACCAGTGTGAAGTGTGTCGACACCACCCTTGCAATAAATGTTTGTTCCTGAGAAATAAACACATAAATCATTAGTTGAATATATTATCATGAATATAAATGATAAATGTGCTTGGAAACATGCTTTTTGAATATTGTTAATTCAGGTGTGATCGATGCATTTCACATGTTCCAATTGTTATGCATTAAAATCACAACTTGTCATCATCAAAATGTGAGGAGAAATGAATTATATTCACACTCAACCCAACAAAAGTGAGATATCGATTGATGAACAATTGATGTTTAACTCTGATTCCTAGACAATCGAAGTGAGATATCGATTGATGAGCAATCGAAGTCTAACTCTGACTCTTTGATAGTCGAAGTTTTCACATATCGATTGCCTTGTACTTTCGTATCAATTGCTGAAGTCTACTTCGACTCTTTGATAGTCAAAGTTTTCACATACCGATTGCCTTGTACTTTCACATCGATTGTTGGGGTCAACTCCAACTCTTTGACAGTTGAAGTTTTCACATACCAATTGCCTTGTACTTTCACATCGATTGCTGAAGTCGATCCGACTCCTCGACAGTCGAAGTTTTCACATACGAATTGCTTCAAATATCGATTGGCTTTATCATAGCAAATGATATTTCTAATAAAATATCTATTATCTTTATCAAGCTATTTTCCTTAATGAAATTATATTTGATAGCATTGTATATCTTCTAATTAAGGAACTTTATGAAAACATCTTTGATAAAATGATTAATGTATTCACAGACTTGTTTTAAATGTCCTTAGCGTTTAAATGTGTGAAATTCAAATCTCCCCCCATCTGTTTCATATTTGTAAGCATTCAAAGATGTCTTTCATACGCATAACCTATTGCTGGATATAGTTCACATGCAATATAACTTTTTGACTGACTATCTTTTTCATGATAAGTCTTCTATTGCTTTACGTGTGAACATAAAGGAACATATCTTTCTTGGAAACACATTGTGTAACGTCGCGTGCTTTTCGGATCCATGCGGATCGTGTGTGTTGTGGTCGTGGCGGCCATTGTGAGGCCAAAGTGAGTCAGTTGTGTGGTATGTGTAATGTGCATGCGTGGCTTGAGCAGGTGCAGCGCAGGGTTGGTCCGGAAATAGAATAGGACCTGCTGCTGTTCTGTCTGAGTTGGCGGCCATGGGTGGCCGTTTACTAGTAGGCGTCCAGATTGGTGGACGTTTACATAATGAGCTTAGCGGCAGTAGATGTGGACGTTTAGGCTGGCGGTTGATGTTGGCGACAAGGGGGTTGACGCCAACCTGTCAGTTCAACAGGTTATAGGCTTACCCGAGGGCTGTTCTCTCAGCTCACTCTCTTCCCCTCTTGCCCTAGCTTCGCGCCCCAGAGTTTCTGAAGCTTCCAACAGGTGCCGAGGAGTAGTTGGACGATCGTAGAACGCGCGACATCGCTGAATTACGCGAGGAAACGTCGCGGCGTGGTGCAATTCGTGTGGGAGCTCGCGGAGGGCTCGGCGTGAACCGGGGGATTGCATGAGATTCTAACGCATTCTGAGGTAGGGGACGAACCCTGGTAGCTCGTAGAAACATTAAAACACATCATAATCACTTGAACCAGCATGTTAATCCATGTTTGGATAGAGTTGCACCAAGCGGAATAATGGGTGGTTTGAGTAGTTTACTGTACGAATCATGTTATAACGGGTTGTATTGGGTTCTAGCATGCTAAAGGAATTGCATTTGCATGTTTTTCAGTAGTTGGAACAGTTAGAAAGCCCGCAGAGCGGATTAGGGTTTCTGCAGGGTTTATGGCCGGAGAACTTGGCGTCAACATCGCTTGCCGCCAAGATCCTCAGCTAGGAGGTTAACGGCTAGGACCCTTGCCGTTGACTCCCAGTAAGCGGCAATCGATGTGGCCACCTACTTCTATTTGAGCAGAAATGACTAAGTACAATGATTATCAATAATGCATGTGTGTTGACGCATGAGGTGCACTGAGTGCACTTGGTTTACGTGTTTAGCATACAAGGTATGCTGTTAGTTGTTTACTTCGGTGACTGCGCGTTGTGTACGCGAGGCAGTTAGGTTCACGTGTAGTGGACCAGTGGTTACTTTTGGTTTACGTGAGGTTTCACATGGTTTGTGTGTGACGTGCACGTGGTTCTGTGTACGTGGCGAGTAGTACGACGCCTACCATGGTTACCTCTCCAGTTGGGTGCCCCAGGTTCTTTGTGAGCCAGGCTGTTAGCTCGGGGCTTTGTCCCGGTACTTGTGCTGTACCATCGAGGTCTGTGTCGTCTGACCTGGACACCCTCACTCTTGTGTTAGAGTTGTACGTCCGGCTGAGGGAAAGACGACAGTGGGACAGTGACACTTGTGTTTGTTTTTAGTCACTTGTAGCGCGCTCGTAGTTGGGGGTACGGACACCACTAGACGTACTGGACCCCAGCTAGTCCTTTTCCAGTGCCTCACTCTAGCGAGCCCAGGCCAGGGTCTCTGGAGGTGCCAGGCATGGGCCTGTGACCGTGTGGTCTGCAGGTTGTGGTGTTTAGTTGGTCTCCACAGTTGCTTGACCTTTTTACGTGGAGCGGCATCTGGACCTTTCGTCCGTGGCTGCGAGACTGAGAGGTAGACCTGTGTTAGTTGTCCGAGTCAGTTTCTGGTGTCGCGAACCAGTTCACGTGGCTCGTGTTGGCTGTCTCTACTTTAGCTTGTACACCTGTACTAGTTTGCCGTTTAATTATTACTGTTGTTTCTCATAGTCGGCAGACGGTGAGTACTTTTACAGCTTTACTTACCTGCTTAGCTGTTATATAAATTGCTGGTATTGTTACTGCTTTCGTACTTGTGGTTTTGGTTCGCTCGGTTTTGGGGGAGTTCCCTACTGAGCCAGTGACTAGAGAGGCTCACCCCTACCCCCACAGGTGAGAGCGAGGAGGACGTCTCTCGTCCGACGTCCACTTCCGGGCCGCGTCGTAGCGGTGCAGGGTCAGCACCTCCAGCAGAGTAGCTTCAGCAGTGTAGTTTTGTAGTTGTTTACTTTCTTCAGTTGTACCTCGGGGTATGCCCCAGGCTCTTGTACTTCTTTTTAGTTTTTGTGGAAATTTGGCTATGTAAACTTGTGAAATATATATGAAATGTGGTGTGTTCCTTTATGTTTACACGGACTGTGGTTTGGTATCCCTTGCGAGGCTTCGGCCCATTCGCGGGAGGCGGACTCGGATCAAGTACGTTATCAGTTTAACGGGCTTGACCGAGGCGATCCGTCACACATTGTCATGCCCCGACGCGGAATATCGGAACGTGAGGCAGTTGCAAGTAAGCAAGTATAGAGCGTATAATAGACATCAAACCATTGGACAAAGAATAACGCTAAAACAAATGTCCTCAAATGTCTATTACAACCACTAATATCAAAGCCATTCTATAGGGCCCACTTGACATCATTACTTTGAATGAAAGTAATGACTAGCTAAGACTCTAACATAGTACTAATGTGACAGGGTACTCTTGATTCACTCATGGTTATTCCCATCCTCATGAGTGTAGGTATCTTCTTCGGTTTCACCTGAGAACACATGTCAAATAATGCAGGGTGAGCGATAACGCCCAGTAGGACTTAAATCTCATGATCAGGCATGCTTTAAATGATTAATGTATTAAAGAGCAAAGTAACTAATGATAGAGAGCGAGAGTCAAGTATTGTTAAGAAAGAGATAGGACGATAGCATGATTCATATAGCACAAGTATCAAGTATAGCACAAGAGTAGGATGGCCATAGCACAAATAGTACAAAATAGTTCACGATAGCACAACGAGTCGAGTAGAGCATAGCGCTTTGATTGTCATATAGATTGTCAAGATAGATAGCACTTGAGTGTAATGCCAAACACTCTGGTCAATTAACTCCCATGGGCACTAGCACTTTTGGGCGCACCTCCTAGGACCAGACTGGGCCCTTTATATTGCCAAGCATTGGTCATATTGTTTATCTTTAGACAATCAGTCAAATGGCCATACAGAGTACCAAGAATAGATGAGAGTATTTGATGAATAGACGAGAGTATAGAGAACGAGAGTAGATGAGTGAGTAGAGTATAGATGAGAACTATAGGTCAATAAGCATGAAACAACGATAAATAGGCGATAATAACGGTTGCACAACACGCATGATTGGTGCTAGAAGTCAGGTAGAATTCACCAACCAACCATTGGCCATGCTACGAACATAGGCCAGAGGTCCAACGTGATCTCATGATAAGAGAGAGAGCATTCTAAGGCCATTTGGATCATGTTGATCCCTAAAAGCTATCATAGGTATTGAGGGTACAACAATCTTGTCGACCATGTGGGAATCCATGGACAGAGGAGACTTACGGAGACCTTGAACAAGGATTCACTAGTCCGACAGAAGGAATATCCGACGGAGAGTTTGTCCAAGTCAAGAGAAAGTGAATATAGAAACAAAGTGCTCGACGTTCCAGAGGAATTCTAGAACAGTGGAGCGTCGGTAACGATATTCCAAAACATCAAGAGAAACGAAGACAAGTCCATTAAAAATTGGGTAATTTAATATACATTATTGAAGTAAATTACCAGTTATATTATGAGATATTTTCATGCCAAGTAAGTCATAATGGATGGTTACAAGTATGTGCATGTGATAAAGAGAATCATAGATATGAAAGATCATGTGCATGGCTTTTAATTAACTATTTCGTATCCATGTTCATACATCTTCTTTTACTACGTTTGAGACAGTTAATAAGAGGTATATTCACTGTAGAAAGTTACGAACACCAAAAATCTAGGGTCTATGTACAAAAGTCTAGAAGGCGACGTACCCCAGTAAGGAACGCGATAGGGTACATCCAGAACGTGACAGGGTCTGTCAAAGATTGCGACAGGTCCGTTTGGAATAGGGGGACAGAACGCGACAGGGCATGTTAAGGAATGCGATAGGTCTATTAAGCACACAGCCAGAATGTGACGCCAGGGCCTGTCGCGTTCAGAACGTGACAGGTTCCTAGTCGTGATCCGCCCCTGAGAACGCGGCCTATCGGGCCGTCGCGTTCTCAGGTCCTGTGCCTGAGTCCGAATAGAAAAAAGGCTTGCCTTGGATTACGGTCCAAGCTTTCCATGGTTTGATATAGGGTTGTTTAAAAATCAAAATCTCAGTGTACAGATGATGAAAAATCGTGATACCAGTTTTAAATGAAACTAGACTTGCAAGGGTATAACTAGTAAAGATGAATTAGAAACTTATTATGATTTAGATAGGCTTTAATCAGGTTCTTTCATGAAGAACATAGAACATGATGCAACGATGGAAAAAGAATTAATTCGAGCAAGATACTCAATAGAAATTGGGGAAAAAGATGGCAAACAATTCCTGACAACATGTAGTATCTACAGTAAAAGTTGCATAGCATGAGATCAAGTGTGGAAAGAGATCTAAGGTGAACAAGAGGGTTCAGGAGCATGATGATAACATAACTTTCAACATGAAAATCTCAAGATAGGGTCGATGAAAATTAGGGCAAATAGAGGGCTTTTGTTCTTGATGTCAAGAACATCTTACAGACGATAGTAATTTAATTTTGCTTGTGAGAATGCCTACCTTAGGGTCAATTTGGCTTCTAGGGCTTAGAACTCAAAGAACAGTTGATAGATCCTTGAGCAAACCTTCTCCCCACGATTCTCTCCTCCTTTGGCCTCTCCTCCACATCCAGCGAGTCTCAACAATGCAATAGGGTCGGCCATGAAGAGGTTGGGGTGTATTTAAACATCTAACATGTTCAATTCCTAGTCCAACTCTTACTTCCTTTAAAACTCTAAATTTCTTTATTAATTCCACCTTCCTAGCCTTAATAGTCCTAGTTGGGTTGGGATTGAGACCCCAATTTTAGGTCTAGCCGATTAGGGTAAGGTTAGGAGTCCAATTCTAACATAAATTGGCTATTTTAATGATTTACTTGCTCTTTTCAATTTAGGAAATAATAAGGTTACGAATTTAGGGTATTTTTCTCTTATTCGAAATTTCAAAATCTCTATTTTAGCCCAATAACTTTTATATGAACTATTTAACCAAGCCATTACTTCTTTTTATTTAATGGGTTTTAATTAAATCATTTTCCTTTAAATTTTTTGATTGATTTATTTATTAAAAATATTGGGTTGCTACACACATCTTCTCATATAAGTATTCTAAGATATCTGTCTATGGCTTGGTTAGTCACAGGACTGAGCTCCCTTGCAGAAAGTGCTTTACGGTTTGCCATTTTTATAATAAGTCTTCTTATGCTTTATATGGTGACAGAACGGATATATCTATTTTTGTATAACATCTGTCTTGCATTTAATATTTGCAGGCCCTTCTCTGCTCACAGTCAACACATCGGGACGTGCTATCTGTGCCCTTGGAAATATGCACCAGTTGAAACATCTCCCTCCATTCCAAGTAGCCAGTAGGCACAAAAAAGAAGCTGTTAGACAAGGAGAGCAGAAAATGATGAGCCAAGAAACTCAACGGATCCAAAAGCTCCAACGGATGTGAATAAAAGCAAATGGCCCCTAGACCAAGTTTACAACAAATGCTTGATCCGAGGCAATGTCTGAGAGAGAAAGATTTTCACTAGATGAAAACTCTCAGAACTACAAAGGCTCTCTAAAAGCTAAGCAAATAAACACAGAGAGCTAAGAGCTACAAAAGATTATGGAGTGAAGCTTTTGGGGCTCTTGTTTCTGATGCTCGCAAGTTGTAGGTTGGTTCTCTGAAAGCTCTACGGTACCAAAAGTTGTTCTTCATGGAGACATCAGTCTTCTATATATCTTCTCTTGAAAAATATAGTCGTTGAAATGGCCGTTGTCTCTAAGTTTGAAGCATGTTAGACTGCATGGTCCGAGGTGTACAACAGGTAAGTCTGCAGCCATTTAATGCTCTATTAGCCATGCACGCAAAGAAAAGATTCGTCAAGATATCCTTCAGCTTCTAGTTGTCCAACGTTGTATGATAATGTACTGGCAAATACTTGCACACAATAAATGTCGAAGCACAGATAGCTGAACTGTCCCTATGCTTGTCAGTCAACGTTAGAAAGAATATATATCAAAATGGAAATGTCATTCTGCTATCCTGAAAAGTGTTTGCTATAGAAACATAGGAATAGAAGGCTCCTAGATATGCAATGTGCAGAGATGTGTACAATCACATTAAATGCAAGGATATTAGTGATGCATACGGGAAGACTTTTGATTTTCACAGTATTTGAAAATATATTTGAATATCATGTATGAAATCAATGTAATCCATGAAGTCGTTATGACAATGAAATAGTTGTTCAACTTATGAAATCGTTGTTTATGCAAATCATTATACAAATATAGGCAAATCATTGTTCAAACATAAATAAATCGTTGTTTGAGCAAATCATTGTTCAAACATAAACAAATCGTTGTTTGAGCAAATCGTTGTTCAAACATAAACAAATTGTTGTTCAAACATAAACAAATCGTTATTTGAGCAAATCGTTGTTCAAACATAAACAAATCGTTGTTTGAGCAAATCGTTGTTCAAACATAAACAAATCGATGTACAAGCAATTCGTTGTACAGATATAAGTAAATCGTTGTATAAGCAAATTGTTGTACAAGAGAAAGCAAATCATTGTACAAGCAAATCATTATACAGATATAAGCAAATCGATGTTTTCACTTATCGAATCGTTATAACAATCAAATCATTGTTTTTACGTATCAAATCGTTACAACAATCAAATCGTTGTTTCTCTTAAGAAACCGATGACCGAATCGTTGTTTTACTTATGAAATCGATGTGAAACTGAAATCGTTGTTTCACTTACGAAATCGATATGAGACCGAAATCGTTGTTACACTTACGAAATCGTTGTGAAACTGAAATCGATGTTACACTTACGAAATCGTTGTGAGACCAAAATCAATGTTACACTTACGAAATCATTGTGAGACCAAAATCGATGTTACACTTACGAAATCATTGTGAGACCGAAATCGATATTTCACTTACGAAATCGTTGTGAGACCAAAATCGATGTTACACTTACGAAATCGTTGAAGCGATAGAATCGTTCATACTCACGTATCAAATCGTTATAAGATGAAATCGTTGTAGCGATAGAATCGTTCTTTTACAAAAGAAATCGATGTGGACTTAGAAGGAATTCATGCTTTAGACTTTAAATGATAGTGTAAGAGAATAACTTACAGATTTTGCTTGACTTATTCTCTGTGGATAAACTTCAGAAAAAATTGTTAGAAAATATTTATTAAGGTTTTGTTAATCACAAAAATTGTATATAATTAAATAAAATTATACTGGGATGGACTGATCATCAATCTCCCCCTTTTTGGTTATGACAAAACATAACATAAAGATATAAGGCTCTAAAATGAATCTAAGTAAATTTGCTAGAGAAATTTAAAGAGTGTAGTTCAGAACATTTTACTTTCTCCCCCTTTTTGTCATTAAGCAAAAAGAGATGAAGATAAACAAAGAAAGAAGAGAAGAAAGATAAATGGTGGCCAAACATCAATCTATTATATCACTGCGGGGGTACAGGAAGATAGAAGGCAGGAGACAAGAGAGAGGCATGGCGAGTAATAATCGGCCAAGCCTTGCATTCCTGCTCTTCAAAATAACCTTGGAAGGCTCCAAAAACCATAGAGTAGGAAGGTCCCATAACAAGAGCCATCCTCTAGATGTGCAGTTGCCTTTGAGCTTCCACAAAGTTGCCATATTCATCCTGGCCAAGAGACATTTTGTAGGAGCTAGAGGTACCAAAGCTAGCATGCTGGAGAAACTGATCTACTGAAATGGGGTAGAAGATCTGCTGCTGCTTTAGTTCCTTTTTCATAGCCACATACACCTTGTATCTCTCAACCCATGTGGTAAAGGGGTCTTGAACAAGGCGAATGGAGATTAGATCGAGGAATTCTTCAGTAGAGAGAGGAGGTTTAGTAGCTCTGTCCTGAGAGGAGTTGAAATCAACAAGCTGCTGAGCAGAAAGTGGGTAATGCTTTTCCCAGTCAGCTGGAGACAACCGCTCACACTCTAACAACAGAAGGGCAAGAACATCTGATTTGATGTGGCCCTGATGATATTCCTGGAACAAAAAACTGTGGAATGCAAGCAAATTACCTCTCTGAACAGAAATGTGGGCCATGACTCTGGCAAATCTTTCAAAAATGATGGGACCGACGTCAGAATCCATGACTAAAGAGTGAAGTGGAGGTAGGAAGACCACATCTGGCATCTTCAATGTGGCAAAATCCACTTGAATGGAGGTGGAATGTGCAGTATCCGAACCAAGAAGAGAAATAGCTTGCCGGAATTGGCCAGGCTGAACTTCGGGCAGATTATTGAGATATCTGTAATCGTTAAACATCTGGAAATAGTGGATAAGCTTGATCTCCTTATGAATAAACGGACCCCATATATTCTTGTGATGAATCACAAACCACTCAGAGAGAGTGAGTGGGTGATCCCTGGGTGAGAATCGAGCAGAGCTGGCAGATATGAATTGCCTGTATAAAGACTGCTGGCCCCGAGCCCACTGATCTTCATTTTTAGCCTTAGTCATAGAGAAAATTTTTGGTTGTTCAGCTTTTGATAGAGAGGAGAGGGGAAGAACAATATTTAGGTGGTCGGTGAGATGTAGGTGAGGAAGGCCAAAAATGGTGGCAAAAGTGCATTTTTGAAGGAATTCACAATAGATAGACCTTCTTCGATTTTCAACAGTGAGAGAAAACCAAAGAGGTGGAAAACGAGGCTCAGAAGAAATAGCAAGGTTGGAAGATATTTTTCTCTTTTTAGGAACATGGCTGGAAGAGCCTGTCCTATGAATGTGAGTGCCAACTGATAGTACTGAGCAAAGTATGACTACTTCAAACTCATCTTTGATGTCCTGGATAAAGGGACCTTCAAGTTGGGCACCCTCTAGAATGATGGTAACAAAGGAGGGAGGAGTAGGAGGATGAAGAAACGAGTAAGTGGTAGAAGGAGGTGGTACAGATGGTCCAGCCAATGAGGGACCAGAAGATGAGGCTCCAGTTGAGGAGGATGCTGGAGGTGTCTCAGAAGTAGGAGGAGGAATAGATGTGGAGGAAGTAGGATAAGAGGATGAGGTGGCAGGGAATGGAGTGGGTGAAGAGATATGTTTTGGAAGTGGTTGTTTGAATGTGGCAGGGGCTGGAGGTGCAGTCGATGAGGATGGTGGAGAGGAAGGAGCTGGTGTTTTGAGAGGTGAAGAGATAGGGGGCTCTGGGGGCACAACTGGATCTTCAACTCTTGTAGGCTCCACTTCAGATTCCATTGGCCCTGATGGCCCAGGCTCATCCATAACTAGCCCTGGAGGCCCTGACTGCTCCGTTGATGGCCCTGGTGGCCCAGATGCCGTCGGTGCTGGCTCAGACTCCCTGAAATCCTCAGCAATCTTTGGCCCTGATGGCCCAGCTGTCTCTTCAGAACTTGGCCCTGATGGCCGAATTTCTTCTGCATTGCTTAGCCCGAATGGCCCTGAGCTGCACTCTGGTACTACCGAAGTGGGAGCAGGAGGGGCAGAAATGGGCAAGTGCTCCCTCACAAAAACTGATAGATCTTCTACTAATTTCTTTATGCTTCCCAACTCACCCTTCAAACCTTGGAGTTCAACTTTCATTACTCCAAACTGCTTAGCTCATGTGCTTTGGCTCACAAAGATAGATGATACTTCATTTTGCAGTGAGCACAGGATCTCTCCATGAGCATCTAATCTGTCTATCAATGGCTTCATGTTGACCCTCAACTTCTTCTTCTTGGAACTATGGTGTGCCCTTCTAGTAAGCAAAGGAATCTAAGGGGCTACACCTTTGCCCTTATCATTGGTGCCAGCAACTGGCTCTACATTATAAACAAGAACTTCATCTTCATCCGAGGTGCTCTCCACAACACCTTCTTGGAACTGATCAACATGGGGGCTAGCCGCGGGCTCTCCCTGAACATTTTCTGCCATCTCAGCCACATGCTCCCTCTGAGCAAGAGCATCCTCCACCTGAACATCACTGTGGCCTGGTGCCACAACTTCCGGAACAACTTCTTCTTGCTCCCCCTGAATGCTGGCGACAGTATCCAATACTTCATGAAGAATAGATGTAATAACTGTCGTGGGGGTATCAACCTCTGATGATTGCCCAACGGGCTCAATGTGTTCTGGAGGAATTTCTTCAATTCTTCTTGGACTAGCCACTGGTTCTTCTGGCCTGACTGCTGCTGCTGCCTCTTCCAAGACTGTTGGGGCTTCTGCAATAGGGTCTTCAGCCCTCACTTCTGCCTCTGCCTCTACTTTTGGAACAGGAACTTCTTGAGCTTCTCCAATAATGTCGTCACCTTCAGCGACTGAAGTCTTGGTCCAAACACCAGCTACTAAAGAAAAACCGCTTTTCTTCAAATTTCTGGACCTGATAGCCTGGCTCATCTTCTCCGAATATTCACCATTCAAATCTATATTGTAATGCTGGAAAATCCTTGTCAGCAGGTGAGCATAAGGAAGGGACACGTTGAGCTTGTTCTTCTTGTCCCATATCATCGCAGTTGCAAACTTCATTCTTTCAATAATCACCTCTGCCATATTGATATCTTGGTTCTGAATTACCCAGAACATCATGCCGGAGTTAGCCTTCGGGCAAGTGGAGAAAGTTGCACTTCTTGGTACAAGGATTTGGCATACTATGAAATGCAAAATCCGGTTGAAGACATTCAACTGGTTGATGACAATTTTACCATCCTTCAGCTTATTTTCAGTACCGATAATCCCCAATCCCTTGACATGAATATCGACATTGTCTACCCCACTACGACCACTGGTAGACACTCCAAACAGACTCTCCAACAAATCATATGTAATGTGAATGGGAGTACCTTTGACTGTGGAGGTCAGGGACCCGTCCTCTTCAGATTTTAAGTAGGTGAAAAAAGCTTTTACTAGGTCCGGATAGCTCACCTCTGAAATAGTCACCATCCTTGTCCACTTCATCCTCTGCATTGCTACTACCACATTGTGCATCCTGTTCTTCTCCAAATCAGCCACATCCCCTGCCTTGTTACCACAGAGCTTCATCTTCACTGCTGCAAACCGTTCCTACTGCTCTGCTGTGAGGAACGCAACGTCGTAGCCACCAATAGTGCCGGATGAAGGGTTATGCGGAATAACACAATATGGTAATCTAGAAGGGTGGTTGAATAGATTACGGCAATTTCTAATTATTGATGGCTTCTTTTCGGTGCTACAGCGATCTTAATGAAACTTGATTAGAATTCGATTGAGTATAAGAAAGCTTGAGTTGATATAAATGAGAATAGGGTATCAAACGTGAGTATGAACAACGTGCCTACCAATCATCTATCGCAAAAACGCGAGCAAACCACAGGACACGATGATTTAAGGTGGTTCGGAGTACACAACTCGTGTATCCTACATCCACCGTCCACACACACACGCAGAAACGACTGCTTATGAGCAAGTTTAACACAACAACTCACACACACACACGTTGTCTGATGAACCACGATCAGAACAACCACAATTTCGTGGATCAAGCACAAGGGATGCTTGAAACACAACCACACACACACAATGGAATGGAAATTGTGAAATGGAGAAGAATTTAGAGTTGGGGAACAAATCCAGTTGGAATTCTTCTCGTGGATCGTCCAGACGCTCTTCAAACTTCGATTGAATGTAGACTGATTAATGTAGAAGGTTGAATTGACGACGATCCGGCTTCAACTCCGCATGGATGGTGATTCCACGATGATCTGGGCGGAAGATTGAAGCAGAGTAGCAAATTGGGGCTTTTCCTCTTGGTCCCTTGGAGGCTCTTGGTTGGGAGGTTGCTCTCTGTGAATTTTTCTCCAAAAGGATGCTTATATAGTGTTAGGTAAAGGTGGGGGTCGTGGAGGAAGGAAACACCCAAATGGGGCCGGAGTTGGAATCTCTAAATCTCATGTTTCCGTCGTCTGTCGACAGGTGCACTTGCGTCTGTCGACAGATGCACTCAGGCTGAGAACTGGGTTTCAGAAATCTGAATTTCTGAGTGTATCTGTCGACAGGTTAATTTGCATCTGTCGACAGGTGCACTCAGGGATACAAAATCTGAGGTCTGTCTTGGGTTGTCTGTGTGTATCTGTCGACAGGTAATTTGCATCTGTCGACAGGTGCACTCAGAGATACAAAAACTGAGCTCTGTCTTGGGTTGACTGTGTGTATCTGTCGACACATGCCCTGGGCCTGTCGACAGATACATTGCTTTGACATTTCCTTGGTCTGTTTGCTCATCCCTTTGATGCTCCATCTTTCATGCTTGTGCACCTACATGTAAATACATTGTTAGTGATATACATTGTATGATTTAGCAATATTTAACACAATCACTTTCATGGTGTTTTTCATGTTAGTTAGCACATCAATTTTGCATTAAATCAATGTTCAAGGATATTAATGTGATCATCAAAAACATGATATATTGAAAACCCAACAATCTCCCCCTTTTTGATGATGACAAAAACATTCAATTGATGCATAATATTGATGTTCTCCCCCTTTTTGACAACATACAAAAGGTCAAGTCATGCACATATTAGAGACAGATAAACATGAACTGTGAGTTTTCATTGATTGATCATTCAAATTTCACAGTACAAGAGACAATCATTACATGACTCAATAAAATTCAAAAGGAAGGGAAATAACATGAACAAGCAAAAAGACAACAGGACTAGTGAGACTAACTCCCAGCTAAGAGTCTTGACAACCTCTAAGGACCCTGAGACCCTCTATTCATCGTCATGTCCAGCAGGTGGAGGATGACGGGATCCAGCTCTCTCGGAGTAGAGGTAATCAAGCCGGTCTCGGATATGCACGTGAGACTCATCCAGAGAGTTGAGGCGAGCATCCACTTGATCAAATCTAGAGTTCAGTTGAGCAAATCCGGAGGTCATTTGTTGATGCATTTGTGCCAAATAATCACGAAGAGATTGTTCTTGAGGCACAGGGTGTAAGGCCCTCGAATTTCCGTCGCATTATTTGTATTTGTGTGTGTATATTTGTGCTTGTGTATGTATATACATATTTACGTACGTATTAATTAGTACAATTACGTGTGCATGTGTTTATACTAGATGTAAATAATGCATGTATTGAATGGTGATAGTATGGATACACTACCATATACATATTGCATGTATATATGCATGGCATGCATAGTTTTCTGCATGCTTTAGAGTTCTGGCCGAAGGCCAGATTGGCGTCAACCCCTAGCCGTTGAGGTGGTGTCAGCGTCCACCCATGGACGCCAACACTAATCCTGGCGTCTAACGATGTGGACGCCTATTTCTCTGACCTGCATGCGTTGCAGAGCCAGAAATTCCGGAAACAAGGAAGCTCACCCATTGGGGAGTTGTCCCCAATGGCTCTAAAACACATCATATCACCCTGTGAGTGGGAGAGAAGTCTCTCCCATATATCCAACCCGAATCTGCTCCCCAAACCCTCTCTTCACCCTTTTGCAAGAGAGAAACAAGAGGAGAAAACCCTAACTTCTGAGCTGTGAGAAAACCCCATCCTTGCAGCCCAAAATCCGAGCTTCTGAAGCGTTGTCCAGCGTTCTACTGCAACTGGAGGCTAGAGGGATCATCGAGGAAGGCCTCCCCGACATTTCCTTGCTGTGGAGATCATCCAAGAGCCCGGAGGAAGGAGATCTTGGAGGACATTTCTGCACTTCTTGGGACTGCCCAAGGAGGGCTTCACCAGCACTTTTGATCCCTTATGAGTGTTTCTAAAGGCAAGTGACCCTACCATAAGGTTCCCGTATGAGTCTAGGATGGTTTTTCAATTTTTATGAATTTTCCCTCGTGTCCTAGACCCTCAGATTCACCCTATCTTGAGAGCTCGGGTCTGTGTTCTACACAGACCTGAATTAACGGCAAGGTCCCTGGACGCTGAGATCATGATTGGCGTCCATCGACTACGCCGCTGACTTTGAATTAGCGGCCAGAGACCGCCGCCAAGTTCATCTGGATAGAACAGTAAACTGTTCTACCCTCCTATACGATTATTTTCGATGGGTTTTCCGTGATGAGGATATATGGTAACCCTATACACTATGTATACTGGTAAATGTGGTGTGTGGATGTGTTATGATGTGTGGTGCTGAATGTTAGAGATTATTATCCCATGAAATTTCAAGCATGATTTGTTGATGATTCTTGCCAATCCATGTTTTATGATTAGGACTAGTCTGAGTGCCCTAAGTTTTGTCAGATCATGAAGTTAGTGGATCAGTGTATGTGTACTCAAATTTTGATAAATTGTCCATGCTTGCATAAATTGCTATTAATTTCGGTTCGGTAAATAAAAAGGCATGCAAGAAAGAATTGTTGTGATCGATTTATGGTAGTATGATTTAGGGTAATTCTGTATTTTCAGATCATGCATATAACAGTTAGTCTCTGTTCAAACAGTAAGTGGCAAAAATGCATAATGGTGTTAAACTCCATGTCAACTTAAATTGTGAATGGCATGCTAAATAGGTATTTGATTTTCTGTAAATTCTATTTAGCTCAGAAAAATCTGAAAAATTGAATGTATGATCTTGAACCCGAAAATAGCATGTGGTTAAATTTTTAGGTCATTTCGATTAGTATATAAGGAGTTATGCACTTTTTCCATGTGAAATGTAAAAATTTATGCATGTCATCGTAAAGTGATTAGATATCGTTTAAACCCAACCTAATTGGTGAATTTACTGTGTGTAAAACTCCTGAAATCTGTAGTGTCATGTCAGGAAAATAGAGATATGCATGTGAGTGAGAAAGTGAATGGGATGGAAAGTGATATGTGTAAAACCATGTGTACATCGGTAAAATGTGTAAATGTGTAACTGTGCCAATGTGACACTGCTTCCGTAGAGGGCAATGGAACTGTATCAGGGAAAAGTCCCCCTGAAAAAGTTCAATGTGTAAGTGACCCTAAGGGCATTAGGGGGAAATCCTGGAGGTGGACAAGTACCACTGGTTAGGGTGGAGACTTGTTCTCCCGGTCTGCGCAGTCCAAGAGTCGCCATTGTAATGCCTAGATGGCGTCTATGTATAATGTGATGTGTATATGTCCTTCTTTGGTGGTTTGGACTATGTGTCACGGCACCTAAAATGTGTAATGTGTAATGTGTATGTGTTCATGTGTTAATGTGTAAGTGAACAATGTGAAATGTGTATGTGCAAAGTGCAACCATGTGAATTGGAAACTTGTGTAAAGAAAATGTGAAACTAAAAATGTGAGAATATGACATTGAAATCCATGTGAGACAAATTTGAAACCAGGTGAAATCAATAATTTCATGTTGTTATCATTATGTTTATATATGCGAAAATGTCTAGAATCCATGTTAGGGATAATTGATGAGCACGTGTACAAAATAGCATGATTGGTTGTTCACATGGTATGTTTTAAACAACATTGTAGCTCTCATGTGTAGGTTTACAGCCATTAAACCATGTGAAACCAGGAACTTAAAGCATGTGAAAATGTCTATGTATGTGCTTAGGAACATGTAAAATCCATGCTAGTTGTGTTTTCCCTTCATATATGCACAGTGTTCATGTTGGTAGCTCTCATGTCTTGGTTCTTTAAAGGCAAAATGTCACGAGTAAATTGAATAGAGAGCATGTGATAGGTAAGTTTTATTCATAGAAATCTGAAAGCATGATCCATGTATTAAATTGTAGAACTTTCATGATAGGTTGCAACTTTCAAATGACTAGCATGTCATATGTTGAAATTTGTGAATGTGCATGTAGAAACCGCTATGACTTATACGTGTATGTTATGAGTAGTGTTGCTTGCTGAGTCTTTAAGACTCACTTCTTGCTTCGGCGTACAGGTATAGATGGTGATGAGACTCTCGTGGAGGAGACGGTAGAGACGAACTCCGAGCGCGAAGTTTAGATTGTTGGAGCAGTGAACCCCCTTTTATGTTTCATAGTATGTAAAAGTGACATTGTACTAGAAATCATGAGGAAATTGTATAAGTGTGGACATTGTGTACTTATTTTTCAGCAATTTAAATTATGTGAACTTTAAGTTCTTTAATGTTAATTGCAAATTTCATGTATGTTAAATGTGGATGATGAATGAAAGAAGACAGTTGTCTTTTACTTCCGCTACTCTGTTGTATATTCGCGTGTATCTCAACTGTTTGTATCGTTTGGGTAAATGTCCCACTGTGAGGACTCTCGCTATACTGATGTGGGTTGGTATAACCGTACCGGTATAATGAGGGCCGTCACACAGGGACATCAGCAAATTCTTGAGGTTGATCAGGCATTTGCTCATCCTGAGAGTCTTCATCAGCGCCTTCATTATCGTCATGGTCTTCATTGTCTTCTTCATTGTCTTCTTCATCATCTTCTTCATCATCACCTTGTTGTTCTTGCCCTTTGAGATTTCTTGTCACTACACCGTCTACAAACTTGTAGCCCATTCGGTGAGCGGCAGTGAGGTCAAATGCACTGCGAGATTTTAAGGAGATGAGCTCACTTGAAGGGATAGGAATGCCAATGAAAATGAGAAGAGAGGTGATGGGGTAAGCATATGGCATTGATCTCTTGGTGTTAGAGAAACACCGACGGATGAGGCTTAGCATGAGTTCTGGCAGATTGATTTGTTGACACTTGAGGAAGAATATGAACAAAGACTTATGGACCTCAGTGACTAATTCTCGGCTTCCATCCTTCGGGACGATCAAAGTAGTGAAGATATGATGGATCATCCAGATTAAAGGAGGAAAGGAGTTGGCATTCAAGCGTGCAATTTTCTTAGTGGAGTCATAAGGTTGCAACGTGAGAAGTTCATAGTACTCAGAAGCGGAAGGAGTATAGTTGAAGATTTCAACTCCTGAGTTTGGGATTTGAAGGGTTGTCGAGACAAGATTTGCGGTGAGGCGAAAACGAGTGCCTTTCACCGAAGAAAAAGAACTCCCTGATCGAAAATCCCTAGGTTATTGAAAAACTCTGTGACGGCAGTTGGAGAGTATTGCAAGTGTGAGTACAGAAAGGATGTCCACCCTTGAGTGTCAAAGTAGGGTAGGAGTGAGGGGAACATCGATCCTAAGGACTCAAAGTCCACATATCGGGATTGGACGAGTTTCTTGAAGGTGCCTTGTACCCGGATGAGATGGAGACCCTGAGGAACAATGAGTTCCGGCAAACGATCTTCGCGATGCTTGCTACGATGTTCTGAAGGAGCCCTGGAACTCTCTCCGGCGTCCGTCGAAGCACGACGATGGCGAGTGAGAATCTTGGTCTTGGGTGCCATCTCAGGAAGGAGGTTGAGAATGGCATTTGGGAAGGGAGAGTGGAGGGATCTCAGACGAGGAGCAGTGAGATCGTCGGAGACGGATCGGATCTTGAGCCCTGGAGGGGAAAGAGAGGGGTTTGGAGAAGAGGAGGAGGAAATGAAAGGGGAAATGGTGGGAAATGGTCGTGGGAGGCCTTTAGAATAGGTTTAGAAGGGTTTTAGAAAGGAGGCCCCACACAAAAGACTTGAACCGGCGCGAGTGTTGGGTGCAAAAACGAATCTGGGTCGCCGACTGTCAACAGATGACCATATGTCTGTCGACAGATAACCACTTTTTGGCTGAAACTTGATTTTTTTGCAAGATTTTTTCAAAGGGTCAAGTGTTCATTTGGCATTTTAGGGTAAAATAGGTGTATGTACAAGATAAAAATGCATATCCATTATGATGAAGACATGACGCAATTCTACAATGATTTTGAATTAAAACCGATGAGTTCTTTAATTAGATCATGAAGAACACATTTCACAAAAGCCAGTGAAAATTAAATAACTCCTTTGATTAAGGCCATTGAAGAAAAACATGCATCTAAATAGAGATGATAGTCAGATGACATTTGAATTAGATGGCCACAAGAACATCTTACCCATAAAAAGCACATTGGACTTGACAAAAAAAATTTCCGGAGGCTTCACTCTATTTCTAGTATGATTGTAGGATCTTTAAACAGCGAAGATGGGAAAGAGTGGCAATGAGGAGCACTTTCACTTTTTCATGTGAAGGTAGACATTTGTGATGCCAATACCCCCAGTTACTCAATGTGAGTGTCCATCAAGCCATTGTGTAGAGATAATGAAACAACCTTTTGACGCGAAGACCGACATTGGTGATGCCCATGTCCCCGGTTACTTAGTGATTTTCATCATTGCTCTACCTCCATCCCATAAATGAAAGATAAATTTTTTTTTATTGAAACATAGAAATAGGTAGCTTTTCTCCCTTTTATTTTGTTTTTACTTTTCGTCAAGTACATGAGATTTCTTTAGGCAAGTGATAATGTAGAACATTAAATTCAAGGACCTTCTGATTTTTCAAATCATTTGGATTCATGTTTAATGACAGGGAGTTATTCGAAGGAGATGTTTAAAAATCATTTGGTTTGCTCATTGTGTTCAAAATGATCTAAATAGTCCTCAATCAAGTGTTGTATCAAACATCATTTAGATTTGATTCACGACTTTGACATGAAGTGGATATGAAAGGTTATATTGCACAAAACAATCCAATGTTTACCTTTAAATCAAGTAATGAGCACTTTCTTGAAGAGTATGAAGAAGGAATGAGAAAATAGTGAGATTGTGTTTATCTGTCGACAGCAGGAATTTGTCTGTCGACAGATGCACACAGACTGATGAATTGAAGTTTCAGTCAGAGTAAATCTGAGTGTACCTGTCGACAGATGGAATGTGTCTGTCGACAGATATGAGCAGAGTGGATTTTTCTGGTTTCAGTTTGAGTGCACATGAAGTTCAAGGAAGTGAGGATTAAACATTGAAGTGAAGGAAGAGTTTCCTCATGAAAATACTCATCTACCCTGAACTTACTCCCCCATAGTGTGTGCACGTGTTGACACAACATTTAAGCAAGGATTCACACAAGCATTTGATACAAGGCAAACATGTTCATTTCAAGAATATCATACACAAGCACATGGTCACAGAAAAAGCATTGTTTCATGGAGTTAACATGATAAAATGTAAGGAAACTAAAAATCCTATGTGAGTACAGGACCTTTATATGCAATGGGACTATGGATACTTGGCGGAGAATGTTTCCTCACGCATGATGATAGTTTCCAAACAAGCCGAACTTGTTCTTCCACAGTTCACCATTTGATGTACCACATAGTTATTCACACATAAAGAACATATACTCCAATATGGAGAATTAGTTTCATTGCATTTTACACAAACTCAATTCTCTTCTTAAGGATGTGAATCTATCTTCAGACAAGGGTTTGGTGAAAATGTCAGCCAATTGTTTTTCTGTGGGAATGAAATTAAGTTCCAAGATTTTATTGGCCACTTCATCTCTCAAGAAATGATGACGGATTTCAATGTGTTTAGTCCTTGAGTGTTGGACAGGATTTTTTGAAAGGTTGATAGCACTTGTGTTGTCACATAGTATAGGTGTGCATCCAATTTCAATATTATAATCAGCTAACTGACTTTTGATCCACAACACTTGAGCTGCACAACTTCCTGCAGCGACATATTCTGCCTCTGCAGTGGAGAGTGCAACCGAGTGTTGTTTCTTGGATGCCCACGAAACCATGCAACCGCCAAGGAATTGGCAATATCCACTAGTGATTTTTCTATCAATTTTACATCCAGCATAATCAGCATCAGAATAGGATATCAAATCAAAACTACTGCCTGCTGGATACCAAAAACCCAAATTGCATGTACTTGAGAGATATCGGAAAATTCTCTTGACTGCAATTAAATGGCTTTCCTTTGGACTAGATTGATATCTAGCACAAAGGCAAACACTGAATTGTATATCCGGTCTACTTGCAGTAAGATAAATGAGTGAGCCAATCATACCTCGGAAGTGCTTTGCATCTACCGGTTTACCTTTCTTATCATTTTCCAATTTGATGCTTGTGCTCATTGGGGTGGAGGCTGGTTTAGCTTGCTCAAATTGAAATCGTTTGAGAAGCTCTTTGACATATTTTTCTTGATTTATGAAGAAGCCTTCTTCATGTTGTTTCACTTGCAAACTAAGAAAGAATTGAAGCTCCCCCATTAGACTCATCTCAAATTCACTGTGCATGTGTTTAGAAAATTCTTCACACAGTGAAGGGTTAGTAGAACCAAATATAATATCGTCCACATAAACTTGAACAACAATTATGTGATTGCGAACTTTCTTAGTGAAGAGTGTTTGGTCTACTTTACCTCTTGAGTAGTTTTTGCTTACCAGAAAATTGCTTAGTCTATCATACCAAGCTCGAGGTGCCTGTTTCAAACCATAAAGAGCTTTGTGCAATTTATACACATGGTTAGGCATTTTAGAATTTTCAAAACCTGGTGGTTGAGAGACATAACTTCTTTTTTGATATAGCCATTTAAGAAAGCAGTTTTAAAATCCATTTGATAAAGTTTGAAGTTATGGGAGCATGCATATGCCAATAAAATTCTGACTGCTTCTAATCTGGCTACAGGAGCAAAGGATTCTTCAAAATCTACACCAAATTCTTGATTATATCCTTTTGCAACGAGTCTAGCTTTATTTCTGACCACTTTTCCTTCTTCATTAAGTTTATTCCTAAACACCCATCTAGTTCTTATGATAGAAATTTCAGGGGTTCTAGGAACTAAACTCCATACATTGTTTCTTTGAAATTGACCAAGTTCCTCATGCATAGCATCAATCCATGAGTTATCTTTTAAGGCTTCAACAACATTTTTGGGTTTCACTTGAGAGACAAAAGCAAAAAGATCATGTTCAATTATTTGTCTAACTTGAGACCTTGTTTGAACAGAATCATTTAAACTACCTATCACATCATCAAGTGGGTGATCTTTGGAATACCTCACATTTGTGATTGTTGAAGGGCCGGGAGCATCTTGTCCTTGAGGAATTTGATCTTGTGAATGTTGTTCTTCAGAAGGTTCACCTTCTAGTGGATTTTCTTCATGTGTTTCATCTTGTTTTCTGAAAGCTTTTTCAACATCTTCATCATAGTCCTTGTGAAGATATCCACCTTTGGTCTTGGAACTTTCTTCAGATTTGTCTTTTGCTTTGACTTGTAGGTCCTCAAGTGATGTTCCTTCATCTTCTTTTTCAGTTCTATTAACAGTCAAACTGTTAGTTTTGGCATAAGTCTCATCAAAAATAACATGTGGAGTTTCTTCCACAGTGCGTGATTTATTGTTAAACACCCTATATGCCCTAGAGTGTTCTAAGTAGCCTAGAAAAACACCTTGATCACTTTTGGCTTCAAATTTATCTAAATCAGATTTATCATTGTTATGGATAAATACCTTTGAGCCAAATACTCGAAAGTACCCAAGGTTGGGTTTCTTACCTTTCAACAAATGGTAGGGGGTTTTCTTTATCACAAGTCTTACCATGGCTCTGTTTAGAATGTAGCATGAAGTGTTCACTGCTTCTGCCCAAAAGCTTCTCGAGAGTTGGCCTTCAACCAGAAGAGTGCGAGCCATTTCCACCAATGTTCTGTTTTTCCTCTCCACTACTCCATTTTGTTCTGGAGTCCTTGGGGAGGAGAACAGATGATCGATCCCTTGGTGCCTGCAAAAATAAGAAAATGCATTGTTATCAAATTCTCCCCCGTGATCGGTGCGGATTGAGCATATTTTATTCACATTGCCATGCTCAATCTTGTTAAAGAATTCTTGGAAGATTGTAAGTGTTTCACTTTTGTGTGCCAAGAATTTGACCCATGTGAACCTAAAAAAATCATCTACAATGACAAAACCAAAACGTTTGCCATTGAGACTTAGAGTTCTAGTTGGTCCAAAAAGGTCCATGTGCAGCAGTTCATATGGTTTAGATGTGCTTACCGGTGCTTTGGATTTGAAAGACTTCCGGGTTTGTTTTCCCTGTGCACATGCATCACAAAAACTTTCATTGTTGTTAAAAGAAATGTCAGGAAGTCCACTTACTAATTTGAGCTTCATGATCTTGTGCAACACGTTGTAGCTCGCATGGCCAAGCCTACGATGCCACAATGTCAATTCATCCTATCTATTTGCAACAAGACACAAGTTGTCATTTTCTGGATCATCTAAGTCAACTAAGTAATGTTATTCACTCTTTTTCCAAAAAATTTTACACTTCCTGTTTCTTTATCAACAATTTGACATGAATTTGATTCAAAGATGACGTTGTGACCTTTATCACATAATTGACTTATGCTAAGCAAATTGTGATTAAGGCCATCAACTAACAGTACATTTTCAATTGAATTGGAGGGACACTTACCAACATTACCTGTGCCAATGATTTGGCCTTTGTTGTTACCTCCAAAAATGACTTGTCCTCTGTCTTTCTCCACTAGAAAACAGAATTTAGCTTTGTCGCCCGTCATGTGCCTCGAACAGCCGCTATCCAAGTACCATTTGTTTTGATGTTGGGCTGCTAGGCATTCCTGCATATGTGGATCAGACAAGAGGTTTTGGTACCCAAATTACTTTGGGTCCCAAAATTTCATTCATGCAACAAAGTAAATGCTTAGGAATCCAAACTTGTTTGAATTTCTGTTTCTTTGGATTATTCCAGCACTGTTTTTCATCATGACCAATCTTTTTACACACATTGCATGAAGGAATTTTCTTTTCAATTTTTTGTTGCTTGATAGACTATTTATTAGTTGAAGTTGTTCTTGCCTGTCGACAGGCACCATTCCATCTGTCGACAGGTGGCTTTTTCTTTTGTTTATTGAGAACATTTTGTTTGGGTTGCAATAGTTTGGTCTGAGATGGACTTGTGTTATGCTTTGTGGGAACATGCTTGCTTGTGCTTGGGCTAGGATCAACAAAGGAAGTGATCAATGACTCTCCTATTTTCTTTTGTTTGACAGGTTGATATCCTAACCCATGCTTGGTTACATGTATTTTAGCACCCAAAACCGCATCTAGATTTTGCTTTCCTTTTACAAATTTCATCAAGTCTTCAGATTTCTCTTTCAATTCTGTTTCAGTTTGTTCCAACTTTTTCCTTGTTTCTAGATGTTCTTCTTGAAGGAATTCAAGAGAATGGCTTAAACAGTCCTTTTCCTTTTGTGTTTCTTGTAATTTCATTTTCAAACAATCCATCTCTTCACTATGAGTCTTTTCATCAATTTTCATCATTTCTATTTCTTTTATCAGGAATGCAATTCGTTCATCGTGATTTTTAACATGCACAAGGGAGTTGCATTTCTTTTTCAATGCCTTATTTTCAGATCTATATTCACAAAATTTTTCAAATAGAGTAGTGTATGCTTCCTCCCATTCACTTGCAGTGTAATTATCAAATGAGAAGTTTACCTCGGTGGAGTCATCACTCCTTGCCATTAAGCATTTAACTTCTTCATCATCGGATGTTTCTTGTGCATCTTCATCTTCATCTTCATCACTCCAGGTTTCCAACATTGCTTTGGCTTTCTTGAAGATGAATTTTTCTTTCTTCAGCTTCTTCTTGAGTTCCGGGCATTCTCCTCTCATGTGCCCTTGTTTTTTGCATTCATAACAAACAATGTCAGATTTTTTGTTGGACTTATATTTCTGTGAAAAATTTTCTTTTGAAAAGGTTTGGAGTTACCTGTGTCTCTCCTTTTGAACTTCAGAAATTTCTTGAATTTTCTAGTGAGCATTGCCATTTCATCATTATCACTCTCACTAGATGCTTCTTGCTCATCACTATCTTGTTGAATGGATTTCTTGGAGCTTGTTGATGTTTTGTTGGATGCTTTTAAAGCAATTGACTTCCTAGGATTTTCTTCCAATTCTTTTCTTTTGATGTTGATTTCATATGTCATTAAGGAGCCAATTAGTTCATCCAATTTCATTTTAGAAAGGTCTTTGGAATCCTCAATGACAGTGGCCTTAGTATTCCAAGATGAAGTAAGAGATCGTAGTATCTTTCTTACTAAGTCACTTTCAGAGTATTCCTTTTTAAGACCTTTTAGCCCGTTAATTATTAGCATGAATCTTGCAAACATGTCTGATATGTTTTCATCAGTTTTCATCTTGAACATTTCATATTCAGACACTAACATGCTAACTTTGGTTTCCTTTACCTCGGACGTACCTTCGTAGATGAGTTCAAGTTTGTCCCACATCTCTTTTGCTGTTGAGCATGTGGAGACTCTTGAGAACTCCTTTGGATGCACCGCACATTGCATCATGTTTAGTGCGCTCCAGTTGAGAGTTCTTTTAGCTATTTGGTCTTTCGTCCAGGTGTCTTCGTCCTCGGGCAACACATATGGTCCCTTGCTGACTATCTTCCACAGCTCGTAATTTTGAGCTCTCAAAAATACCTGCATATGATTTTTCCAATAAGGATAGTCAGTGCCATCAAAATAGGGTGGCCTGGTTACTGAATGTCCCTCGGCCATATACCCTTTGCTAGAATCCATAAGATCAAAAATCTCATGATCGCTAGATCAAATTACGAAAACTGTAAATCGGAGAAACCTCGCTCTGATACCAATTGAAGGGTTATGCGGAATAACACAATATGGTAATCTAGAAGGGGGGTTGAATAGATTACGGCAATTTCTAATTATTGATGGCTTCTTTTCGGTGCTACAACGATCTTAATGAAATAATTGAGAGTGATTTGAACCATAAGATTGAGGGATAAAGACACATTGAATATGAAGGGTATCCCTTATGAATTTCACTCACCTAGCCTTAACTTACTCCCCCATAGTGTGTGCATATGATGACTCATTATTCAAGCAAATCAATCAATGAGATACACAAACGTACCAAACATTTGAACACAAAAGAACATCCATAAGCATAAAAGCACCAACATTCATTCTTTTAAAGAGATACATGTGGCAAGATTGATATGCAAGAATGTCCCTCAAACAACTCACTCAAAAACTCTTTTTGACTTACTCCCCCATAATGTTTGCATGGTATTGAAATGAGCATTCAAGCAATTCACACATGTTCTTGTCAAGCAATTTGCACAAAGAAGGTATGAATATGATCAATTGAAAAAAAAATTTGTCTTTATGCAGTATAAGACTATTGATACTTGGCGGAGAATATTTCTCACGCATAATGATAGTTTCTAGACAAGCCGGACTTGTCCTTCCACATTTCACCATTTGATATATCAAATAGTCACTGCATAAAAGATCCATTTTTCCTCAAATTTAGCATGACTCCAATCGCTAAGAAGCATTGTCATTTGGGGATAGCATCAAAAACACATTTTTCATTGCTCAGATGGAATAAAAAGTCCATTTCAATCCTTGCAGTTCAAAACTGAAGTGTTAAAGAGATTTTACCTGAACAGTCTTCAATCATAGTCTCAAAAAAAAATTACCTTTGTTCTCCATCATTTCTTGCCTTGTACAGCCAATGTCATGAATCAATTTCTAATTTTTGGCTGCAAGACATCTCAGCTTGTTCATTAAGCTGATTTTGGGACCCACACTTGCTTGGGTCCTGCAATGACATCAATGTTAGAATTCAACAATGATTTCTGAATCCAAAGTGATTTTATTTTTTGCATAGCTGTATTTCTTTCATTAATGAAATTATGAGCATGGGGCTTGGGAACATGCACAAAATCATGATTCTTATGCCAACAGTTCTTAGACATATGTCCATGTTCATGACATGTAAAGCATTAGACAAACTTTACATTTTTATGAGAGTGTTGATTTTTATTCCAGCAGAATTTAGCAAGATGACCAGGCCTATTGCATTTAAAGCAAATGGGTTGAGCATTTACCTGAAGCTTACCATAGTATGAATGCATTTGCTGGAATTTCTGAGGTCCTCTAGAATACCTTTGATCACCCTTGGGTTGAAAGGGTGGAGGTGGCACCCTTTGGTATCTCTTGGCATGGTATGCAATTGGAGAATGCCCTGAAGCCTTTTTGGCGGCTGGAGGAGATGTGGAGACATTGTGGAGTCCTATTTTCTTTTTCTTTTTCTTTCTCTGGTTTTCAGTTGAAATAGGATTCTTCCTATTTGGAGCTTTTTTGTTCAATTCAGAAACCTTCTTTTCAGGATTTTGATTTTGTTTAATAACCACTTCAAGTTCATTTGTCAATTTTTCTTTTTCAGCTTTCAATGCAACAATTTCTTTTTCAGAAGTTTGAAGTTGGTTTGTCATGACATTCAGACCATTTCTCATTTTGTTCTTTTCAATTTCACTTTGAACAATTTGATTTTCCAAGTCAACAATTTTCTTCTTAGAATTGTTCCAGTCATCATTTAATGGTCTGTCATGATACAAGCATTCAATCTTCTTTTTTAGATGATTATTCTCCTCAAACAATTGATTGCATTTTTCTTTTACTTGGTGATCATGAGCCATGTTGGAGATTTGTTTGTTCAATTGATCATTATCAAATTTGATATTCTCATTATGATCAATCAATTTTTCATTTTCATTTTTTAAATTAGAATTTTCAGATTCCACATGATCATGATCTTCTTTCAACTTAGAAAACTTGATTTCATAGTTTTTGACTTCATTTTCCAATTTTTCATTCTCCATTTTCAATTGTTCATTTTCTTCATAGAATGCTTGAGCATTATCAATTATCATTTCATTCTTCTCCAATTTTTCTTTTAGCTTCTTGTTTTGAGCTTTTACCTTCTTAAATTGATTGGACAAGTGCTCATAGCATTCTATCAATTCATCATAGGAAATATCATCCTCTAAATCAGAATTAGATATTGATACATCAAATGGGTCGGAATTGGATTTACCTGACCTTTGAGAGTTTCTTGACTTCTCTGACAAATTTGATTCTTCAGATTCGTCTGAACGGGAAGAGCCTCTTGAGATGCCATGAGCCATGTAGCATTTTTCTTCTGTTCCCTTTCTAGACTTGCATGTTTTCATAGAGGAGACTTGCAATTTATCAACATTGTCATCAAACCCAATAATCACATGTCTATTTAAGATGCTTGAGAACTTAGCCATATTTTTTAATATGTTTCAAATGATTAGACCAATCAACAAAATATTGAGTGAGATCAAAAGGCAATCAATCAGTTCAAGCAAATCAAGTCAGATCGGAATCAGATTTAAACCTGCTCAACAGAACAAAATATTGTTAGGACTCAGAGCGATTAAGCACACAAAGACGGATCTCCCAAAACACAACCGATGAACAGAAAACCTGCTCTGATACCAATTGTTAGGATCAGTTATTCGGTAATGGCAAAGCTAGAAGGGGGGTTGAATAGATTTGCAGCGGAAACATAAGCAATTTAAAATTACTTCGGATTAGAAGATCTACTTAATTAAAACCCCTTTGATCTGATGTAATGTGTGTGAACAAATTAACAATTAGTGTGTAGATGAAATCCCTAGGCATGCATCTAGTGCAACACAATGCAACCACAAATCAAGCCACAGTGCACAAGGGATTTTTAGGTGGTTCGAAAATCACACCACGTGACTCCTACGTCCACCCCTCACACAGTGAGGACACACTACTCAAGAACTGAGTACAACACACACACACGAGCACAACGGCTCAACCACACACACACACGCTAGATCAAGTCCACAATAGATCAAATCCTCTAGCCTTGATCTGACCAACACACCACACACGTTGTCTGATGCAAACACGCAATCAGAACAACAATCCATATGTGGATCAAGCACAAGGAACGCTTGAACCACTACCACACACACAAAGATATGAAAGGTGTAGAAGTAGAAGATTCAGAGATGTAGAAGTATATCCTGATGAAGAACTCTTCGTGGTGGTCATCCGAAAGAACTCCAAGCTTCGTTTGGATGAAGATCAATTAATGGAGAAGCATGAACCATGGACGAACCGGCTTCAACTCCGCTTGGAAGATGGATCTTCTTCGCTCTGGTCTAAGGGATGAAGCAGGGCAGCAGGAAGAAGCTCTTCTCTTGAGTTTTTCTTAGGGTTTTGATATTGTGGCTTCTTGCTGCGAAAATAGCCTCATATGATGCTTATATATGGGTGTCCAAACATGGAGAGTCGTGTTTAAAGGGATCACCCAAATATAGATCATATCCTGACCATTAGATCTTCCCAAAACTCCGTCTGTCGACAGCCGACTTGCTGCTGTCGACAGGTGCTGACAGGTTTACAAAATCCAGAAGACTGGCCTTCCGGGAAACCATTTTCTGTGTGTATCTGTCGACAGGTCACTATTCATCTGTCGACAGGTGCACTATTCATCTGTTGACAGCATACTATTCATCTGTTGACAGCTACTTGTTCCAGCAGCTTGTCTTGTTCTTTTGCACGTAGATTTTGTTGCTTGTCTTGTGTATATTCACACCTACATTAAAAGACATTCTAAGTGAGATATAATGAATACATAAGTGATCATAAGAGCAATTTTTTCACTTGATCATTTGATTCATGTCTTTGTCATTGTCATCATGTTTGAACCATTCACATAACATCAATTAGTATTGCTCATCGTCAAAAATATTTAAGCACTTGTTACATTCTTCCACATGAGAACCCAACAACAATCACACGACACAGAGGATTTTATCCTGGTTCGGACCTCCTATCCCAAGGAGTCCTATGTCTAGTCCCCAAGCAACAACTTGGGATTTCACTAACCAAGGGTACTGTCCTCCTTAAGGACCCTTACACATCCAGCCGTAGCTGGCCTTCTCTTCTAACCCCGAAGAGGTACAGCTACCACCTGTTACAATAGGTCTTCCTTCCTCAAGAAGGGAATTACAACCACCTGTTTCCAACAGGTCCTCTCTTCACAGCCCGAAGAGGAACTTCACAACAGATGTGAATAAAAGCAAATGGCCCCTAGACCAAGCTTACAACAAATGCTTGATCCGAGGCAATGTCTGAGAGAGAAATATTTTCACTAGATGAAAACTCTCAGAACTACAAAGGCTCTCCAAAAGCTAAGCAAATGAACACGGAGAGCTAAGAGCTATAGAAGATTATGGAGTGAAGCTTTTGGGGCTCTTGTTTCTGATGCTCGCAAGCTGTAGGTTGGTTCTCTGAAAGCTCTACGGTACCAAAAGTTGTTCTTCATGGAGACATCAGTCTTCTATATATCTTCTCTTGAAAAATATAGCCGTTGAAATGGCCGTTGTCTCTAAGTTTGAAGCACGTTAGACTGCATGGTCCGAGGTGTACAACATGTAAGTCTGCAGCCATTTAATGCTCTATTAGCCATGCACGCAAAGAGAAGATTCATCCAGATGTCCTTCAGCTTCTAGTTGTCCAACGTTGTATGATAAGCAAATACTTGCACACGATAAATGTCGAAGCACAAACAGCTGAACTGTCTCTATGCTTGTCAGTCAACGTTAGAAAGAATATATATCAAAATGGAAATGCCATTCTGCTATCTTGAAAAGTGTTTGCTATAGAAACATAGGAATAGAAGGCACCCAGATATGCAACGTGCAGAGATGTGTACAATCACATTAAATGCAAGGATATTAGTGAAGCACGCGGGAAGACTTTTGACTTTCACAGTATTTGAATATCATGTATGAAATCGATGTAATCCATGAAGTCGTTATGACAATGAAATAGTTGTTCAACTTATGAAATCGTTGTTTATGCAAATCGTTATACAAATATAGGTAAATCGTTGTTCAAATATAAACAAATCGTTGTTTGGGCAAATCATAAACAAATAGTTGTTCAAACATTAACAAATCGTTGTTTGAGCAAATCGTTGTTCAAACATAAACAAATTGTTGTTCAAACATAAACAAATCGTTGTTTGAGTAAATTGTTATTCAAACATAAACAAATCATTGTTTGAGCAAATCGTTGTTCAAACATAAACAAATCGTTGTTTGAGCAAATCGTTGTTCAAATATAAACAAATCGTTGTACAGATATAAGCAAATCGTTGTACAAGAGAAAGCAAATCGGTGTACAAGCAAATCGTTGTACAGATATAAGCAAATCGATGTTTTCACTTATCGAATCGTTATTGTGGTGGCTATTTCTAGCCACCATCGTGCACTGGGCCCATCATGACCCAGCCCAGTCCGGCAGGCAAACGTGGCCCTATCTCAAGGCGCCAAGGCGTTTCAAGAGCGGCTTCAAGGATCTGTGTTCGGTTCCTGTATTCAGGTACCAACGGGACCCAATAGCCGCTTCCGGGCACCGCCCAGCCTGTTCGGACAAAGGCCCTTCCTTCCGAGTAGGGTCTGCTCGGTTCGCTCCCTGAATCCCTTCTGCACGGACAACACTTCCTTGCATTAGGCATCTGACAGCAAGCTAGGCCTCCGGGAGCCAAGTGCCGAGCAGCGGGTTTAGCTACCAAACAGCAGGTCTGCCTCACCGAATGGGCTACCTGCTCAGTACCTTCCTCCCAGGATGAAGCGGAGTGGCCCTTCGTCACCTTATGACAGTTACAACGGCTACGCCATGCGCGCCCCACGATCAAGTGGTGCGTTAACTGCCCAGCTCCTCAACGGACGCCTCAACGCGTAACCCCTCGGGGAGGACGCTAACAGGCGCACCCTTTGCGGCATTGATCAGGGACGTTCCGTCCCTCTCCCTTAGCACTCCAGCCTATAAAAGGCACTGGTAAGCCTCCAGGCAGTGGTACGTGATCCAAGGCACTCTTGCTCACACAAGCATGTGCGCTCCACACACGAGAACTCTCTTCCTCTCAAGTCTCATACTGACTTAGGCATCGGAGGGTTCCCCCCGGTTCTTCAACCCCCCCCCCCTTGATTCCATTCTGGTTTTGCAGGCTTCTGTCCGCACCGGCAACCGTCTTCTTCCCTCTCAAGTGTAGGCCCAGCAGGTTCCGACCCAAACCAGAAAAAGCCTCCACACTTTTGGCGCCGTCTGTGGGAAAGGACAACAGTCATGGCTCGCAGACGATCCTCGTACCAGAACGTAGGGAGCCGTATGACAAGGTCCCGCCAGTCGCAGGCGGACTCCCGTCAACGCACTCCCCCCGTCGACGTCGCTGTAGCCCCTGCTGCCGTGACCGGGGGCATCCTAGCACCCGCCGCCGTCGTGCTTGCAACCGCCTTGGAGATGGCAGAACTCCGGGGACAGATGCAGCAGCTGACGGGCATCTGCTTGGGCCTCCAGGCCCAACTTGCCGGGCAGCCTGCCTCGGTTGCCTCCGCTCCACGGGAGCGCCAGGCAGAATCGTCTCACCGGCGATCACGTGCGCCTCCTGGCCCAGCGGGGTCGATTCAGGAGCAGCACGTTGATTCACCGCGGAGGTCGCGCCGCGCTCCGTCTGGTGAGCGAGCCCCGGAGCGCCGTTGTCGTTCGCCCCATCGTTCTGCGGCGATCTCGCTCCTGCCGCGCTCGGTCGTGGGAGCCAACTCCCACAAGTTTGGCCATGCGGATTCGGCCCACTCCGAATTGGAGTTGGCCAGGCGCTTGCGCCGCGTCGTCGACTTGGAACATCATGTGGACGCGATGGTCCAGCGTGCTGAGGGGAAGGCTCCGGCCGAAGAGGACCTGAACTTCCGCTCCCCATTCATTGTGGAGATCCTGGAGGCTCGGGTCTCTCCCAAACTCCCTCTCCCTGCCATCACGTCGTACGACGGTACTTCTGATTCCGCGGATCACATCCACGGGTTTGAGTCGCATATGGTGTTCCACGGAGCATCTGATGCAGCCAAATGCCGGGCCTTTCCGGCCACCTTGAAGGAAACTGCTCGGGCTTGGTTCAAATCCCTCCCCGTAGGTTCCATCTCATCCTTCCACCAGCTGAAGAAGTCCTTTCGGGACAACTTCCTGGGTGGAAGATCACAGCCGCGCACTGCGGCCTCCCTTCTTGATGTTCGGCAATAGAAGGGAGAAGCGCTCTGGGACTACGTCAAGAGGTTCCAGACTGAGGCGCTTCGCATCCCACGCCTCGACGTCCCGCTGTCCACCAGTGCCATGATCCAGGGCACTCGTGATGGTTTCCTGTAGAGGACGCTGGGAGTACAGCAGCCTTCCACTCTTGCTGAGCTCCTCTCCACTGCACAACGCCACGCGGCGTGTGAAGAAAGTCTGGCTGCTGGCAGGACGGAGCACGGAGAGTCAACGGACAAGAAGAGGCCTTCCGACAACGGTTTCGACCGCGATCAGAAGAAAGGGCGGCACAACGGCGACTCACCGTGCCGACCACGCCCCTTCACCGACTACACACTGCTGACGGTGGCACCCGAACAGATCCTAGCAGAGATCAGGGACGAACCATATGTTCGGTGGCCACCAAGGATACGCTCCGATCCTCGGCGGCGGAACCAGGAGAAGTACTGTCACTTCCACCATGACCATGGCCACGATACCTCTGAATGCCGCCAGCTTAAAGACAAAATCGAATCCCTCATTAAGCGTGGCTACCTCGGACGGTTCGTGCGCCGGAATGAAGACCGCCCCAGACGCCGATTGCAGACTCCCAAGCAACCGATCAACAACGAGCCCAACGGGCAAGAAATCAACGTGATTGCAGGAGGGTTCGGCGCAGGAGGAGAGAGCACTCAGAGCCGACGCGACTATGCAAGGCGAGTGCATGTCATGGACAGACCATCGATACCTCGGCCGGCTCCTTATCCCCCTAGTCCCGCGCACGCACAGTCTAAGGGGGCCATAACCTTCTCAGACGAAGATCTTGTAGGGGTTACCACCCCGCACACTGATACGTTGGTCGTTTTGGCAACCATCAATCACTATAATGTGCGCAGGATTCTGGTAGATAATGGAAGTGCCCCCGATGTGTTGTCTTATGACTGTTATCTTCTTATGGGCCTGAAAACTGATTAGCTCACCCCTGTAGAATCGCCCTTGTTCGGATTTTCGGGGGTGTCGGTTCAGCCTATGGGTAGAGTTCGCCTCCCGATAACCCTTGGGACGGCTCCAAAGTGTGTGACCAAGGTGGTGGATTTCTTGGTCATCAGGAACATGCCTGGCTACAATGCAATCCTTGGTAGAGGTCTGATCGGGCGAATCAAGGCGGTGCCTTCGTCTCTCCATCAGAAAATGAAGTTCCCCACCCCGTGTGGGGTCGGCGAGGTGCTCGGATGCCAGCGTGAGTCTCGACGGTGTTATGTCCTTTCTCTAAGGGACAAGAAGCCACTCGCGGCTCCAACGCCTGTCCTCCCACCAGCCGACCAGCCTTCCACAAGCTGCGGAACTCCTGCCGAAGACCTACTTCCAGTCCAAGTTGATAGCGACCCCGAACACGTCCTATACATTGGCACGTTACTAGCGGAAGCAGAGCAGCAGCAGTATAGAAGTTTCTTGCTAGCTAATCTGGACGTGTTCGCATGGTCCGACGACGAATTTCCAGGCATCCCTCCGGAGGTAATGGTGCATCGCCTCCGTCTGGATCCACGGGTCCCACCGGTTCAGCAAAGGAGGAGACCTGTCAACCAAGAGCAGCAGACCGTGATCCGTGATCACGTTGTCAAAAGCTGGGCAGTTGGGCTCCTCCGGGAAGCCCAATACCCAAGATGGATCTCCAACGTGGTCCTCGTGCGCAAAGCCACTGGTAAATGGCGCGTATGCGTGGATTACAAGGACCTTAACAAAGCGACGCCCAAGGATAACTTCCCACTGCCTCGCATCGATCAGCTGGTAGACACTACATCCAGGCACGAGCTCCTCAGCTTTTTGGATGCCTACTCTGGGTATCACCAGATCAGTATGCATCCCCCAGATCAGGACGCCACCACGTTTGTCACAGACTTGGGGTTATACTGTTTCACCAGGATGCCCTTCGGTCTGAAAAACGCGGGTGCAACGTACCAGCGGTTGGTCAACAAGATGTTCGAGCAGCAAATTGGGCGCAATATGGAGGTCTACGTCGGCGACATGTTGGTCAAAATGCTTCCGAGCACTGACCACATCTTTGACCTCGAAGAGACCTTCGCAATTTTGCGAAGGTACAATATGAAGCTCAACCCAGCCAAGTGTGCGTTTGGAGTACGCTCAGGGAAGTTCCTCGGCTTCCTCGTTTCGAATAGAGGAATAGAGGCCAACCCTGAGAAGATCCAAGCAATACTTGAAATGAGCAGTCCAAAAATGGTACGCGACGTCCAACGTCTGACTGGACGGCTAGCCGCACTCAACCGGTTCATGTCCCGAGCAGCAGAGAGGAGCTTCACCTTCTTCAAATTGCTGCGAGGACCCAGAGGCTCCTCACAGCAAGGGGGGCATGTACGGTGGACTGAGGACTGTGAGGCCGCCTTCGCAGAGTTGAAGGCCTATCTCGCAGCCCCACCTGTCCTCTCGAAACCTGTGCTTGGGGAGCCTTTGTTCGTATACCTTTCGGTTACCGAGCACTCCATCAGCGCAGTGTTGATCAGAGAGGAGGGAGCGGCCCAGCGCCCCGTTTACTACATCAGCAGGGTCCTTCAAGAAGCTGAAAGGAGGTACCCCCGAGTAGAAAAACTCACCCTTGCCCTGGTCACGGCTGCCCGGAAGCTCAGGCCCTACTTCCAGGCCCACACGATAACAGTTCTCACCGATCAACCGCTGAAATCTATTCTATAGCGACCGGAAGCTTCCGGCTGGCTTATCAAATGGGCCATCGAGCTAGGCGAATTTGATATTAGCTACTGTCCAAGGACGGCCATTAAAGCACAAGCATTGGCGGATTTCGTCGCAAATGTACCCTCCCTACCGAGCAGGATCCTCTGCTGGCCGACGAGCCCCCATGGGAGCTCTACGCCGATGGATCCTCATGTGTCACAGGGAGCGGGGCTGGCCTGGTCCTCACCTCTCCGGAGGGTTTAGAGTTCCAATACGCCCTTCGGTTTCGCTTTGCGGCCTCCAACAATGTGGCCGAATACGAGGCGCTACTGTCCGGAATCCGAATGGCGAGGCACCTCGGAGCCCTTCGACTCAGAGCCTTCAGTGACTCCCAATTGGTTGCCGGCTAGGTGAATGGACAGTTCGAAGCAAGGGAGCCACGAATGGCCCAGTACCTTCAACAGGTCAAGAGCCAAGCAGAAGGCCTCCTTTACTTCGAAGTCATACACGTTCCACAGGAGCAAAATGCGTGAGCTGATGCACTTGCCAAGATGGCATCTTCAGGTGACATCGCCCCTTCTCGCTCCATATTTATTGAAGAGCTCGTTGCACCGAGCACTGAAGTGGATGTAGCGGCTATTGGGTCCGATCCCCCAGCTCCGAGTTGGATGGACCCTCTCTTGGCCTATCTGCTTCGAGGCGAGCTTCCCCCTGAGTAGAGCGAAGCTCGAAGGTTAGACTGTGTTCTCAGCGTTTCACCCTCATAGAAGGCAAGCTCTACCGACGGTCCCTTTCAAGACCTCTCTTGCGGTATCTCAGCCCTGAAGAGGCCCTGGCGGCTACCGAAGAGGTTCATGAGGGGTTGTGCGGAAGCCACTTGGGGGGCAGAACGCTGGCACGTAGCATCATCCGAGTAGGATTCTGGTGGCCCTCTCTGAAAAAGGACTGTATGTCTTTTGTTAGAAGGTGCCCAGAATGCCAGAAGTTCGAACAGCTCATTAAGCAACCGGCCGAACAACTCCATACGTTGTTCGAGCCTCGCCCTTTCGCTAGGTGGGGCATTGATATACTGGGTCCCTTCCCAGAGGCCCAGGGTCGGAAGAAGTTCTTGTTTGTGGCCATCGACTACTTCACCAAGTGGGTCGAAGCAGAACCCGTTGCCACAATCATCGAACAAGCCACGTGGAAGTTCGTTTGGAAGAACCTCCTCTGCAGGTTTGGCATCCCAAGGGTGATTACCTCAGACAACGGGAAGCAGTTCGATATCACCTTCTTCAAGCAGAAGTGTGCCGAACTTGGCATCTACAACCACTTCACTTCCGTGGCACATCCTCAGGCCAACGGTCTGGTCGAAAACGCCAACCGTACGCTGCTGCAAGGGATCCGTACGAGAGTCGAAGCTACTGGTAGTTCGTGGGTTGAGGAGCTCCCTAATGTGTTGTGGTGTCACCGAACAACTGCTCGGGTAGCCACAGGGGAGACCCCTTTCCACTTGGCCTACGGTACAAGGTCGTCGTACCTCTGGAAGTGGCTCTCCCCACCCTTCAGACAACTCACTTCGATGAGACCGCCAATAATCGCGCGCTCAGGGAAAATCTAGACATGCTTGGCGAACGCCAAAACGACGCCAGCATCAGACTAGTTTCCTATCAACAGCACCTGGCGCAGTATTATAACTCCCGTGTTCGGGAAAGGAGTTTCTTCGAAGGGGACTTCGTTCTTCGCCGCTGCTTGGCATCGGATCCCCGAAGAGCAGTCGGAAAACTCGCCCCCAAGTGGGAAGAACCATATCAGGTCATCCAGGTCCTTGGAAAAGGCTCTTACAAGCTAACTACTCCTAGTGGCGGGGCCATACCCAGAACCTGGCATGTATCAAATTTGAAGACTTATTATTTATAAAAGCCTTCTGTTCGGCATCCTACTTCTCTCCTACCAGTTATTTGGTCGGCTAGAGACGAAGTCAAAATATCCTTATCTCAATACCTTTAGCTCACAAGGATGTAAAGACATCTCCTAGTATGAAGATGTTCCGCAAGCACCCCAGGTCAGAACACCCGCAGTTCATAGCAACCTGTGCGGTAATTGCGAACATTTCTAAACGACCAACGAATTCCAGTTCGGACAGAACACTCACAAGGTGAGGAGATAGAAAAAGTGAAGCCACTTTTTGAAAAAAAAGAGAGATCTATTCAGATTTTTTAAAAAAGCTCACTTTGGCTGAGCTGCCAAGCAAAAAGGAGAGGATATTCAAGGGGCCTGCTTAGAGGTACCGACGCCATCATCTGCAGGAGGCATTCGCCCTGACTGGGACTGGGCAAAGTGCACTCCGTCTAAACGTGCGTCCTGGGTACAGCGCCGACACTCCCCTACAGCAGCCTCGAAAGCTTCTCGGGCACGTTCTGTCCAAGCAAGCTTCTCCCCGAACTCCTTTCCGGCTTCGAGGCCCACCTTGTAGCAACGGGCCCCAAACTACTCTAGGTCCTTTTTGAAGTTAGGACCTTCTTTGTACTCCGTCACTGCTTGAGTCCTGGCTTCGGCTAACACCTTCGCGATTGCCTCCTTTGCGGCTCGGGCAACGGTCAGGTTGAGCTCGGACGCTTGGAGGGCATCTTGGAGGCTTTTCACCTCCTGTAAAAGTTCAGCCTCGCGAGCCCAGTGCTTAGTGACCAGATCGTCGCAGAAGGCCGTTTCCGCCTCCCACATCTGCTTCTGGTTTGGGCACGCAGGGCAAGCTTCTTCAAAAGGCCCATCGAGCTCATGATGTCATCCACCAACGCCCCCACGTCGACGTTTCATCTTCGTCGTGTTCAGAGAGGTGCCCTGGGTGGTAGGCCGCACTGGAATGCTCGAGGGTCTCTCCGGGCTCAGGTCTTGACACCGTACCATCCTATCCAGATAGGATGTGGACGGGCACAAGGGCAGAACCCTCGAAGCATCACTCCCAAGCCTTCCCAGTGTGGCCTCCAGCATCGCCTGAGAGGGGAGCTCGGATGACTTCCCTTTTAGTACTGCGGAGAGAGGTCTCCGGTCCTCCCCAGAACTGACGGCCTCCTCAGCAGAAACTGGTTGCTCGATCAAGATTTCTGCCCTCCTAGCAGTCTCAGCAGCAGCATCAGAAACCTCCTTGCGACCCTCTGTCACCAAGGCAACCTCCTCGGCCGCTTGCGCGGCCTCTCCAACTTCCGTGGAGACCAAAGTGGCTGACGGTGCTTCCTCTACCGCAACCATTTTTGTGGAGGGCAGGGGGGCACGGCAACCACAACGGCTTCCTTCTGTGGGGCTGTCGTCTTCCCAGTTGGAGTGGCCCCACAGCCGAAGCAGTCGCCTCCTCGGGGACATCCTTCTCTGGCACTTCGCGGCGTGGAGAGATCCCCTCCCTGGCAGTAGAGGTCTCTTCATTACCTTCGCCCCTTCGAGCAAAGGTCTCCGCAGCATCATCTCCGGTGCCTCTAGTGCTCGACGCCGCTGTTCGGGCAACTTCCTCCTCACGACCCTCGCTGGGGCCCGGCGGCGCGGACACTTCTCTCTGCTCTTCAGCAATGCTCTCTGACCCATCACTTACCACGACGAGCCCGAGCTCGGTTTCCATCCTCTGCGCGACCTCCAGACGGACCACGGGGAGCATCCGCGGTGCTTCCTGTTCGGCCGACCCAGCAGCCTTGCGCTTCTTGCGCAGTAGCAACTGCGCCTCATCGACCTCCTCTTCGGTCCCCTCTTCACTTTGTTGAGGGGCAGCTAGGACCAGCCTCTACTTCTTCCGAGCACGGAGCTGGTCTGCGTCCTCCGCACCCCCGTCAAGCAGCGTCGGCCTCTTCTTCATAACAACGGAAGGCCGAGTCGCCCCTTCGCCCTCCTCTAACGAAGGCGGAGCTCTTGCTGAAACCAACTCTATGGTGGCCTTCTTCTTTAAACGAATTTTTTCGGGCCTCTTCTCAGGGACCCGTGCGCCTTCCGGGCGTCCCTTGGTAGGTGAAGGCGCCACCAATGCGGTTGTTACCGCAGTTCCAACCCTTACAGCCGAGGGGACCCAGACAACAGCAGCGAGGTCGTCGTCCTCATATACCATGTGGGCCATAACTGGGATCTGTTCGGAGAAATCCTCGTTCGCCTCTTGATCCCTCCCAGCCTCCAACTCTGTAGCGGCTGCAAAAAGGAGGAAGTTGTTAGAACACAAGTTCGAGCACTTACTCCATGGTTTGCTCAACCATGCTGAACAAGCGAGAACTCTGTCAAGTAGCCCTCTCCGTTCCTCACACCGGCCCGGAGCAGGCTATTTGACGCCCTCGCCTCATCTTGGATCAGCTTGGGGAAGCTGTCCTTCTGTGCTGATCGGATAACAGTGGGGAACCCCCACTCTGCACTGTCCCGACGCTGGACAAGAACAACCTGTCCATCCAGCCTTTGTTGTTGGAATATTTGCTGGACAGTTGTATGTGCATCATGTCCGTTCGGTGCTTGGCGTAGTAGACATCCGTCCCCAATGACCGCGAAGCAGAAAGCTTGAAATGTGCTCGAAACACATCCACCGAGCCCCGGATCTACTTGATTCTGCAAATGACGCTGAATATGCGGATGTATCTCCAGGTGTTTGGGGTCAGTTGGATCGGAGAAACTTCCCAACGGTTCAGCAGCGCCTTCGCCACCTCCGGCAACGGCGGTCGGAGTCCCGCCTCCATGTGATCCACGGAGAGGGGAAGACAACCTGGTTTGTTCACCAGGTATGACTCTCCTTCCTTTGCGTCGACAATCTCGTATTCGTCGCGATATGAAAGCGCTCTCGGAGCCCACTGTAGTGGCAGTATCATGGCCCGCTAGATGCAGAGACGGTGACCCCACTCGCTCCGGCGACTGTAACCGCCTTCCCCTTGCTTGCCATCGCCGTAAGTTGCGGAGGAGAACAGCGAACAGGAGAAGGCGCAAGGAAGAAGGCGACTGAGAACCTAAAGGGGCACGAAAGCTCTCAAACAAAGAAGCTCTGAGGAATTTCGAAGGCGTGAGTCCCGCCTTCGCCCTCTCCCCCTTATAAGGAAATAGGGGCGTGAAATTCAAAGCGGGCCAGAGGCGGTGTTTCCCCCCGCTCCAAGTCACTTCTTGGGTGCATCATGGTGACCGTTCGTCTGGAGTGCGCAGCGTTCGTGGTTTGACACGACCCCCGCACTCATCACAAAAGCTCTGCGTTCGAGGGAAACCCCCAAATCATGTCGCCATGCGGCCATTCAGATCTCCGAGGATGATACCGCATTTAAAACGGAGATGACGCCTAGGCAAGCCACCGCTCCCAACCGCTCTGGTTCTCGAATCGCTTGAGACCGTGGGGGGCAAGTGTGGTGGCTATTTCTAGCCACCATCGTACACTAGGCCCATCATGACCCGGCCCAGTCCGGCAGGCAGACGTGGCCCTATCTCAAGGCGCCACGGCGTTTCAAGAGCGGCTTCAAGGATCCGTGTTCGGTTCCTGTATTCAGGTACCAGCGGGACCCAATAGCCACTTTCAGGCACCGCACAGCCTGTTTGGACAAAGGCCCTTCCTTCCGAGCAGGGTCTGCTCGGTTCGCTCTCTGAATCCCTTCTGCATGGACAACACTTCTATCACGCCTCGACGCGGAATATCGGAGCACGAAGGCAGTTGCAAGAAAAGGGTATAGAGCGAGTACTAGACATCAAACCATTGCACATTGAATAATACTAAAGCAAATCTTTCTCATTAATAACTTTTCAAATGTCTAGTTACAACCACTAATATCAGAGCCATTCCCAAATTACATTGCAATAAAAGGAAATAACTAACTACAACTCTAAGATAACATAATGACTCGAGGGTACTCCTGGCTTCACTCTTGGTCATTCCCTTCCTCGTGAGTGTATGTGTCATCCTCGGTCTCACCTGAGAACACAACATCAAATAACGTAGGGTGAGCGATAACGCCCAGTAGGACTTAAATCTCAGGCTCAAGCAGGTTTTAAATAATTAACGCATTTAATGGCAGAGTATCTAAAGATAGCAGGTACAAGAGAGTCAAAATATAGCAAGAGATAGCACAACAGGTAACAGGATAGCACAACAGCACGAGGTCGAGTATAGTTTTCAAAAATAGCACAAGTATCGAGTATAGCACGAATAGCAGGATGGCCATAGCACAACTAGCACAAGTATAATAATAGCACGATGAGTATAGCACTTGTTTGTCATTCTAGACATCGAGAGAGTATAGCACGTTTTGTGTTTTTGATTGTCATATAGATAGTCGAGATAGATAGCACTTGAGTGTAATGCCAAACACTCTGATCATTTAACTCCCATGGGCACTAGCACTTTCGGGCACACATCCCAGGACCAGATCGGGCCTTTTATATATTGCCAGGCATTAGTTATATTGTATCTTTAGACAATCAGTCAATGGCCAATATAGAGTACCAAGAATAGTTAAGAGCACTAGATGAATAGACGAGATGGTAGAGTGAACGTGAATAGACGAGCGAGTAGAGTACAGATGAGAGCTAGTGGACATTGCACGTAATGCGACGAGTAAACAGGCGATAGTAACAGTTACACAACACGCGCACGTTGTATTGGCAGTCTGGTGGAATTCACGATCTTCCCGCTGGCCATGTTATACACAAGTCCAGAGGTCCGACGTGATTCAAGGTAAGAGCAAACTTCTAATAGCCGTTTGGATCATATCGATCCCTAAAGGGGTAATGGGTGTTAGGGTACAACCGGCTCGTCGACCATGTGGGAATCCATGATCAGAGGAGACTTACGGAGGCCTTGTGCAAGGGTTCACTAGTCCGGCGAAAGGAATATCCGACGGAGAGTTCACCACAAGCCAAGTAAAGTGTGTATATAAAAATAGGTGCTCGGCGTTCTAGAGGAATTCTAGAATAGTGGAGAGTCGATATCGGTATATAAACAACGCATGAAACGAATACAAGTCCTTTAAAATAGGGCAATTAATATACTTTATTACAATAAATTACCAGATACATTCTGAGATATTTTATGCCAGATTTCAGCCATATATGGATGGTTCATGTGTGTGCATGTGTAAGAGAAATCATAGATAGAAAAGAAGTCGTGAATATGTATTTTAAAGCATTCAATATAGCTCCATTTTAAAACAGGTGTTTTTACTGCGTGTATGACTGTTAAAAAGGTGTAAGAATTTTGTAGAAAGTGAGAGCAATAAATTTTATGGGTTTTCATTAAAAATCCTGTGAACTCGACGTACCCATGTAAGGGTCGCGACAGGGTCATGATGGAACGCAACAGGGTCCTGTACGGGTCGCGACAGGGCTATCTGCTCAGGCGGCCAGAACGCGACGGGGTCTCCTGTCGCGTTCAGAACGCGACAAGAAGAGGCGTCGCGACAGGCTTGAGAACGCGACCTGTCGGGCCGTCGCCTTCTCAGGTCCGTGGACTGAGTCTAACAGAGTTCTGCTCTGTCTTGGATTGCGGTCCAGAAATATCAGATTTTGATACAAGGTCGTTCAGAAAATCATAACTAATTGTATACACAATGAAAAATCATGAAACTAGGGGCGAATGAAACTAGACATGCGAGAGTACTTCCAGTAAATAGGAATTAGAGAGAGCACATGGTTTGAACATGGTTTGAGCATGAACAATAATGAGTAACATAGAACATGATACAAAGAGCAAGATTGATTTAATTCGCGCAACATGCTCAACAAAAATTAGGGCTTTCAAGAGCAAAAGATCCCTAACAACATGAAGTGTCTACAGTAAAAATTTCGTAGCATGGGATCAAGTGTACATGGAGATATGATTCAAACATGATGACTCGGGGTTATCATATTTGCAGAACTTCTAAAATCAAGAACAAAAGATTGGCTCGATGAAAAATTCTAAAACAAGAGGGCTTTTGTTCCTGGTGATTGGAACTACCTATAGATGGATTTGATTTGGTTTTACTTGTGAGAATACCTACCTTTGACTCGATTTATCTTCTAGGGCTTAGAACTCCAAGAACGAAGGAAGAAGTTTGATGGATCTTCCTCTCCTCGATTTCTCCTCCTCCTTGGCCTCTTCTCCACGTCCAAGAACCCCTTTGCACGAGCTAGGGCCGGCCATGAGGGTTTTGATAGCACACGAATGCGTCGTTAAACACGTGACTAACAATCTCAAAATTATTGGCCTACACTAAGTATTTTGACAATAGTTAAGTGGTGAGAGCCGAGTCGAATCCACGGAGAACTAGATTTTAGAGTTGAAAACGTTGAGTTTTTAGTTAGGAAAATAGCGTGGTGATGTTTAAACTAAGTTGCATTAAGTAAAATTAAACTAATTAAACTAGGTAAATAAAGAGAGAGAAGGAGGGAATGAGAGAACATGAGACATGATTCAACTTTACGATCTACTAAACAGTAAAAATGTTTAACAAAGAAATAACTTATTCCAGCCCCACAAACGTCAACAATTACACCAAAGAAATAGATAAAAGAAAAGAGAGAGAACAAGAGAGAGACGAAAGAGAGTAGAGAGAGACGATAGAAGAGAGAGAAACAAGAGGAGAGAGAAAATAGAGAGAAGAGAGAGAGCACGTGAGATAGAGGAGAGAGCAGAGAGAGAAGAGAGAGGCGAGAGAGATGAGAGAGAAGAGAGAGAGAAAAGAGAGAGAGCGGAGAGAGAAGAGAGAGGCGAGAGAGAGAGAGAGAAGAGAGGAGAGCGAGAGAGAGAAGAGAGAGCGAGAGAGAGGAGAGAGAAGAGAGAGAGAAAGAGAGAGAGAGAGAGAGAGGAGAGAGAGATGAGAGACGAGAGAGGAGAGGCGAGAGGAGAGAGAGGACGCCGAGAGGAGGCGCTACGCCTCTACGTGCATGCATGCACGTAGGGGCAGCGGCAGGCGCGCGGGCGGCAGGCGGGGCGGCCTGGGCGCGCGGCAAGGCGGGCGCGGGCTGAGGGCGCGTGGCGCAAGCGGGGCCCGACGCGCGGGGCAGGCGGCGCTGGTGTGCGCGGGGGGGCATGGCGCTGGCGGTCTGGGCGAGGCCGGCTGGGGCGCTGCTGCTACTATGTTGCTTACTGTGCGAGAAAGAGAGAGACCACGGGAGAGAGGAAGAAGGGAAGAAGAAAGGAGAGAAGAAGAAGAGAAAGAAGAGAGGAGGAAGGGGCTGCGGTGGTGAGAAGGAGAGAGAAAAGTAAGAGAATAGGGAATAGCCCGAGAGAGGAGGGGGAGCTTTTTTAAATAGAGAGAGAGAGAGAGAGATTTCTCTTAAAAGAGAGGTTTTTAAAATAGGGAGAAAATCTTGAGAAAAATAGAAAGAAGAGAGAGAAAGAAAAAGGAAGGTGGCTAGGGTTTTGTAACTTTTTGTATATGCCAAATTTGTCGCTGCTAGATTGCTTGGTCCATTGGCCTGTTAAGCACTTCATAAAATAGCTCATTAACCTGCAAATACAACATACAATTGAGTTTAATCAATTATCAATTTTGCAATAAAATAGTAATGGGTTATTGTAAAGATGAGGCCTATTTGACGATAAAATATTACAATTCTCGTTCATTATTGTGTAGTTATCACATCCCCCAACTTATTCATTGCTAGTCCCTTAGCAATGTACACAAGTGAATAATTGGGACTATCAATGTCACGTCCTAATAAATTAAACTATTTATCGGAAGTGACAGAATATAACACACACACGGAAAAGACACGATATCCATTCATAAAAGATAGCCTCATAAGTGTCTTATTACAAAAGTTTCCTCATTCAGATCTCCTGAGGAACAGGTCAACAGAAACTTAATACATCACATTTACTATGCTAAACACTATTGAAAACCAGCGTAATTAGCTCCTTGTAGATTGGTAGTTCACTCAGCACACTTTCCCCCTTAATCATTCATTCCATCTGGATTACCTGAAAAATAGAATTCTGTGAGCTAACTAGCTCAGTAGGATTCAAGTCTATAATCAAGGAGATCAAGATACAAGGTAAGTGACAAGAAGTTATACATGTAACCATGCTTTTGCAAACTAAACTGAGATTGCTATCTGACACTAGATAGCAAAGTTATGGAATAATGAACTCAAGATTCAAGGATTCATAGTAACATTCACGAATTGTATTGAACTCATATGAACACACAATAAAATGAAATGATGACCAATCAAACACTTAATGATGCTATGCCAAACATCCACTAATCCTTTATCGTTCCGCGCGGCCACTTAAACGAATTTGGGTGCTCCTCCCGGGACTGGACTAGCCCTTATTTGCCAAGCATAAACTCTTAGATTGAGTCCAAGACTCTCAATTTGTCATCACCACACTCTTACCTTTGTAATGAATCAAGAAAATACAAAGGTTTTACTCATAATCACTCAAGGTTTACATACAAGGAACAAGGAACTTGATTTCGACATTGATTTCTCGAAATGACAATCTCACGAAGGCAATTATGTTCGGAACTTGTAGTAATAACTCAAGGTGACAAGAAGGTTAACTTGACTGGTTTAAATGGGTGTTTTGGTAGTAAAATACATAATCTAAAGGTAGAATAACAAGTAGGACAAAGGAGTCTAATTTTCATGAAAGAACGGAGTCAAAACAAGGCTAGGAACATAGTTCAGTCATGACCTGTCGACAGGCCTTGATCTGCTGTCGACAGGGCTGCCCTGCCAGAGCTGGGTTTTCAGCTCTGTGTGTACCTGTCGACAGCAAGCCTGGGCCTGTCGACAGGTACACTCAGGCTGAAAGTCCTGGGTTCTGGCCAGGGGTTCCTGTCGACAGGTAGACCTTCGTCTGTCGACAGGGGCTATGAAATCTGTATAAAAGCCATTCCATTTGACCTCCAATGGATCTATAAAGTTACTCTAATGTTCCTAACATGATTTGGACCCTATACAAGTGTGGTTTCAAATATAAAGCTCATGGAAACATGATCTGAAAACTGAAGATCATGGGACTTAATTTACAAGGGTGTTCTAGCTAAAGGTGAACTCAACGTGGATAATAAGGAGTTTTTCTTCTTTGAACTCTTTTCTCCTCATCCTTCTACGTTGATCTTATATGAATTGAACTAACTTAAGAGTCTTACCACCTCTCAACACCTTAAGTTAGCTAAACATAGAAAAACGTTGAGGTTCTATCTAATCTACACAATAGATTCAAAACTTCTAAATTCATTCAAACGAATCAGAGCTAGTAACATGTGGTTACTATTGACTTAAGAATCAAGTAAGACATGATGTAAGGTTGATTTCTTGTCATGGATATATTTTCTAAACTTTGAAAACACATGATCAACAACATGACTCTTCCGATTTCACATTAATCTGAGTTTTCAAACTGAAGTAGTAGCATGCTTCCACATCACATGCCATTTACCAAGGAATCAAGGAATAAGGTGGCCAAAGATCTAGAGAAATAAGAAAGGAATCCTACCTTACTGAAGTGAGTGTGTGATCCTTTACTCAGAAATCCTCAGAAATAAGAGAAAGAAAATTGCACACTTGCACGTATTGTGATCTCAGTAGTTGCTCTACAATACTGAGTAGGTGAGCCTTCGTAGACCCGTTTGCATCAACACACAGCAGTAGCTTGAACAGAGCAAGACATATACGAGAAGAAGAGCCAAATGCTTCTGCTATACCCTCACTCAGATTTTCTTCAGAAGCACAACAGCATTAGAAGAAGACTGGAAAGATGTTTACGCAGCAATCTGGGGGTTATTTATAACCAAGGGCGTTGCCATGCACAATGGCACCTCACCCACCCAGGTGGCACAGTAAAACTCCTCTATCTTTTACCATTGACACGTTTGGCATGCACTTATCCCTGCCCAACACCTTAGGTAAAATTGTGTCACCCATCTCTCCCTATGGGGTGGCTCTCTCAGGGTCCTCCACGTAGCCCACTGAAATTTACCCAGAAAACCCATTGCGTAATTCCCCCAAAATTCAACTGGCCATTTGTTTCTTGAAGAAACTTACCCAAACCATATCTGATTGCCATGAAATTTTGACCATAGACTAAGATGATAGTTTTACTAATTGTGGTGATTTTTAATCAATTTTTAGATTTTATTTTGCACTAGGTGAAAAATCACCCGAAAAATGGTCGCATCGACTGTACCCTAAAATCCGTACGTCGAAAAATTCAGATAATTGCATATTAAATTTCTCCACATTTTTCTGGAAATTATGATGTTCTCGGATTTTTATTTCGATGTTGTTTTCCGGTATCGCTCTGTGGAGGCACGCATTTCGAGGTGCGACACTGGGATAATGTTCATTACCCCTAACTATGTCTATCATCAAATTTTCATATTTTAATAATAACCCTAAGGTATTTTAACTCAATTACTTCTATTTTCTCATTATTTTAAAATTTCTGGGGCGTTACAACTCTCCCCTACTAAAAAAAAAAATTGGTCCTCCAAATTTAATAACATAAAGGCAATTATACTAACCTGAAAATAATTCTGGATATTTTGTCTTGATGGCATCTTCTAGTTCCCATGTGGCCTCCTCTTGTCCTCGCCTGCTCCATTGAATCTTCAATAAGGGAACTTCCTTGTTTCGAAGTTGTTTGATTTTTCGATCAAGGATCTGCACCGGTCTTTCCTCATATGCCAGATTTTCTTGTATCCCCAGATTTTGGTATTCAATAATATGTTCCGGATCATACACATATTTCCTCAACATTGACACATGAAAAACATCATGTACGTTAGATAATTGTGGTGGAAGTGCCAGTTGGTACGTCATTTCCCCAACTCTTTTCAGTATTTCAAACGGTCCAATATATCTTGGACTCAATTTTCCCTTAATACCAAATCTTTTGATTCCTCTCCGGGGTGATACTTTAAGAAACACATGTTCTCTTGCTTGGAATTCTAGCTCTCTTCTTCTTTGATCAGCATAGCTTTTCTGTCGATCTTGAGCAGCTTTCATCCGATCTCGTACCAACTTAATAATTTCTGTTGTTTCTTGAATCATTTCGGGTCCAAGAATATGTGATTCCTTCAGTTCCACCCAACACAATGGTGATCTACATTGCCTGTCATACAAGGCTTCAAATGGTGCCATTTGAATAGTTGACTGGTAGCTATTATTGTAGGCAAACTCCATTATTGCTAAATGAGTATTCCAGTCGTTTCCAAACTCCAATATGCACATATCTTCAATGATCTAATTTACTCGTTCTGTCTGTCCGTCGGTTTGAGGATGAAAAGCAGTACTAAACTTTAACTTAGTCCCCAATGCATCTTGTAATTCTCTCCAAAAATGTGAAGTAAATCTTGCATCTCTGTCAGAAATTATGTCTTTTGGAATCCCATGCAATCGGACAATTTCTTTCATGTACAAGGCTGCTAGAATATTGACGGACCATCTTGTTTTAATTGCCAAGAAATGGGCTGATTTAGTAAGGCGATCAATAATTACCCATATTGCATCGAATCCACTTCGTGTCCTGGGCAGTCCGACAATGAAATCCATACCAATGCTATCCCATTTCCATTCCGGTACTTCAAGTGGTTTTAACTTTCCTGCCGGTTTCTGGTGTTCGGCTTTAACCTTCTGACAGGTCAAACATCTCGCTACAAAATCCACAATATCCTTTTTCATGTTACACCACCAAAATGCTTTTTCAGATCTTGATACATCTTGACAACTCCTGGATGAATCGTATAATGTGATCGATGAGCTTCTTCCAAGATTTGCTTCTTGATTTCAGAATTATCTGGTACACATAATCTGTTTGAAACCGAAGATTTCCATGCTCATCTTCATTAAAATCAGATCTGAAAGCCAATTTTTCTCTAGTTTCTGTCAACATAGGATCATTGTTCTGTTGTTCTCTAATTTGCTTTAGCAAATCTGATTGCACCATCATGTTATCAATTACAACTCTTGCTTCCTGCAGTTTAGTCTTTAAGCTCAATGTAGAAAACTCTTCTAACAACTTCCATTCCTTTACTTGCAATTGACATACCTTGGTTACAGGATTTCTACTGAGTGCATCGGCCACAGTGTTACCTTTCCCTGGATGATATTCTATTTTGAAGTCATAATCTTTGATATACTCCATCCATCTTCTTTGTCTCATATTCAATTCTTTCTGAGAGAACAAATATTTGAGACTCTTGTGATCGGAGTACACTATAAATTGGTTGTCATACAAATAGTGTCTCCAGAGTTTAAGAGCAAAAACTACTGCGGCTAATTCCAAATCATGTACTGGGTAATTCTTCTCATGAGTTTTCAATTGCCTAGAGGCATAAGCAATAACCCTTCCTTCCTGCATCAATACACATCCCAGTCCAATACCCGAGGCATCAGTGTAGACTTCAAATATTTTTCCTTCTACCGGCAAGGCTAAAATTGGTGCGGTGGATAAACATTCCTTTAACAGCTGAAAGGCTTGTTCACAACTTTCATTCCATATAAATGCAGTTCCTTTTCTAGTTAACTGTGTAAGTGGTGAAGCAATTCTAGAAAAATCCTTGACAAATCGCCGGTAGTAACTGGCCATGCCTAAAAAGCTTCGTACTTTCGTAAGATTCTTAGGCTGCTCCCATTTCTGTATAGTTTCTACTTTTGATGAGTCCACCGATAATCCTTCTTCAGAAATGATATGCCCTAGGAACATTACTTGTTTCAACCAAAACTCACATTTACTGAACTTCGCATATAATTTGTGATCCGTAATAATTGTAAAGTAATTCGCAAATGTTCTTCATGCTCTTCTATACTCTTAGAGTAGATCAATATATCATCTATAAATACAACCACAAATTGATCTAAATAAGATCTGAACACATCATTCATCAAGCGCATAAATGCAGCAGGTGCATTTGTCAATCCGAATGGCATTACTACAAATTCGTAGTGTCCATACCGTGTTCTAAAAGCCGTTTTATGGATATCCTGCTCCTGAATTCTTAGTTGGTGGTATCCAGATCTTAAATCAATCTTGGAGAAATAATGTGCTCCAGACAGTTGATCGAATAGATCATCAATTCTTGGAAGTGGATACTTGTTCTTTATAGTCAATTGATTCAACTGTCGGTAATCTATGCATAATCTCATAGATCCATCCTTCTTCTTCACAAATAATACTGGAGCACCCCAAGGTGAAGTACTTGGTCTAATAAACCTTTTTCTATCAATTCTAATAATTGCCTCTTTAACTCTTTCAACTCTTCCATGGACATTCTGTATGGTGTTCTTGAAATTGGTGTAGCTCCCGGTACCAATTCAATTGAGAAATTTACTTCTCTGCTAGGTGGTAAACCAACAAGTTCTTCGGGAAATACATCAGGAAATTCCCTTACCACTGGAATATTTTCCAACCCTGAAATATTCTGATTTATCACGGTTACAGAAACTAAGTATCCTTGACAACCTTTTTGTACCAATTTACATGCTTTCACCGCTGATATTATAGGTATTTTCCTGGTGCAAGGTTCATCAAAAGTTATGGGAGTGATTTCCTTTCCTAGAAAGGTTACTTGTCTTAATTGACAATCCAAGTTTGCATGATACTTAGATAGCCAATCAATCCCAAGAATCACATCATAATCCCACATTTCAAGACATATTAGATCACCCGGCAAATTATGGTCCTTGACTAAGATTTGACTATTAGGGTAATATTCCTTAAGTTTCTTACCCTCACTTAAAGGTGTTGCAACCTCAAGTTGCGTGAGAAGTGGAACTGATTGCACTTCCAAAGACTTAGCAAACTCATAACTGATAAAAGAATGTGTTGCTCCTGAATCAAATAATACATATGCAGGTCTTGAGTTTACTAGTAATGTACCTTCTATCAGTCCGCCTTCTGGTGGAGATTCTGATTCCACTTCTTGCACGGCTTGTAGTCTACCCTGCTTTGCTCGAACATTTGAATTTGCTGGCGCATTTTTAATCATAGGACAATCCAAAATTCGATGTTGAGTACTCCCACATTTCAGACATGCACCCAATCTACGCCAACAGTTTTCAGTCTTATGACCACTACGGTGACAATGCTTACATATATCTTTGTTTGCAACCGGAGCCTTCCCTGCCTTCTTATTTGCTTGCTGAACTTTTGGGGCATTCCCCGACTCGAACTTCCTCTTACGGTCTGAGGATCCTTCCCCAGACTTTCCCCTGATCTTATCCACAGTATCATTAGCAGCTTCTAGTGCTAAGGCCCTTTTAACCATCTCTGAATATGAGGTAATCAAATGAGGAGTTAGCTGCATAATGAAAATGGGACGCAATCCATTCATAAACCTTTGGCTTTCAATTTCTCTGTCGATATTAGATGAGGGGCATACTTTGACAATCGGGCAAACTGAGCTTCATATTCCGATACAGACATTCTGAGTTGTTTTAAATTAGCAAACTCATTAGCTTTCCTTTCTTGAACTACCTCAGAAAAATATTGATCATTAAACAACTCAACAAATTCTTCCCAATCAACTTGCTTTGGATCTTCCAAAGTAGACTCCACAGTTTCCCACCACGCTCGTGCATCACGATCTAACTGAAATGTTGCTAAACGTATCTTCTCTTCTTCAGTACATCGAATTACATTAAAGATTCTTTCCATACCCTTCAACCAATTTCCGCCTCGTCGGATCGGTGCTTCCTGCAAATCTTGGAGGATCCAAACTTCGAAAATCCTTAAAGAGACTTGCTCCATTATGACTGTTACTCTTAGCTACATTTCTCATTACTCGCGTCAAATCATGCATTGAATTCTCCATTCTTTTCCAGTTGGCATCCCCACCATCCATGACAAGATTTGATAAAAATCTGAAACATCCAATAGAACATACATTAATTTCACAATCCATCCACTAGCATTCATCACATATACATGTTGCAAATCCATAGAATGCACCACTTCATTCATTGATCGATATTTACATCAAAATGTACATTCATGATTAGCAACTAAAACTAATACCGTCTTCTACTTCCCACCTTTCCACATTACAAAAACATACTCCTTAAGCCTCTCACTCCCATACACTTGGGAGTTACATATATACAATCAGTGTTTACACCAAAAAGAGAGGTATACAAAAGATGAGTGGTTTAAGTCTTCTCCTAGTTTCGGGTCAGATCTATGACAACTTCAGCAGGTTGCGGCTGCTGAACTTCATCAGTTCCGTGGTATAGCTCCCTTGCCGCATCCGTCATGGCCTCCCAATATCCCTCAAACTGGTGGAGCAACATGTCTTGCCCCAGCTGGAGATTTCCAACCTATACATGACTTGGGTCATTACATCTAGTGCGGCACTAGGATTTCCAGCAAGAAATGCACCCGCGGTCAAGTTAAGCACCTCTTCCTTGATCTGGACATGGGCTTCACGTTGGGCTTGAGCATGTAGCTCTATATCCTGACGGAGCATCTCCAAGGCTGCTACCAACCTTTGCTGAGCACTCATGTCCATTCTGAAATAATTAATAGGTTAAGCATTTACATGATTAGCAAAATCATGCTAACTAATCCCATGTTTCTACCCCAACTCACTGATTTCCCTAGGTTTATCGAACTAAGGCTCTGATACCAATTAATCTGTCACGTCCTAATAAATTAAACTATTTATCGGAAGTGACAGAATATAACACACACACGGAAAAGACACGATATCCATTCATAAAAGATAGCCTCATAAGTGTCTTATTACAAAAGTTTCCTCATTCAGATCTCATGAGGAACAGGTCAACAGAAACTTAATACATCACATTTACTATGCTAAACACTATTGAAAACCAGCGTAATTAGCTCCTTGTAGATTGGTAGTTCACTCAGCACACTTTCCCCCTTAATCATTCATTCCATCTGGATTACCTGAAAAATAGAATTCTGTGAGCTAACTAGCTCAGTAGGATTCAAGTCTATAATCAAGGAGATCAAGATACAAGGTAAGTGACAAGAAGTTATACATGTAACCATGCTTTTGCAAACTAAACTGAGATTGCTATCTGACACTAGATAGCAAAGTTATGGAATAATGAACTCAAGATTCAAGGATTCATAGTAACATTCACGAATTGTATTGAACTCATATGAACACACAATAAAATGAAATGATGACCAATCAAACACTTAATGATGCTATGCCAAACATCCACTAATCCTTTATCGTTCCGCGCGGCCACTTAAACGAATTTGGGTGCTCCTCCCGGGACTGGACTAGCCCTTATTTGCCAAGCATAAACTCTTAGATTGAGTCCAAGACTCTCAATTTGTCATCACCACACTCTTACCTTTGTAATGAATCAAGAAAATACAAAGGTTTTACTCATAATCACTCAAGGTTTACATACAAGGAACAAGGAACTTGATTTCGACATTGATTTCTCGAAATGACAATCTCACGAAGGCAATTATGTTCGGAACTTGTAGTAATAACTCAAGGTGACAAGAAGGTTAACTTGACTGGTTTAAATGGGTGTTTTGGTAGTAAAATACATAATCTAAAGGTAGAATAACAAGTAGGACAAAGGAGTCTAATTTTCATGAAAGAACGGAGTCAAAACAAGGCTAGGAACATAGTTCAGTCATGACCTGTCGACAGGCCTTGATCTGCTGTCGACAGGGCTGCCCTGCCAGAGCTGGGTTTTCAGCTCTGTGTGTACCTGTCGACAGCAAGCCTGGGCCTGTCGACAGGTACACTCAGGCTGAAAGTCCTGGGTTCTGGCCAGGGGTTCCTGTCGACAGGCAGACCTTCGTCTGTCGACAGGGGCTATGAAATCTGTATAAAAGCCATTCCATTTGACCTCCAATGGATCTATAAAGTTACTCTAATGTTCCTAACATGATTTGGACCCTATACAAGTGTGGTTTCAAATATAAAGCTCATGGAAACATGATCTGAAAACTGAAGATCATGGGACTTAATTTACAAGGGTGTTCTAGCTAAAGGTGAACTCAACGTGGATAATAAGGAGTTTTTCTTCTTTGAACTCTTTTCTCCTCATCCTTCTACGTTGATCTTATATGAATTGAACTAACTTAAGAGTCTTACCACCTCTCAACACCTTAAGTTAGCTAAACATAGAAAACCGTTGAGGTTCTATCTAATCTACACAATAGATTCAACACTTCTAAATTCATTCAAACGAATCAGAGCTAGTAACATGTGGTTACTATTGACTTAAGAATCAAGTAAGACATGATGTAAGGTTGATTTCTTATCATGGATATATTTTCTAAACTTTGAAAACACATGATCAACAACATGACTCTTCCGATTTCACATTAATCTGAGTTTTCAAACTGAAGTAGTAGCATGCTTCCACATCACATGCCATTTACCAAGGAATCAAGGAATAAGGTGGCCAAAGATCTAGAGAAATAAGAAAGGAATCCTACCTTACTGAAGTGAGTGTGTGATCCTTTACTCAGAAATCCTCAGAAATAAGAGAAAGAAATTGCACACTTGCACGTATTGTGATCTTAGTAGTTGCTCTACAATACTGAGTAGGTGAGCCTTCGTAGACCCGTTTGCATCAACACACAGCAGTAGCTTGAACAGAGCAAGACATATACGAGAAGAAGAGCCAAATGCTTCTGCTATACCCTCACTCATATTTTCTTCAGAAGCACAACAGCATTAGAAGAAGACTGGAAAGATGTTTACGCAGAAATCTGGGGGTTATTTATAACCAAGGGCGTTGCCATGCACGATGGCACCTCACCCACCCAGGTGGCACAGTAAAACTCCTCTATCTTTTACCATTGACACGTTTGGCATGCACTTATCCCTGCCCAACACCTTAGGTAAAATCGTGTCACCCATCTCTCCCTATGGGGTGGCTCTCTCAGGGTCCTCCACGTAGCCCACTGAAATTTACCCAGAAAACCCATTGCGTAATTCCCCCAAAATTCAACTGACCATTGTTTCTTGAAGAAACTTACCCAAACCATATCTGATTGCCATGAAATTTTGACCATAGACTAAGATGATAGTTTTACTAATTGTGGTGATTTTTAATCAATTTTTAGATTTTATTTTGCACTAGGTGAAAAATCACCCGAGAAATGGTCGCATCGACTGTACCCTAAAATCCGTACGTCGAAAAATTCAGATAATTGCATATTAAATTTCTCCACATTTTTCTGGAAATTATGATGTTCTCGGATTTTTATTTCGATGTTGTTTTCCGGTATCGCTCTGTGGAGGCACGCATTTCGAGGTGCGACACTGGGATAATGTTCATTACCCCTAACTATGTCTATCATCAAATTTTCATATTTTAATAATAACCCTAAGGTATTTTAACTCAATTACTTCTATTTTCTCATTATTTTAAAATTTCTGGGGCGTTACAATCAAGAATTCAAAACATCAATTTTTATGTCAAGAAAGCAGAGATGAGACTGATCAACACTAAGTATTTCCAGTTCTAGTAGCAAGTGTCAAAGATAAAAATGTCAGTTCATGTTATGAGACAGTTCCTCAAAATACACTTGAAATTATCATTTCCTTCGTGAATGTACTTGTGATCAATAAGCATTACTGAGATAGTGCATGGGCTTTTTACCTATTACTTAGTGATGATATCAACTCTACACTCCTTAAATTCAATCCTCGAATTACAGGTAGCTTTCACTCTGCCTTTTCTGTTTCTTCATTTCATTTTATTTTATTTTTTCAACTTGGATATCCTTTCACCGTTTGACGCGAACTTCTACACTTCTTGAGGTGCCGAAGCCCGGTTACTAAGCTAGGGATTTCCTTTTCATTTTGTCATTCATGTTTTTTTTTTGTTTTTTTTTCTTTCATAACTTACAGGCAGGTAGCTTTTTCCCCACGATTAGTTTTCAATAAGAGTGTAGAATGTCAATCCTCAACATGAGTATTAGGTAAAACTCTCATCACCCTCATGAATGACACTTATTCATCATGTAATTCATGTGTGTAGAAAATTTCAAATGTAGTTTGAGGAAAATGCTAAGAACATAACTACAAAATTCATCCTTTAACCTACCACTAGCACAAGTATATACTTAGAGTAAAATCATTCTAGAATGAGGTGTTCTTTTCATAAAAAATGATACATGAAGTATAATGTTTGGGATGTTTATTAGCAGGATTTTAAAATTTGAAAGATTTCCCTCCCCCAACTTGAATGGCATTGTCCTCAATGGCAAACAGATAACACAACCATCTGAAGTTTGGAAAGGAGATATACAACCTGCTGGAAGCGTTTTGCTCAATTCATTCATCAAGGATAATGGGCCTCCAAAAACCTACAGCATAATAGAAAAGAAGAAATAAGTAAAATATCCTAAAAATTTTGGGTTGCCTCCCAACAAGCGCTAAGTTTAACGTCTTCAGCCAGACACCATAAAGCTCCATAACCAACGAGTTGCATTAAGAATGAGCCACCATGTGATCTTATCCTCCTTTAAGTGCCAGCTCTTGTACCATTGGAGGAAAAGACTGTATCTATACATACGTGAGCCAACCTGTTGCCTAAGAGAGTCAAAAAATGATAGAGGAAGAATCATGTCTTCAATTATAAAATATTCCTCTACACACGTAAGGTCTTCAAATGTATTGAACACTTCAATTCGGACCTTAATTTTTTCAAATTCTTTTCTTCAACCTCGATTTTAGGATTCATATTCATATTGTTGAGGTGAGAAAGGGTTTGGGTATCATGGATCCTTGGAGATTCCACCATATGCCTAGTGTCAAGGAGACCATAATTGTTGGGAATTGGACGTGGAGGCTCTTTAACACAAAGATTTTCATCAATTCCAAGTGGATTTGACCAGTTGGCTAATTGCATAATGTTCAAATTGACTTTAGCTTTGCCAATGTCAAGGATGGGTGTTAGATCCACATCATCCCCTAAATCATGAAAGTCCCCATTAGAGTTACTGTCAGGCAAAATTTTCAACTCTTCCCTATCCAAGTAGAATGGTTTATGACTTGACTCCGTTCCATCTCCAAACTCATCTTTTCTTCATCCCCTCCTTGGGTTAAGGTCACATCAGACCTAGGAAGGGCAAGAAATAAAGTTTTATCATCATCTAGCTTGTCCACTTCCTCTTGTTCTCCCTCCAACTTGAGTTTAACTAACTCCCTAGAGTATTCTTCACAGGTAACATCATAGCTGGGCTCTTCTTGGCAGTCAAATTCAAGTTGGGTAAAAATCATGGATTGATTTGGAGTACTACCCATCTCCTCTTGATCTGACTTATTAAAATTACACTCAGTTTGCCAAGTGGACATGTCCATAATCACATTAGGCTGTGAAGTTTCAAGTGAAAGTTGTGGGTCAAATTGCTGATCAAAATCATGATATTGATTTTCATAATTGTCAATTGATTGAGTTGGTAATTGAATATTTTGCCTCTTTCTGATTTCTATCAATTGATCAATTAGAAGGTCAGTTTTGGTAAAAGATTTTTCCAATTCTTGTTGTTGTGGGCGAATGTTTGCTCAAAGACTTGTTGAGCATCATAGATCTTTTGTATAGATTGCCCAAATGATCATCAAATAGGCTTGATGGTGGGAGAGAAGTATAAATGGAATGCGGATCTGCATGTTGTCCCCCATCATGGCTTGATCATGAATAGTATTTTGAAAATGGACCGAAGGATGAAAGTTGTTGTTAGGAGGACTTTGGGCTTGGGCCACAATCGGTTGATCGCTCTGTATCAAATGTGGCATTATCTTTCCAAGTGGTTGGAAATGAGTACCTTTTGGAGCATTTGATAAACATACATGCAGATCAGTACTAAAGAATCCTTCATTGAACCATGAGATGATTTCAGCACCAAGAAAGGGTCCTTGAATTTCCCCTTGTGGATCTTGATAAAGCAAACTCAATTCTGTAGGAGGGACATATTGTTCATCTTTGGGTAAGGGTGGCGGTGGAGGAAGCCATTGAAAATATTGTGTTTCTGCTTAGGTGAAAGATGGCCCATTATGGAACAAATTAGTATGGTGGGCCTGATCTTGGGTAAAATGTGAGAGTTGGGCCACCCAGGGGATGTACTTTCATAGTGGGCTGACAAGAATTGTGTATTTTCAAAGTAGGCTGGGCCACGTTGAATGAGAGATGAAAATTGGTTTGGGCCATGGCCTATATAATGTGCTGGGTTGGCCCACATATGATTGTGACTGGGAAAGATGAGACTTTTTTTTCTTTTTTTTTAATTTTTTTTAAATTTTTTTTTTAGGCAGAGACAAATAAGTTGCAAATAATTAACCTAAATGACCTAGGGATCTGGGATCTAAAAGCAAGCTTTCTCACAAAGTGACTTAAACCCAACCTAAGTCCACTAACATGTATGTCCACTGGCCAGGTAAGAGGTGGGGTAGTGGGAGGCTCCCCCTACTTCCGTAGGGACTAATTAGAGAACCACTTTCCCGCTTAGGCATTTGCCACTTAACCTCTAGCCTTAGACACCAGTTTCCAAAACTGATAGTGGGACTAGGTGGACCAAAATCTCAGTTGAACCCTAGGTTCAATGTCTACTACCTTTTATTAGGCTGGGAATGCAAAAGATGCAGAAAGTTGTGGTTTGTGGGCTAAGGAAGGGTGATCAAATCCCCACCTTATCTTGTTAAGGAAATTACCCTTAAAGTATTTTGGAGAAATGATGTGCACACACACAAAATCAAGCAAGGGGTTCTATGCAAGCATGGCAATGCATGATCATGCTTTTAAGAAAGTTAAGATTCTCACCTTGCCTCCAGCAATCTTCAACAAGAAAAGAAAACTTTTCAAAAAAGAAACTTACCTAAGATGAAAGTCTAAATTATGCATGTCCTAAAGATGGAAAGTTTCTAATCTTGGCATGACATCTTTTATTAGATTCAAGTGATTGATTTTTTTTATTTTTTTTTAATGAATTATCTAAACATGGCAACTAACACAAAAAAACTCAATCAAGAGGATTTTAAGGGTACTTACCTCCAACACAATCCCTCGTTCTTTTGGAAAGTAAAACAAATAGAAAGAGTGAGAGAAGGAAACTCACCTCACTTATCCATTTTTTTTATTATTTTTCATGCAATTTTTGGATTTTTTTTCACTTTTTATTTCATACCTACAAAAAGAAAGAAAATGTTAGTCTGAATATACAAAAAACACCAAAATTATCAAAATTAAAAATCTAATTCCCCGGCAACGGCGCCAAAAATTGATAGCCACGAATGCGTCGTTAAACAACGTGACTAACAATCTCAAAATTATCGGCCTACACTAAGTATTTTGACAATAGTTAAGTTGTGAGAGGCCGAGTCGAATCACAGAGAACTAGATTTTAGAGTTGAAAACGTTGAGTTTTAGTTAGAACATAGCGTGGTGATATTTAAATTAAGTTGCATTAAGTAAATTAAACTAATTAAACTAGGTAAATAAGAGAGAGAAGGAGGGAATGAGAGATCATGAGACATGATTCAACTTTACGATCTACTAAACATAAAAATGTTTAACAAAGAATAACTTATTCCAGCCCCACAAACGTCAACAATTACACCAAAGAAATAGATAAAAGAAAAGAGAGAGAACAAGAGAGAGACAAAAGAGAGTAGAGAGAGACGCTAGAAGAGAGAGAAAGCGAGAAGGAGAGAGAAATAGAGAGAAGAGAGAGAGCGCAGAGAATAGAGAGAGAGGAGAGAGTAGAGGAGAGAAACGCAAGAAAAGAGAGAGAGCGGAGAGAGAAGAGAGAGGCGAGAGAGAGGAGAGAGAAGAGAGAGAGAAAAAAGAGAGAGCGGAGAGAGAGGCGAGAGAGAGGAGAGAGAATAAGAGAGAAAGAGAGAGAGCGGAGAGAGAAGAGAGGCGAGAGAGAGAGAGAGAAAGAGGAGAGAGAGAAGAAAGAGAGAGAGAGAGAGAGAGAGAGAGAGAGAGAGAGAGATGAGAGACTCGGGAGGAGAGGCGCGAGGAGAGAGAGGATGCCGAGAGAGGCGCTGCGCCTCTACGTGCATGCATGCACGTAGGGGCAGGGGCAGGCGGCGGCAGCGCAGGCGCGCGGCGTGGGGCGCGCGGGCGACAGGCGGGGCGGCCTGGGCGCGTGGCCAGGCGGGCGCGGGCTGAGGGTGCGTGGCGCAGGCGGGGCCCGGCGCGCGGGGCAGGCGGCCGCTGGTGTGAACGGGGGGGGGGGGTGGGCGCTGGCGGTCTGGGCGAGGCCGGCTGGGGCGCTGCGCTGCTGTGCTGCTTGCTGTGTGAGAAAGAGAGAGACCACGGGAGAGAGGAAGAAGGGAAGAAGAAAAGGAGAGGAAGAAGAAGAGAAAGAAGAAGAGGAGGAAGGGGCTGCGGTGGTGAGAAGGAGAGAGAAAAGTAAGAGAATAGGGAATAGCTCGAGAGAGAGAGAGAGGGGGAGCTTTTTTAAATAGAGAGAGAGAGAGAGAGAGAGATTTCTCTTAAAAGAGAGGTTTTTAAAATAGGGAGAAATCTTGAGAAAAATAGAAAGAAGAGAGAGAAAGAAAAGGAAGGCGGCTAGGGTTTTGTACTTTCTGTATATGCCAGATTTGCCCCTGCTAGAATGCTTGGTCCATTGGCCCGTTAAGCACTTCATAAATAGCCCATAACCTGCAAATACAACATACAATTGAGTTTAATCAATTATCAATTTTGCAATAAAATAGTAATGGGTTATTGTAAAGATGAGGCCTATTTGACAATAAAATATACAATTCTCGTTCATTATTGTGTGGTTATCAGGTTTAAGAGATGTATTTATATAAATACAAGTTCATATTCCTACTACTACTCAAATTCCTCTTAATTATGAGATTTCCTAACTCCACCTTTCCTCTCTTGCTTTCCAACCTCTAATTGGGTTAGGATAGTATCTAAATTTGTACTAGACTATATGGGGTAGGTTTAGGAATCCAATTCCAACTCCTATTGCCTCTTTTAATGCTTAAAGAGTTCTTTTCTATTTAGGAGATATTAAGACTCTGAATTTAGGGTATTTTCTTTTTATTTACTATTTGTAAATTCATATTTTGACCCAATAAGTTCTAGAGGATCCATTAAGCAAAGCCATTACTCTTTCCATTTATGGGTTTTATTTAATACTTTTTTCATTGAATATCCCTTAGCTGAGTTTTTAATTTTTTATTTAAATTTTTATTTTTCTTAAAAATTCAGGTTGCTACAACTTGCATTAGGCATCTGTCAGCAAGCCAGGTCTCCGGGCGCCAGGTGCCGAGCAGCGGGTTTAGCTACCGAACAGCAGGTCTGCATCACCGAATGGGCTACCTGCTCGGTACCTTCCTCCCAGGATGAAGCGGAGCGGCCCTTCGTCACTTATGACAGTTACAACGGCTATGCCACGCGCGCCCCACGATCAAGTGGTGCGTTAACTACCCAGCTCCTCAACGGACGCCTCAACGCGTAACCCCCCAGGGAGGACGCTAACAGGCGCGCCCTTTGTGGCATTGATCAGGGACGTTCTGTCCCCTCCCTTAGCACTCCAGCCTATAAAAGGCACTGGTAAGCCTCCAGGCAGCGGTACGTGATCCAAGGCACTCTTGCTCACACAAGCCTGTGCGCTCCACACACGAGAACTCTCTTCTCTCAAGTCTCATACTGACTTAGGCATCGGAGGGTTCCCCCCGGTTCTTCAACCCCCTCCCCCCCCCCCCCCTTGATTCCATTTTGGTTTTGCAGGCTTCTGTCCGCACTGGCAACCGTCTTCTTCCCTCTCAAGTGTAGGCCCAGCGGGTTCCGACCCAAACCAGAAAAAGGCCTCCACAGTTATAACAATCAAATCGTTGTTTTTACTTATCAAATCGTTACAACAATCAAATCGTTGTTTCTCTTAAGAAATCGATGACCGGATCGGTGTTTACTTATGAAATTGATGTGAAACCGAAATCATTGTTCACTTACGAAATCGATATGAGACCGAATTGTTGTTACACTTACGAAATCGTTGTGAAACCAAAATCGTTGTTACACTTACGAAATTGTTGTGAGGCCGAAATCGATGTTACACTACGAAATCGTTGTGAGACCGAAATCGATGTTACACTTACGAAATCATTATGAGACTGAAATCGATGTACACGATGTTACACTTACGAAATCATTGTGAGATCGAAATCGATGTTTCACTTACGAAATCGTTGTGAGACCGAAATCGATGTTACACTTATGAAATCATTGAAGTGATAGAATCGTTCATGCTCACTTATCAAATCGTTATAAGATGAAATCGTTGTAGCTATAGAATCGTTCTTTTACAAAATAAATCGATGTGGACTTAGAAGGAATTCATGCTTTAGACTTTAAATGATAGTGTAAGAGAATACTTACGAATTTTGTTTGACTTATTCCTTGTGGATAAACTTCAGAAAAACTTGTTAGAAAATATTTGTTAAGGTTTTGTTAATCACCAAAATTGTATATAATTAAATAAAATTATATGGGGATGGACTGATCATCACTACACACCCCCAAGAGTTTTTTTTTCTTGTGCCCTAGAGTTTGAGAGAGGGGTTGTGAAGCTTGAAGAGAGTCAATAGAAGCTTTCCACCTGTAGAAGTCTGAAGAACACGTCTTCATCATCCAGAAGCATTCCAAGAAGGTGTTCTTTACCAGAAAGACATGGACTTGGTGTTGTATCATGCAAGACTCTATTCTGAAGCATTCTACATTGGCTAGTTCTGCACTGTAACATCGTCGGGCAAAGAAGACTACAAAGGCCGAACTTCTGAGACAAGAGAACTCTATACTTTGCTTGTTTAGATTGTTGTCTATCCTGTCCATGTTCTTTAATTTGTTCTTCCTTGAACCAAGAACAATTTGTGTGGTTGGTGTGTGGTGCATGCGGCGCGTTACATATCGGATGATCTCATCCCTAGAAACGAGTGGGGTTATGGTTGTCCCCGAAACAACAGTGTGTGGTGAGGGTTTGTAACTTGTACCGGAAATAAGTTAGTGAAAAATCCTCACGGGGTTGTGAGGTAGTGGACGTAGGTGGACACGAGGGTGTGTTTGCCGAACCACTCTAAATCCTCTGTGCATCTATGGTTTGACACTTTCTTCTATCTCCATTCTACCCACGTTAGGATAGTTGGTTTCACAGTTCAATTATCATATTCCGATGTGCATATAGTTTTATAAATTGTCTTAATTGAATCTAATCTATGATGTGTAAAAGATTTTTATTTAGACGATAACCAATTCACCCCTCCCCTCTTGGTTGATCATCACACATACGTTCGCGTATTTTTCTCTTCAATTGATATCAGAGCAGGGCTTTCGATATTAAGTGCTCCTGTGTGTGATGGACAATCAGGGATTTGTGCCTAAAGGTCAGTCCATCCACCGTCCACCATACTTTGATGGCAACAATTACTCTTATTGTAAAAACTGTATGCACGTCTTTCTCAGAGACTCAAAACTATGAGATCTAGAAAGTTGTGAGTAATGGTCCATACACGCTGCCAGAGTATGAGGGAAAGTGGATAGAGGATAATATTAAAAAAATCCCAGATTAACTTTAGTGCCATGAATATAATACAATGTGCAATACACCCTGATGAATATTCATGTGTCTCTATGTGCAGCTCAACAAAGGAGGTGTGAGACAAATTGAAGCTAATCTATGAAGGCACTTCAGAAGTCAAAGAGACCAAAGCGAACATCTTGGTCCATGAGAATGAGATATTCAAGATGAGACCAATGGAGTCAATTTTTGATATGTTCTCTAGGCTCTTCAAGATCACAAATGGACTAAAGGATCTTGGAAAGAATTACACGGACATAGAAATAGTTCGTAAAATTTTGAGATCCCTCCCACCGGCATGGCACACTAAGGCTACAATCATTGAAGACTCCAAGAACCTGTCAAGCCTCACTATGTAGGAGTTGATTGGGAGTCTCATGGCTTATGAGATCAATCTGAAATGGAAGGAGGCCGAGCAACCCATGCTTAAGTAAAAGGATGTAGCACTCAAGGTAAAGAAATCCAAGGCATACACTTCTGAAGAAAATTTCTCAAGTGAAGATGTGGAGGAAGTGGCAAAGCTATCATGAAACTTTAGGAAATTCTTGACGAAGTAAAGGCACAACATACAATCCCATAAAGACTACAAGGGAAAACACAAGAAAGAGGATTCTTGTAACGACCCTCTTCATACCGGTACGATTATACTAATCCCCATCGGTATAAAGGGCGTCGTCACAGTGGACATGTACCCAACACTAGTTGATAGGTTGATATGTACCTGGATAGCAATAGAGTACAGCGGAATAAAATAATCAACTCAACTCTTACCCATCACTAACACACATTCCACAATCTAAATAGCGAAATTGAAAGACAATGTCCACCTTAATACAAGATAAAAGAACTACATTGTCCAATATTGTCCATACAATATCCTTTTCGTGCTAGAAAAAAAAAGGTACAACTGGTAATAGCTCCACAAAATAGTCTCTAATGACGATCATCACCAAGCTTTCTTCTAGAAAAGATACCTGTCAACCTGTACGCCGAAGCAAGAGTGAGTCCAAAGACTCAGCAAGCAAACCAAAGTCTTAAACTTAAACATGTCACACTCACAATATGGCATTAACATTAAAGAGATGCACACTATCATCAAATGAAGGTACTCATGGTCCTTACTCTCAACTAGTAAGACATATTATCTTCACAGGAGCAGCTTTAGTCTACCATAATTCTATTCTAAATCATGAGCATTACATCATACACATGCACTTATTAGTTACACTTAACATGTAGCATGATTCGTCCACACATTCTTAACCATGGATATTTCTACTACTAGAGCATACAATTAGCGTAAAGAAAAGAACAAGCTAGCATGATGACTACTTGCTTTTTACATGACCTTTTTGTATTTATTTATACAATTTGCTTGCTGTTTTAAACATAATAAAATCACATGCACATGGTTCACATTTGTAGCATACTGAAGGTTAAAATATGGTGAAACCATTTAGCAATCCACGAGCACTTAGTATAAAACTTTTATACTAATTGAGCCTTCCAACTAGCATGGAATCCAAATATTTTTCATGCATTTGCCATATTCATAATCACCTTTTGCAAACGTGAAAATCCTATTACATTCTCACTACCATTTCATTCACGTGAGAGCTATATATATACAATTCAATCACAACATGATAGCAATTAGCGTGAGATTTTCATATGTTTGAAAGGGAAGTTCCTAATATGGATTCTACTCATTCTTACACAAGTGAAACATCGTTTTGCATACATTTAGGTTGCTGTTTGGATATGCATTTAACACTTTCATGACATATATCATAAGTTCACAATCTAACACATTTACCCACATGATTGCACACTTACTCATTCACATTGTTCACTTTACACATTTGACATGTACACATGTTCACACTTACACAATTTACACTTTTTCCACATCATTTACTCTACCACTTCCCTTATCATGTATCACCTCGATTGCACTTACCACGTGCCATGTTCACATATTTCACACTTTGTTCATTTTTCATTGCTTAAACAATTTGCCATGACACATAGTCCTAACCACCAGTAGAGGACACTAACAAATATCTCATAGCTCATGCTCATTCCTTAGCACAGCTCTCAACACAACTCATAACACAACTCAAGCACAACGCATGACACAACTCATACACATACCACCACCTAGGCAATACAGGCGGTGAATCTTGGTAACTGCGCAGAAGGGAGAAGCCCTCTCCACCCTATCCAGTGGTACTTGTCCATCTCCGGGGTTTTCCCAATGCCTTTGGGACAAACTTATATCACATGGAGCCTTCTATAGGGACTTTTCATATACGGCTCCCGATGCCTCTAGGGTAGCAGTGTCACATAGGCACAACTTTTACACTTTACTCATGCCGAGTTTAACACGTATTTTACACATAACACTCACATTCCTCATTCTCTCATGCACAATGTGACTCTGTTTTCCTCCTAACCATGCTACTACAGATGACCATAATTAACATTCCAGAAGTTCATTAATCAGGTTGGGTTTAAGCAATAACTAACCACATTACGATAACATACGTAGATTATTACATTTCACATGAAAACACATAACTCTTTATATACTGGTCCAAATGACCTGAAATTTTAACCACATGCTATTTTCGGGTTCAAGATCATACCCTCAATTTTTCAGATTTTTCTGAGCTAAATAGAATTTACAGAAAATCAAACATCTATTTTACATGCTATTTGAAATCCCTATTAGCATGGAAACCTAGCATAAGCATTTGATTTAACATGCCTCAGCCCTGACCTGACATGCCTGTTTACACGCATTTTACCCGTATTTATTACAAAGCACGATTTACTAGAGAATTTAATAGTCCTACACATATTCTCTATTTTCCAAAACATAAACTCTAACAAATCATATAAACATGGGAAAACCATAGAAATTGCAGGGGATGACTGATGCATGCATACATGGCTCGCAACATTAGCACTTTCCGACCCTCTCTAAATCATCCAAGAGTGAATCAAGAAGGTTATTATCTTAACATACATGCATTTTCACAAAACAATTAAATTGCATTACTCATACCATGCTCAATAACCCATCCACACACCACAATAGATATCTTATAAAACTTATAGGGTTACAGTATATCCTCATCGCGAGAACCCATCGAAAATAGTCATTTAGAGGAGAGAAAATAGTTAACGGTTCTGTCCTGACGAACTCAGCATCAATGTCTAGCCGTTTACAGGGGTTGACGGCATTATCGCATGCCATTAACAGATGCACTTGACGGCAAGGTCTCTTGCCATCAAGTTCCTGTCTGTGTAAGAACACAGACCGAGCTTGGAAAAAGATTCAGAATAGGGGCTCCAGGACACGAATTAAAATCCACAAAAATTCTGAGACTAGGGGACATATCTAGGCTCAAGACCTAGGGTTTACTTGCCTGAAGAAAACTTCTAACGGATCAAAATAGCCGATGAAGCTCTCCTTGGCTCTTGCCAAGAAGCCTCCAGAAATCCTTTGCTCCGGGTTCCAGGGGGTTGCAAGCCGCAGTCCAACGCCGGGGAAGCCTTCTCCTATGCTTGGACTTCCTCCTTGTCGAAGAAGATCGCCAGATCCAAGCCTCAGAACGTCGGATCTGAGCTCTCAGGTCAGTCCTTCATCTCTTCTCTCAGCTAGGTTTCTTTTTAGAAATGAGCCAAGAGCTCTCTAGGATAGCAAAGAGAGGTGTTTTAAAGAATAAGGGGGCAAGAGGGGCTCGTGCAGGGGCTGAAGGGACAAGAGAGACGTTGGGAAGACATCTCCCCAATCAGAGGCCTGGCCCAATGAGTGCTCTCTGCGCTCTGCAGAGCACAGAAAATTAGGGATATTGACGTCCACATCCCTGGACGGCTACATAGAGTTGGCGTCCGTCGATATGGACGCTGACATAACATGGGCGTCCATGTATGTTGACGCCAATACACTCTTCTGCCAGCACTAAAATCATGCTTAACCCACTCATACATGCACATGAAATCTATGTAGTATAGTGTATACACCACTACACCACGCAAATATCCAATAATTACTACTTATCCTACACATACATACATAGGTACATTTAAGATAACAACACTCACATGAATATCTTCATACGCATACAAAGTATAAGATATAACATGTATATTACTACACCGGGCAATCAATAGCATTTATACCTAGGCATACACAAGCATACATGAATACACTAAGATGAGATGTACGTAGATATCTACTTATGCATACACACTTGATTTGGCATATTTATAGTATACACACACGGGTGTAGCACACTTGTGTACATTATGCTTGAAATAGATGGATACAACATGCGAACCGATAATTAGATTAACTTGCGCAACTTTACCTAACATTGCTTAAGTACTATATGCATAATTTAGCCAATTGACTATCCTCACCTAATTATCATAAAAATACATGCATGTTATTCATGAGGAGTATAGAATCCCAATATAAACTACTAAATACACCTACCATGCTTGAACTCTTTATGTACATGCAATGTACGAAGTACAATGTACGCATTAACTAACCATGCAATGAACCATGTTTACATTTAAACATACACATGCATATATAAGTACACCAAGGTGTTATGCATGTAGAATTAGGTATACAATTGTCACACGCATAAGATAACATACATACGTACATACACATATGTACTTCATATACTCTCATACAAAATTCCATGAAATAGGTAGTATAGGATATTCTTCAATATTTAGAAAATACATACATAATATTACTCAATCATTCTAAGTCTAAGATTCTTGGAAAAGAAAAGAGAACATTCATATTACTTCTTAATTTAGCTAATTGCTCACTTCTACGCGAATAGACGTACATATATATACACACACACACACATATCTATATATATATATATATATATATATATATGCTCACGCTCAAGAGAAGGATAAAACTTATAGTAGGCACAATGAACTACGCATGCTATGCACACAACAAGCGAACTCCCAACACACCATTCATATACATAAAAGAGAATAAAAATTCGGGGTCTAACAATTCTAGCAAAAAAACAGAATGATCTGCTATGAGTGACAAGGTATTGGGCACTTGAGTTCATAATGTCCAGTGTTTTTGAAAAAGTAGAGTAAAGTCAAGTCAAAAAATCCCAAAGCCATGGTCGCCACATAGAGGGACTCTGACTTGTCTTCCTTTAAAGTTGAAGAGGTCAAAGAATCCAAGAAAGAGGAATGCGCTCTTATGGCTATTGAAGATGAATCCCCTGAGGTAACCTTTGATCATGAATTATTTTTAATTGAGGAGATGGAATCAATGTACTTTACCTTGTATGGAAAATATAAGAAAGTAAAAAGGAAAAATAAAGGATTGAAAATAAAAATTGAAGGTTTTCTTCATAATGAAACTCCATGCATGTCATATCATGAACTCAAAATGAAATGTGAAAATCTTCATGATGAAAATGAGACTATGCAAAGTAAAATTTTATTGTATGAAAAAGAAATGGAATGCATGACTCATGATAGTGGTTTTGCTGAAAAGTTAAACATTCTTGAAAAAGAAAATAACTCTTTGAAATCTGAAAATAAATGTTTGAAAACTAAATTTTCATATTTTGATAAGAATGCTCTGAGTCATGAATCCATTGTCAAGAAATTGCATGAAACAATTGATGATTTGAAGTCTACTGTTTCTAGACTCGTGAAGGGGAAGCAAAAACTTGATGAGGTACTTGGTGTTAAAGTCAACACTAACAAATATGGTTTTGGCTACTCTCTTAAAAATAAAAAGAACAAAGTCTTTGAGTCTAAAATAGTGACATTCTTGTTCATGCTTCAAATATCTCAAGCACATCACAGTCACATGCAAAGAAAATTGCTTATCCTAAAAAACCAGTTCATGCTAAGAAACATGTGCAACCCAAGAAACCATCACATGTGAAATGAAATAAGCATGTTCATCATCATGGCAGTCACATGCCACCTCCCACACAATGCACTTCAAACATTACATGTTATTTTTGTGGTGGGCATGGTCATATGAACTACACTTGTATCTTAAGAAAAAACATGCGAAAAATGAATTTGGTATGGATTAGGAAGGATCTATTGCCTTCCAAGGCTAACACAATTGGACCCAAAACTATTTGGGTACCAAAGAAATCCATTTAAGAGTTGTGGTTGCAGGTGTCTTGAAAACATGGAGATAGAGCATCAATGTGAAACTCAAGGCACCAAAGTTGATTTGTAAGTATCATGTATTTCCTTTTCTGAGCTATCAAGGTGATACATGAATACTCTTGTATACTTAATTGTCTATTGTTTAGATTTTGATAAATGTCTCAAAAACACATAACAAGGAGAAAATAAAATAATAATAAAAAGTAGAGTCTATTGCATGTTTGTGTTTGGATGTTTATTCTTTGTGTGCTTGCATGTAAGGTATATGTAAAACACCTTCCTTGACTCTTTCTATGGCCTACACTCCCTTGTTACTTTTGTTGCATTGGCGTGAAACTTAGTATACATTCATGCTATCACTAAGGATGAGTTAATTAATTTGATATGTTCATACATTAAGGGGGAGCTAAATAGTTATGTATTTAACTTGATTCTCAAAATATATTTGAAATTAAGTCCAACACAATTATGCATTTGATTATGATTATTGGATATCACCTTGATGATAGGTGGAAATTTTTCTTAACACTCTTGTAATGCTTAAAATCCTTCCAATCTGTAGTAACTCATGAGTAAAAAGCTACCTATCCCAAATTGAAAGGGGAACTAAGCTTAATAACTGGGTGTCTCCACTGAACAAGTGAGGAGCCTCACATCAAACGGCGATACTGTCCTTAAAAGTGAAAGAAAAAGAAAGAAAGAATTTTTTTTTACATTAATTGCTTTCAAATAATAAAAAAAGGGCAGAGTGATAGCTACCAAAAATAGAGGATCTTCATGCATGGGTAAGATTGAGAGTATTCGTTAGTGTTAATTAGAATTTCTCTCTCATCATGCGTGATGCATTTTAATCATATATCACACGCCACTTGTATGGTTTTTAATTTTGAGTGTGTCTTGAGAACTTGATTAAATACATGGGCTATAATATGGCTAATTCTTATTGCATGCACTCCATCACCTCTTTTAATGATATCTTCATATATCCACTTTGTTCTTGAGCCAAATGCACTTCTTATCCCTATTACCACCCACTTTTTGATGCTGTTAAAAAAGGGGAGAGAATATGTAGATTTTATATTTTGGTTTGGGGGAGAGTTTGTTCAAAAGAAAAGGGAGAGTAAGAAGTATTTTTAATAGGGGGAGTAATCTTTCATGAATGTGAATGCTTGCTTACATGCATGTAAACAAAAACAAAACAAAAATGGATCAACAAATTAGCATATGAGAAAAAGGGGAGAGCTAGAAGTATCTTTGAGAGGGGGAGTAATCTTGCATGATTCCAAATGCTTCCTTGCATGCATGTAAATAAAAACAAAACAAAAATGGATCAACAAATTGGCATATGAAATCACATGTTGTGTTTTGTGTGAAAAAATCTACAAGTGTTTTGTCATGATCAAAAAAGGGAGATTGTTGTACTCTGTATATTTTGATGATCATAAAAACACTAATTTAATATATTATGATAAAATCACAAAGACCAATTATCATTCATGTTCATGACCCAAGTGTTTGAACTGTTAAGTGTGCAGTAAAATATGCCAAAAGTTGCACATGAAGTGGACTTCACAAAGGCCAAGGTTTGGACAAAGTAGAAATAGAAGACTGATTGAAATACTGCAAAACTAATAGAATCGATCGACCTGTTGCTAAAAATTGGTCGACCGACCTAGCCAATAACTTTTAATCTGCAGGAATTGTAAAATCGACAGTGTTAGTACATCAAAATACAAGTGTTTGAAATCGGATGACCGATTTAGTGAAATCGGTCGACTGATTCCGTGTTTCTCGACGCGAAGTTTTCAAAAATGAGTCCTACGAAGGTTGGACACTTTCCAAACTTTGAGAGCTCTTTTGGGATTATAAATACAACATGTTCTCGTGATTTTGGAGAGTTCTACACTCCTCCAAGAGTTTATTCTTGTGCCCTAGAGTTTGGGAGAGGGGTTGTGAAGCTTGGAGAGAGTCTACAGAAGCTCTCCACCTGTAGAAGCCTGAAGAACGAGTCTTCATTGCCCATAAGCCTTCTAGACATTCATCTTGCAAGACTCTATTATAAAGCATTCTACATCGGCCAGTTCTGCATTGTGACATCGTCAGGCAAAGACGACTACAAAGGTCAAACTTCTAAGATAGGAGAACTCTATACTTTGCTTGTTTAGATTGTTGTCTCTCCTATCCACGTTCTTTAATTTGTTCTTCCTTGAACTAAGGACAATTTGTATGGTTGGTGTATGGTGCATTTAGGTGATCTCGTCCCTGGAAACGAGTGGGGTTGTGGTTGTCCCTAGAAACAACAGTGTGTGGTGAGAATTCGTAACTTGTACCGGGAAACAAGTTAGTGGAAAATCCTCATGGGGGTGTGAGGTAGTGAATGTAGGCGCACACGGGGTTGTGTTTTCCGAACCACTCTAAATCATGTTGTCATATGTGGTTTGATCCTTTTCTTCTATCTCCATTCTACGCACGTTAGGATAGTTGGTTTCGTTGTTCAATTATCATATTCTATTGTGAATATCATTTTATAAATTGTCTCAATTTAGTCTAATATATTCTGTGTAAAAGAAATTTTATTTAGGCGATAACCAATTCACCCCTCCCCTCTTGGTTGATCATCGTACATACGTTCACACATTTTTCTCTTCAGAGCGTGGTTCAACCTTAGCATCGCTATTGTCTTAGTTTGAGAGTTAGATTGATGTAGCAAGTGGCAATGAGTGAGAAAGTTATGTAATTTTCCTTTATTGAGTCTTAGTCCTATAGTTTAAATATTGGAGTTGAACATGTATTAGTTTCAATTATTGAAATGAAATGAAGAGTTTGGGGTTATGAATATCCAAATTATTTGTGTTATATGTGATTGCTAGCTAGAGGCTTATTATAGCACCTCGAAAATTTAAAACTATATAAATGAAATATAGAGAATTTAAAATGATGTGTTAAACTATTAAATAATGAGTTAACTAGAGCTATTGGGCCAAATGTAGTACAAATCAAGAGATATATTGTTGGAAAATTCGTGTTAGTCCCATACCTAATAGTAATATGGGTCATTTGAGTCTTAACATGAAGGATTTGGGCCATAATAAGTGTCTAATCCTAAGCCCATGGTGAGCACACGAATTTGCTCTCTATTACCTTCCCATTAGAGTGGGTATTAATGAGGAAATAGCCTAATTAGGAGTTCCATGCATGGAAGGACTCTTGCATGAGATTAGGAAACCCATAACTCGTAACCTCACAACCTTAGCTGTATAAAACCATCTTAAGACCTTTTTGGTCGACCCTAAACACCCATACTTCGTTACTGGTCGTAAAAGGAACACCCACGAGCGAGGAGGTCTTGGAGCTTGGATTCGTGAAGAGTTTCTTCCCCAAGCCTCTGCATCAACCTTTAGGAACTAGGAAATTCTAAGCGACCAAAGGTAAGTAATTTCGAGCACAAAGTAAACATAGCATATACCATCTTGTAGTTCATCGAGTCTACTTTCACGTGAATCTGTTTTCCCCAATTTTCATAGACCATGTTGCATGTATTAAGCATTTTCTAATCATCGCATAATTTTAGGGATTTTCCATGTTCATCTTGTAAATCATACATCCCTAGGTCATTTTGATCTGAACCAAAGCTATAGTGTTGTTCTACTTCATGTTTCCAGCAACTTTCATGTTGTAGGTTTCGTCTAAAAACCTCTAGAACCCCATTTATAAGCCAAAGCATGATCGTAGGACGTTTCTACGTGGTTTTGGATGGGCATCTCTAATTCGCATCCAGACCAGACGACGTAAATAAGAGCGGCCTTAATGTGTCCCCCCGACTAGACATGACTTCCTTGAAACACGTTCGTTTATACTGACGTGATTTTGTTCCGATTGATGAAGCTCTGATTTCCCTTATACACACCAATCGGTACACCATACCGATTCCTAGAAACACGTCTGTGTATGCTGACACGATTATGTTCCGATTGATGAAGCTCCATTTCCCTTGTACACACCAATCGATATGCCATACCAATTCATATGCGTCCATCCTTATAACATGATTTTAACCAGTTTCCCGCCTCTTAGTTTTCGTGCCCATTTTGAATTTAAATGAGTCGCAAGAACGTGTCAGACCCTTATGATGCGATCCTGCAACCCATATGAATGCATTGTACTGTCTCGACGTGATTCACATGTTAATGCGTTGCTAAACCTTGACACGATTTAAAAGCATCTACATACCTTGACGCGATTTAAACCAGAGTTTAGCCTTACATTGCGAAGCCTATTTTGCATGATTTTAATGTGATATAAAAGCGTCGTCTATGTATGGCACGATTTAATTGCCTTCCAGAGACCATTTTCTATCATGCCAATCATGTTTAGTGTCTTGTTCCAGTCAATTATAGTTTGCATAATGCCCTAAAAGATTTCAACCCATGTAAAATCTTTAACAACCTAAAAGTTATTCTAATTACTCTTCATTGTCTTGATTGATCTCTTCATTATATGGTTATTAATGTAGCGTCGTGCTCACTCAGATCCATATTTAATGGTTTTGGTGTGGTGCTCTTGGCCAATGTGTGGTCATTGAGCCTTAATTGAGGTATCCGTGCATGTGTGGGTGTTGTGGGCCATAGGTTTTAGCCCATATTAGCCTGCAGGTTTTCTGGTGAAGAAACCGACCGAGTATGCCGCCGCATTTGAACGCAACGGCTACCTAAGTCGCGTTCTTCGAACTGCATTTCTGTGGCGCAGCGCGATTGGCAACGGTATGGTCTGTTGCGTTTAAGACACTTTAAACGCGACGTTTGCCTACGTTGCAATTTTGACTATGCTTTTAATGTTGTGGTTCATGCCAGATAGAGCAAAGGTGGCTCTGTCCGGCCGTGGAGAGGAGTTTGCGGTGTTGTTTGGCGATTTCTGCTTCCAATTGACTGGGCTGGCGTGGTTTCCACACAAGGAAGGCATCCGGAGCATGGACACGCCGGTGGTGTGGTGTTCTTCACATTTCTCATGCTCGTTGAATTGGTAGGGAGACTTCCCCTTTGTGTTTTATTGTTTAAGTGGTTCTTAGAGCTGGTAGAGCATGCTTTAGTGTTGTGCTATGGTTTATCTTTCATTTTAGTGGGTTATATTGTAGTTTACATGGTATTTGCATGGATATCTGGGGGAAAGAGTAGGGTTCGGTTGTCTGCCTGAGAAGGTGACAGGTCGGGCCGTCGCGTTTTGTTGTGAACGCGACGCAATTGTCCGTCGCGTTCATGTTTCGATTGGTGTGCCTGGATTGTGTTGCGTGAAGGCGACACTATGGTCTATCGCTTTTATGATTTCGGTTTATTGTGTTGGTTTGAAGGCGACAGTCTGTTCCGTCACGATTTGGGTTCAACTGAGTAGGTTGTCTTGATGGCAACGTGTCAGGCCGTCGCGTTCATGTTGCAACACTGGGCCCTATCGTGTTCTGCTTTGAGTCGAGACCGGAAGGGTCATCGCGTTTTTAAAAGGCGACGTCTGTGTCCATCGCGTTTAAGCTTCTGAAGTGTGTTTGTGATGGTTGGGCAGTGATGGTCATGTATGGACCTAGCCTTGGGTTTTTGGTGATGTTATGTGATGTTTAAGATGTCTAATGTTAGTAAAGCATGTTATAAGTTTAGTGGATTGATTTATGGTTAGTTAGTAAATTATGTTAATTATGTTAATCATGTTATTATATTGAAATTATATGGTTTGTGTGTATAGTGGTATGTAGTTGCTATGGAGGTTATGTGATGACCAATGATAAGCAAGTTTAGAATATATATATTATCGTGGTTTACGAGTAAATGTTTTATAAGTACATTAAGAGTACAGCGTGGTTGGTGTGTTTGAGGAGTTTGGTGGTCCGACGTCTATTCCAGAATGTCTCTCTAGTCGGGTACCCTAGGTTCCTTGTGAGCCAGACACGTTGTGGCTTGGGGTTTTTTCCGGTACTGTGTGTGTACCGTAGAGGTCTGTGTCGTCTTTCTGGACACTCTCACTCTTTTGTTTGAGTTGTACGTTCGGTTGAGGGAAAGACGACAATGGGGCAGCGACTTGTGTGTTGTGGTTGTGCTTGGTCGCTTGTAGCGCGCTCGTAGTTGGGGGACAGACACCAGTAGACGTACTGGTCTCCAGCTAGTCTTGTTTTTCCAATGCCTCACTTTAGGGAGCTCAAGACAGAGTCCTTAAGGGTGTCAGGCATGGGCCTACAGTAGTGTGGTCTGCAGGTGTGGTGTTGGTTGGTCTCCATAGTTCTTTGGCCTACGCAGTGTGGTTGTGGAGCCTCATTTGGACATTTTGTCCTTAACTGCAGGATTGAGAAGTGGTTCTCATGTTGTGTTGTCCGGGTTAGATATTGACGTCATGAACCAATAGTCTTTACCCGCATGGCAGTGTCGTTCCTTCCGACTCGAGCTTTGCCAGTGGTTGTGATTTGTGAGTGGTGACTCACCAGTTGTGGTTTCGACTCGTTTGTTGTGTGCTTTATTAGTGGCACTGTAGTACTGGTGGTTTAGTTGTGGTACCTCGTGGTTATAAGTACTTGTACCTTTCGTGGGTAGCTGATTGTTGTGGCACATCGTGTGCTAACCTTTTCAGATGTTGAGGTGGAGTTGTGCTCCGTGAAGGTCGTGTCGAGTGACTTTCCACTTGCTATATTGTACCCTTTTAAGGGTAGCCTTTCGATGTGTTCTGTGTTTAGCTTGTTTTTTTTAATCTCTCTACCTAGGCAACTATTGCAGAACCGAAAGTCCCAGCATAAAGAATAACTATTTTAAAGTAATACTTGGGGAATGTCAGTTGACATACATAATAGTGACCAATGGAGACGTGGTTTCCTTAGTTAATAAATAATACTTGTTCTACACCCATAAAGAAATAATACTTCCTTTCGCTCACAGGTTTTCATGATTGCCTGTTCGTCTCCATTGGTAATCTCTACTGCATCCCTTGCCAAGTTTAACCCCCTCTTAACCATATAACTACGAAAGTAGTGCAGGAAGTCCACACAGCGTGCTGCCTCACTGCGCAAACCACCCCGAGACAGGAAAGGGTACTGGTTAGGGCACCATCGGCTTGACATTGTTAGCTTACCATGTTGTCATAATAGACAATGCTCGGGAATCAGAGATGTATCGAAAGTCCAAACCACCCCATTCCCCGAGGGAGACAGACAAGCACGCACCTTTTCCCCCTTCTAACAAAATCTAAACACCCATTCAACTATAGACAGCGAGTTGCAGTTAAACTGGATGTTTGGATTGCATGGAGTCTGAGAGATCCGATGTACCTAGATTTTCGGGCTCAATCCAAAATAGCCTCCTTTGGCTGATTTAAAATATGACATAAGAATACATACTGAGTTTGTATTTTCATGTTGATGCAAACAGTAAGTGTAAGTAAACCATTATATGGCTTGACCAGGACCAACTTAAATCATCACAACGGAATTGAACACACGTATCCTAAAAAGACTGAAACACTGAGCAGCTAAAATTCACCTGTTTTGTTTGTGAGACTAAAAAAAGAAAGATGAAAGGGAACGATCACCTACATAAATACCTATACCAAAAAATGGCATCTCAATGAATTCCCCAAATAAGTGCCAAATGATTATTGTGAATATGCTCAATTGGAACGGATCAAAGGCTGTTACACATCAAAACCAGCATCAGAAACAGCTAGAAAATGTCCAGAATCTTATTATTTGAGGTGATTAAGGTCTGTATTGTTGGCAACCCTACAAGCCCAAAGTTTTCTCCGCCTTCTGAATTTGGTTCAAGAATATCCATGTCATCTGCATGAAGCACGAAAAAAAAGTTAATTTATAACAATAATGCTTTTAGAAAGAACCAATGTGAAAATGCTCAGCCTCACCATGACATGGGGTGCAATCCTCACACAATAGACAGGGAAACCAGTGTAAAACTTGAAAGGCCCTCCACTTTTGAGTGTCTTGAGAGCACAGTCAATGGAGCCAGTATACGGATATTTCCCAGTGGCATCAGGTTGCATCTTCTGTATTTGAGTTTTGACATAATCAAATGGTAAACTGCAAGCTGAAGCAAAGAATCCAGACACAGCACTAGCTCCTGAAAATGGGATTACCAAAGTGCATCAGTCAAGCTCAAATGGCAAACATCATTACAAGTCGTGGCCTAGTCAAAAATCCATTTGGCAACATCAATAGCTATCTCTGACAAATGCAACTTGATAACAATAAAATCTGCAAATAAGGTCGAAACAAAAAGAGTATCAAATAACCATAAAGAAGCAAATAGAAATACAAAAGGTTACCAAACTGATACATTTACCGCTATCCTTGCCTCATTTTTGCCTGTACCCTTGGAATTAATTGGGATAAGATAAACAGAAGGGTAAGCTGTCGGATAATACTACATTTCTAAAATCCTTTTGTCATTGCTCTTTGGTCTCTGCAAATCTTTAAAGATCAAAGCTAAAATAAATGTAAGCACAACTGCTGAATTACCCAAATTAGGAGGATGTAAATACATAGATCATGCTAATATCTACCCACAAACAAGGGCAAATGGATAGGTGTGAGCAGACAAGATAGGCAGAGCATTGGGAAAGGGCTTGTTAGTTCTGGGGTTTCCTTGAAGGAGGGAGTCCCAAGTTCAAGGAAAGTCAGCTTTACAAAATGATCAACAAAACAACAAACTCTCTTTTAGCCAAAAGTAGCTAGATTGTACCACAATTTATAGATAACATTGATTGATATGATGATAAATTCTATTGCCCTTTTAGAATGATCTCAAACATCTTTCAAACTACCATTGATGAGCTGATGCTAAATCCTATGATCCAGATTGGCCACCAGGTAGAATAGTTTCATGATGCATGTTATTATGCTACCCACCAAATTCACTTCATCCCACTTGAAAGAATGTTTGGAAAGTTCTACAGAAATGTACATGAATTTTGTCACTTTAATTAAGTGTAAAATCAGGACCAAATGTCAGTGTGATAACACCAACCACAAGATTGGCGTTTCAAATCTTTTACCACATAAGCACCTTCTTCCAGCACGAAGCCCATACAGATTTGTTCAGAATAGAAAGCTAAGTGAGCAAATAAATAGAATTAAAGAAAAGCAAACATTGCTGTCATAGCAAAACAGTCCCAGCCAGCCAGTGTAATCACAAAAATGAACCCCAATGTGAGACTAGTTGCAATCTGGGCTGACCTAAAATAATTAAGGACCCCCCCCCCACCCGGCCGTTCCATCATGGAATGAGTTAAATCAAAAACATGTAAGAATACAAAATTTGAGGAAAAGATAAAAGTGGGTGAACAGCAATCGCAAGCTTTAATACAAGTTCAACTTTCATTGAAAATGAGATCAATCCCAGCTTACCACATTGAAGGTTTCAAACTTAAAGATGTCAGACACAATTGGTAGGACCTGAACCAATCCCACAAGAGGATAAAGTTGGTGGCTACTACATCAGATCAGTCAGCCAAAGTAGAGCAGATTAATCCAGCAACGCTGAGCTCATACTGGAAACATTTAGATTCCCAAAGAGATAATGTTTACCATGAAAAATAGTTTTTCAACTCATGATGAAGATTATATTCTTAAGGTAGACACAACAGCAGGGAATAAAGTGTGCATATATGATATATATAAAAGAAGCACATATTCACTCAGGTGTAAACTTCAATGCTTTTCTAGATAGAACGAATTGGTCAACACTCGTACTAGCCAATAGAATAGAAACCCCCAGCAAAGGAAAAATATTAGAAGGATTGAAGCAATTGCAGTGGATCATTAACAAGAATCACATCATGTTGACATGAAAGGAACCATAAAAATTATCAAATTACCAGAATAATCTAGATATGCAAAAAGAATCAACAACAAATCCAGAGGTGCCACTATGAAAAGGATCATAAAGAAGCCTCTTACCAACAACTGTGCTGTATTCACCAAGACCAAGAGAATCTCTGAAAAACTCAACACTCTGATCATACGAGGCCAGCATGCCCATATTTAATGCCATTGCTCTAACAACTGTTGGGCCTGCACCCTTCCAAAGTGATAGAACACCTTCATCAGCAACAATGCGGTACAATGCATGGAAGGCATTCTTGTAGTTTCGACGTTGTGCAACTGGCAAAGTTGAATCAGCTTGCATACGGATGAGTGCCAAATCAGCTGGACTGCCAACAGAAGCTCCAATTGCACCAGCTGTCAACCCAATAGCTGCCTTCTGAAGAAGAGGCAATGGCTTCCCTTCATTAGCTTCAACAGCTTTGTTTGTCAACACCCTAAGAAAGGAATACTTGTCATTAGCTAAAGAACAGTATAAACTGGGAAAATCACAAGAAGAAATGTCACAACAATCTAGTTGTGACTTGGCAATGTTCTTAGTAAACCACCAGTTGCTTACAAGACAGGTAAAAACATTTTAATATCTAAGGTTGGGAAAGGGAGACAATGGCTTTATAATTTTCCTAACCAAGGGCAGCAATATTCTATGAATTGACTAGATGATGGAGTAGGCACAGAAAATCTAGCCAAGAGATAAAAGAAATCCAAAATATCCCAAGAACCATCCTAACTCTTGATAGGATTGGTTGCAGCATAAAGCCCAAAAGAAGTTTTGGGATTATACTTTCTCTGCAGATTTGCACTGTATTGGCAAGATTTGCAGTAACTTCTCGAGTAACAGGCAGCTTCACTCAAAAGGTAAAAGAGATATGATCATCAAGAATTACTCCCACCATAGTAATAAAGACATATACTGGGCTAACAAAACATTTACATTCCATCCATGCTCCAAGTAAAAAAGTACTGGTAGAAACTATGTATGGGAGTCTACCATAATCTTCACCCCAAATAGAATATATTGTAATGTTCCAAGGGGAAAAATTCCAAATGAAAATAAAAACATCTAATTCTTCATCCTCCCTTGTGTGCAACCTCTAGCATGTTGACCTTCACCCCTGCAAGATGTCAAAAGCCCAAATCTCACTGCAAATATATAGCATCTATTGAGTCTATCCATAATTTTCAGATGCAAAAAAATTCAGTTCTAGCATTCATCTTGGACAAACAACGATCAGGTGCCACTTGCTTCATCTGTGTGGATTTCCTTTTAGTCAGAACACACTCAGTACAAGAACTCCAAGTCAGGCAGTATTTCAATATTCAGACAGGCAATTTTCTTGTAAACCACCATAGTCATAGAAAGAGTATAAGCATTTTTCCTCATAGAAAACAAAAAGATCCAGCATCATTCTCCTTTCCTGTGTTGTTCTCTAAGTATCCCGCACCTCATTTTCCACATAAAAGAACTGATCCACACTGATGAATGGACCTTCTGGATAAATTTCAACTAATCCCATTTGTTTAAGAATTAATAGATTTCAGACAAGCCACATTAATTGAAAACCTACAGACTCCCTCCACCAACGAGATGGCTTTATTCAAATCGATTTACGGCCCATGTCCCCAACAGATTACCTTTTTGCACGAGAAGATAACTTCCTGGCCATATCCCCTACTCATAAAATGCATTCACAACTTGCAGCAGCACCAGATTGACACTAAACGACAATTCACGCTACGCATAAGGCATAGTTTTCGATAACCAAACACTCATTATTGTTCAGACTAAAATTTAATTACGAACCAAACCAAAGCTTAAGGAGCAGTTCGTCAACCAAATAGCTCCTCAAACAAGAAGTGCATTCACCACTACAACAGGCCTACAAACTACAGTACAAAATCAAACTGTTTACCTGAACGATCCAAGCCGTGCAGTTGTATAGGTAGCTTGCCTAAGCAATCCAGCTGACAATCCCTGCAAAAGAATAGCACACCTCAGAATACAGGCTTTTCGCAAAACCAAGTTGAAGAAAAATTCAATCAATTACTTAAAGGCACTAACAGGATTTTTATGAAAATCCTAACTCGTCAATGTTAAAGAAAACTCAAATATAGCCTTGTGGCTATGTAGGGATATGCTCCCAAGGAAAAATTCAGAAATAATAAAATCTAGTAGAAGAAAACCTTCAATCAATTGCTTAAAAACACTGACAGATTTTTTATGATTTTATCTTTACACATTCATGTTAAAGAAAACTCAGATATAGCATTATGACTAGGGGTGTTCATTAAATGGTCCAAACCAAACTGACTGGTTCGAGTCGGTTTGAAGGACCTGTTTCACACTGTCAAACTGATATGAACCGAAAAAATATATATATAATATAAATAGTATAATATTTCACATGAAAACTTGTGGTGCAGTGGGTTAGTGCACCTCCTCCCATGGGGAGGTTGTGAGTACCACCTTAAAATTCAACTTTTTCCTATTTTCGGTTCAAACCAAACTGAACCGGTTCAGTTTGATTCGGTTTGCCTTCAGGTTCGGTCACCTTCAGGTTTGGTCCAGTTCGGTTTTCTGAAAAAAAAAAAGGTCCAAACCAAACCAACCCGTGAACAGCCCTAATTATGACAATGTTAGGATCCCAGGGAGTTTAGATAGTTTCGATCATTTTCCCTCACTTTCATCAATTGTAATGTCGAAGTACTAAAAATACATTAGGCTCATAATAAATCACAGACCAACACGTAAAAGTACAATACAGCCACAAAAAGTACAAGCTAGATCCAAAGAACCATATTCTTGTCAATAAGGAAGTCGGAATGGCAAGCAAAGCCGATAGCTACTCAAGTCAAAGAAACGGATATATAACCAATGTGTGGAATCGCCAGGCTCATACCTTGTAGAAGGATCCAAAACCCTCTTGGGCAAGCATAGTCTTTGCAACATGGGCAGCTGACCCCTGGCCCAGCTGAATCCTCACCTGGAAAGCAAAAAAAAGGCGTGTTTCTCAGAATAATGCATCAAATGTTAGTCAAAAATATCAAGAACAAGATCCAGAAGAAAGCAGAAATTTTAGAACATTTCGTGGAAGCAAGTTGTCTATGAGATCCAAACAACACCGTTTCTGAAACCATAATCACAATTGCACTGGAACAAAAGAAGTGGCATTGGATCTCAGATCCCTAAACATACATTGGAACACCCCATTACACCACAAGCCTCACACAACTGAAACTGCCGAAAGACAGAACACCGAGAACCCACCCGCTTGGAAACACAACATCCTCAGATCCACCGAACCCAACATCCCAACACAAACTAAGACCGCCCTTTCTCATCTGACAGCATCCAAGAAACCAGACTCACTGCACACCTAACGAATCAGAGATCCACGAAACGGCCCAAACACATCAAAAAATCAAAGAACAGGAACCCAAATCCCCAGAGAGCAAGAGGACAAAGAAGGATTACCTTGATCATATCAATGGGCTGTATGACGCAGGTGGCGAGCATACCAGAAGCCCCACCATTGACGAAGGGCTTCACAGTCCCCCAAACCCCGGCAGGAGCAGCGGCCTTGGGCTTGGCGTCCCCCATCCCCGTCCCGCAGCGGGATCGGCAGCAGCGGCGAATGCGAGGGGGGGATGGGAGGGGGAGGAGGACGGCGAGACCACGGCGGGGGTTGTGGACTGGTGGGGCGAGGGCGTGAACAACTAGTACTGGAGAGGAAGCCCTACCCCAAAAGCGAGAACTGCCCAACCCCAAAAGCGAGCGCGCACCAATAAAAAAAAAGGAAAAAAAGAGAAGAGCAGAGAGTGACGCGGAGCTGTAGGGATATGCGGCTGTAACCTTCGCCCCTGTCTCTGTCATAATTTACGTCTGCACCACTCTGGGCAGCAGATGTCACGGCACCTCCTCGTTGTGGTTCTGGACCGTCGATTGGTGCGTGGATCCGAGGTGGACGGTCCCGATGAGTTAGCAGTGGGGGTGAAGGTGTCGTGCTCTCCGCCTCTCGTTGCCGTCCTCGAGAGTTCCAACGCCCGGGGGACCTGTGGGCCATCCAGATTCTGGTCCATCCGACGGTCCAGATGAGACCGATGCGATCCGGCGACAGCATCGGTCAGGGGAGAGGCCTGCGAGCTTCGGACCAACCTAAACCGGTTGTGACGGCATCGCCGCCCGTTCGCCATGTTTCAAGGATCTGCACTTGACTTTTCAGGGAAAACCATGATAAGACCTTTTTTCTCGGGTGATTTTTTTCTAATCATTTAAGATATTGTTTGGTAATATTTTTAAAATATAAATTTTAATCAGATTAAAAAAAATCACTTTAATTATGAAACAAGTAAAATAAATTTTAAACTATGTAAAAATAGATTTTAAGAGAGAGAAAAAAGATAAAGAGAAGAAAAAAATGACGATGGGTTAGATTTTAGAATTTAAAAATTAATGTATGAGAGTTTTTTAAGAGATTTAAAATTAAAAAAAATAAAATCTCTAAAAATGTTACTAAATAATGACTAAGACAGATGATGAAAATTTTTCTTTTTTTTTTTTTAGCCACCTGACTTTATTGCTCTTTATTCTTGAATCTTCACAAAATTCAAATAATCAATGTTTAACATCTTTCTTCCTCTTGACAAGCTATAGATTCAAATCTTATCTCGTTTCGCATCTATATAAGAGAATAATTCGAAGTAAGGATACTCCTCTCAAGTGGCAAGGCACTTCGATAATTTCCTCCACATCATAGAACTTTCATATATATGAACCGAATTATTGTTGAATTATTTAAAATATATATTGATTGAAAAGAATATTTGAAAAATTAAATGTGGCCTCCCAAGTTAATTGGAAGGGGAAAAGGATTTTTGAAAAATGGCTCAAATTTATGTGAGAAAGATGTTAAGGAGTAAAGATAAGGTAATCTAGCATGGTTTAAGCGATATGTTGAGATGAACAGCACGAATAATTCTGATTTTTGTACAAAGCATAAAGATCTCACTGATATTGTTCGATTGTCAAACAACTTGTATACGAAGGAGGATTGCAAACAGAACTTGATATATTGATATCTCAACTTGATTCTGATAAAAAAATGTTAGATTTAAAATAAAAAATATGTATCAATAATTTATCAGAATTAAAATCGAATATTTTCATAGAAATTGAAATCTATTAATTCCAAACCGTTATCTAATTAGAAATTCGATAAAGATAAAAGTTTTTTTAAAAAAAAAGTCTTTAGCTTCCCATGTGGGGTGAGAATTTGTTTTTGGAAAATCCAAACATCGCCCACCCACCCCACCTTATTTTTTGTTTTTGTTCCGATTTCGATTTCGACTATAAGTGAAATAGGAATTAGTTAATCTAATTTGATGTATTATAATCGAAATTGGAAGCATTGGATCATTATCAGAATCAGAAGCGTCTGAACATGACCCTATTGCACCCCTAATAAGATCATCTATTATAACTACTATTAATTCATCAAAAAAATAACACAAGTAAACTGGTACACGACGTGCTACCCGCAAAAAGAGTATAATAGTCCTACTAGTTTAGAACATGTTTGGATTTGGAGGGCATAAATATATTTGGTTGGTTTGTTTGAACCTAAAATTTTATTTCGAAAAATATTTTTAGAAAAATTTCATGTAATTGCTTGTTTGATACTACCGAAAAATTAATTCATAAAAAACTTTTACATAAAATTAAAAATTTTGGCATCCTTGATGAAACTCCATAAATTATTTTTCTAGATTTTGTTTTCATGTATGATTTTTATAAGTGTCACTACAATGTCCGATGTTCGCTGTCCGGCACTCGACGCTCAATGGTTGGCGCCCACCCAGCTGTCGACGTCCGGTGTCCAGCACCCGGTGAACTTGACGCCCAGCGCCCGAGGTACGGCAACCCAGAGATCATTGTCTGACGACCTAGCGCCTGGCGACTCGGCGTTCGACGACCTGGCGACTAGCGACCGGCGACCACCGATCGACGATCGGCGACCCGTCATCTGGCGTCTGACACCCGGCGTCAGATGTCCGACGCCCGACACCCGACGCCCGATGCCCGACGACTCGGCGACCCGGCGTCCGACAACTGGCGACTCGACATCTGACTGCCAGCGTCCGACGAACTAACACCCGACGACTCGGCGTTCGGTGACCTGGCGACTGACAACTGGTGCTCGACGCTCGGCGACCAGCGACCGGCATCCGGCGGCGACCTGACATCCGACACCCGACGACCGGCATCCGACACCCGACGTTCGACTGTCGGCGCCCGACGCTCGGTACCCGACAACCCGGCGCTCGGCATCCGGCCATCGGCTCCCGGCGACCCGAGACCAGGTGCCCAGCGCCAGACATCCGGCATCTGGCAACCAGGTGTCTGACACCTGACGACCCGACGTTCAGCGTCCGATTACCCGACGTCCTGAGCCCGACGTCCGGCGACCCAACATCTAACACCCGACAATCCAACGCCTAACGCTGGGTGCCGACTACCAAGCGCCAGACGTCGGGCGATCGGGTGGTCAACATACGAAATGTACTTTTTATTTTTAAAATATTTATTTATTTATTAAAATTTTCTAATAAATATTTTATTGAAAAATAAATATCAAAAAAAAATTAGTGAAAATATTTATGTGAATACCAAATGGATAATTATATTTTTAATTTTTCTGTAAAAATTAATCTTTGAAAAAAAAATTCTTTATGAATATATTTTACGAACAACCAAACGGATCCTTAGGTTCATAAAACACTCTATTCATGATCCTAATCCGAATGATTAAAGAAGGGTATACCAGCAAACTTCGCTTGAGTTCATGGTAAACACTTAAAATCTCCCATATACATGCTTTCTAGTTTCTACAAGCCTATCGAGAATGGAATTGGAATTGTGCTGAAGGTGCCGTCGAATAAATAGACTTTCATACACTTAATTGTATTTGTATAAACTAATCACATGAGTTAAGAGAAATGTATGGTAAACATAGTTTTGATAAATTCATCTAGGTTTTCATAAGCTGGTTGATGACGAAATATGCCATTGTCATAACCATAATTTAGATCTTAAGATTATCATTTTATGCAAACATGATTGCATTAGTTTAATTTTCAAAATTTGTAAATAATGTATTTCTTGTTTTTCATAATTTTTAAGTATGTTATTGAAATATTATCATGGGAATAGACATATTTAAAAAAATTTCAATGATGCACATATATATTTACTCCAAATCATGTTAGGTTAGAACGTTGGAAAAGTTTACACACATTTCAAGAGAAGGTAACTATGGAGATTAAGAGTGATAGTAACCGTAGATCCTATATTATTATTTGGTTATTGGGATAATGTGTGGCTTATGAATTGTGTTATGAGGCATTTTTGACTTGTATGGGTGTTTTGGACCGAAGAATTGGGTCCACTACGCATTTTAGCTCTCTGATTGAGAACGCAGCTAGATAGGATGGCATATTCAAGACATACCTCTGAAGCCAGGCGTGTTCTTGAACCGCCTATTTTTGGTGTTTAGTTGCATACACGACACATGGTGCAACATAGTGCAATAAGTTTCAGAACGCGACACCACGATATGATGCGTTCTAAACGTGCCATGTTGCCTAAGTTGTTGGCCCTCGATAGCAAGGCAAGGATTACCTAAAGAGGAGGATGAATAGGTTGATACAGAAATCTGAAATCAAATTGATCATTTTAAGCTTTCGGTTAGTGAAACAAATCGCGTGTAATGAAGATTAAGATAGCAGAAGCATTCACACATAAGAATACACAAGATTTATCCTGATTCGGCCCTCCCAATAGAGAGTGCAGATCATCTTGGCCCCCTGCAGGAGGGGGCCTCCCATAGTACATGGGTGGGTGGTTTTTTTTTTAACCCCTCCTTTTAAAGTGTCTTTCCTATTTTACACAGAGGTTTCCAAAAAAAAAAAAAACCACCCACCCATGTACTGAGGGAGGCCCCCCTCTTGCAGGGGGCCGAGACGATATGCACTCCCCAATAGAAGTCTTACATCCAATCCCTAAGTAAATTCTTGAGATTTTACTAACCAGGGCATAGTCTCCCTAATGAACAACAACACACAGCTTCTCGCCGGTCTTCTTCTGTTTCCAGGCAAGAAGGAAGTCTACTTTTTTATAGGCTCAAAAGCAAACCTACTCTACTTTCGGGTGTGAGCGCACCCACTGTTTAACCTCAGTTGAGTGCTTCTTTTTAGAGCTTAGAAGCCAACTCTCTAATACAAATCCCAGCATGCATGATTTCCACTAGTACAGAACCCGACTGATCTTCCCACACAAGGGGAATCGCCCCACAACAAATGTCTCTATACAAACTGATGAGAGGCTATGTGAAAGCACTAAGTAAAGAGCAAACAAATCAAAGAGAATGTGAATGACAATCAGTTGATAATGTGTTGCTTCAGCAACCTAATGTGGAATGTTTTATTGCTAAAAACTACTTTGAGATCTTCCTTCTTATTGACTGCTTTTCTAAATGCTTGTTTGCTGAAGGAGGAAGATTAGAGCTTTGATTGTAGCAAGGTGTTGAAAGATTTGATTTCTTTTTTGGATAGGCTTGAGCTCTCTCTCTTTTCTTTGAGTGTGTGTGTCGTTTAGGCTCCTCACTGGATGTATACTTTATCAGAAAGATCTTCATGGTTGCTCTCATTCTTTCTTGTTTCAGAGCCTTCATCTTCTTATACACCCTTCTGAAGAGGACCGTTGAGGAGATCCGATCAGGCTCCTTCTAACCGTTGCTCTTCTTCTTCTTCTTCTTCTCTTCTCTATTGTATCTAACGTCTTCTTCCTTGTGCCTACTGATTGCTTGGAATATAAGAGTGTCTTCTTATGTATGTTTCCAAGGTCTTAGTTGTGTCTAACGTTTTGCTTCATGAGAGAACTGGACACCTGCAGAAATATAACACATGGAAGAGAATGCTAGGCAAGAGAAGTCTTGCATCAATCAGTCCATACCATATTTCCCTTTAGACCGCAAGTTCTACTGACACCCTTCTTTCCTACTACAAAAATGTAGCATGAAAGGGGTAGGAAATAATAAGTAAAAGATGTGCAGAGGATTTGAAATTCCATTGTGTGCCAAAGACATGTTGTTTACTAATCAAAATATTCAAAAGCAATCGAAAGATATATTTAGCAATCGGTGCATTGTATGAGTACTGAACACTTAATTCACCAATTGATGTGTTTGAAGTCATATTAACACTAATCAGAATATAAATAACATCAATAGAAATAATACTGAACATTTGCTCACCAATCGGAAAGCTTATAAACCAATCGGAATGAGAACTGAACATTTATTCAGTAATCAAAACAGTTATAACACCAATCCATATGATAAATATTTATAACACCAATAGGAACAAAGTTGTCCAACAATCGTGTAACACTTAAACACTAATCGATAAGAATTTTTTTGTTCTCCAATCAATAGACGCTTTTGTTCTCCAATTAGAAGGACACTTGAACATCAATCGATAGAAACTTTGTTCAGTAATCGGTATAAAGCTTTTCTTCTTCAATCGATAGAAGACTTAAACAACAATCGACATAAATTTTGTTCTCCAATCAATAGAGACTTTATTCTCCAATCGATGGAATGATTCTTCAATAATCGGTGCAACACTTCTCTTCCCTAATCGATAGAGACTTTATTCTCCAATCGATAGAGACTTGTTCTATAATCAATGTGACACTTTTAGTCTCTAATTGATACACATTGAACTGTAATCGATTATGAACTTTTAGTGTAAATCTTTTAAAGTAATATAAAATATTTTATTTCTTGTACATAAAATATCTTGAAAATTATTATTAAATATATTCAAAATACTCAAGAAGGAAAAATATTATTATGATATTCATGAATTTTAGTTATTATCAAAACATAAGGATAAATATATGTGAGTGGTTCAATACAAGTGTGTTTCTAATTCTGACGCTTCTAAGTCTGGTTTCCTCAACTAAACAAGGGAGAAACTCTGTTTTGGCCAGAAAATCTCTACTCCAAGGAAATCTTCACCAGTTTTGGTAGGTTTGGCGTAAACTTGGAGCGAGGAAGGTGATCAGATCATGGGAAACATGTGGCGAGCATTGTTCTTCACGTTGGTAGGGAGATTTCTTCTTTCTTCATGGTTTTCTTGTGTTTTCAATAAATAGGGATTTGGATAAGTTTACTCTTCTTGAAATCTTGAAAGATTCAGTTTATCGTGTTCATCTCTTCGTTAGGAAGTTGGAAATCATGTCAGTTTCAATTTCATGTATATACAGCCTTATTTGAGCATTTTAGACTACTTTTAGCATGTTTCAACGAGCTTGACGTGGTTAGGATGTATGTAGTAGATTGAATTTATTAAAATGTAGGTTTATAGTGTTTCTAGCTAAACTTGGTGTGAGAATATGGTCGCCGATCATAGGTGCAGTTAACACCTGCTTGTGACTCTTGGCACATTCTCCTTGGAGACGCAGTCGGTTAGGTAGCATTCTTAATGGGCTTGGGACCCCTCACGTGTTCAGATTTTCAGAGGGTTTTTTCTTACAACAGTGTTTGGGGTTTGACTATTGGGATGCCCTGATTAAGTGGACTAACAGTCTCATTATGATCTTATATCAAGTTGGTGGCTGCTTAATGGTCTAGTTGAAAAGTGATTAGTGGATTTGCTTTAGGTTTATGATAAAATAATTGATTATTAATGATTTGATTATGATATTAGTAAGGTGACTACGATTTGCTGAGTTTGGTGGTTTTGACGCTTACTCCGGAAGTCTCTCTAGTCAGTACCCTAGGTTCTCTATAAACCAGGCATGTGTGTTGTCTAGGGTAGTCTCGATGCAGTGGTACCATCAAGGTCTACGTCATCTTCTTAGACTCCTCTACTCTTTTGTGTGAGTTGCACATCCGGCTAGGGGAAATATGACAGTGGGGCAGCGACTTATGTTGTGGGTAGTTTACACTCGCTTGGAGTGCACTCATGATTGGGTGAGCAGACACCAATAGATGTGCTGAGTGCCAACTAGTCTCTTGTTCTCACTTGCCTCACTCTACAGACTCCAGAACTCTTAGAGGTGTGTCAAGTGTGGGACTGTAGTTTGGTCAGACTACAGATGGTGGTTGATTTGGTCTCCATAGTTCTTTGTCTTTGTTGACGTAAAGCGACAATTGGACCTCACATCTTTGACTATGAGACTGAGGCTTATTCTTCTGTGTGCTTATTTGGGTTAGATTCTACTATTGCAAACTGGACTCCATGACCTGAGTGGTAGTGTCGCACCTTCCATCTCAAGTTTTTAGTATTGTTGTGCGGGTTCATTACTTTCTGTGTACATCACCTTATTTCCTGAGTGTGTATAATCAAAGGTGTCGTGTGGAACTTAGAAAGTTTATGTCTGTTTGTTGTTACAATTTTCCTTTTCTTGAGTAGGAATGAGAAAATATAGTTGTGGTATATTTATGTTTCATAGAAATTGAGCTAATGGTGTGGTATGCCGCATTTTCTAGTGAATGTGCTATGATTTTAATGGTTAGCCTCTGTTTGGTTAAAGGTTGTCGCAATTATATTGGTTTAATTCCCTCTTAATTTAGTAATTTGTTTAGTATCATGAGATGTTTAGTGTTTCATGCAATATGCATAGTCTCCTCACTAAAGTGCAAGTTCTTTTGAATCACGGATAATTTGTATTTGCCTAATCACTAACTGTAGTTGTTCCTATTCTTTGTATGCCGAACTCAAACTCTTTTCCTCTCTTTTTATTTCCATTCTTCCTCATTACCCTCCTCTGGTTCACGGCGCCAATAAATCTCAGTGATTCGTTGTTACGATTATTTAATAAATATGTGAGTCTATAAGTTTATACATATGAAATATCTTTCTATGGGTTTCATTCTAAATTTTTAGGATGAAAGTTTTTTTAGGTGATAGTAATATAGTGTCATGATGTTCCAAATTTTAAATTAGCAGGCGTTATTTGGTTATTGGGCCAATGTGTGGCTTATGGATTGTGTTATGGGGATTTTGTAACTTGTATGGGTGTTTTGAGCCAAAGAATTGGGGCCACTATGCATTTTAGCTCTCTAATTTAGAATGCAACTAGGTAGGATGGAGCATTCAAGATGCACCTATAAAGTCAGGCACGTTCTCGAACAATCTACTTTCAGTGTTCAGCTGCATGCATGACATATGGCGTAACCTAGTGCGATGCATGGTGTTAAGTTCCAAAACGTGGCACTCCAATATGGCACGTTCTAAATGCACCATGCCACCCAGACGCATTTCGAATTCAAACACTTTTAAGTATGGTTTTGCCAATTGAACAGTGGAGAAACCCCATTTCAATTGGGAAACCTTTGCCCCGAGGTGATCTTTATCTGTTTTGGTGGGTTTGGCATAGCTTTGATGTGAGGAAGGTGATCGGATCGCAAGAAACATGGGGCAAGCATTGTTCTTCATGTTGGTAGAGAGACTTCTTCTTTCTTCGTGGTTTTCTTATGTTTTTTTAGTAAATAGGGATATGCATAGTTCGATTGGAACATGTTTACTCTTCTTGAAATCTTGAAAGATTTAGTTCATCACATTCATCTCCTCATTTGGATGTTTGAAATCATGCTGGTTTCAATTTCATGTATGTGAAGCCTTATTTGAGCATGTTAGACTATTTTTGACATGTCTCGACGAGTTTGAGGTCGTCAAGGTGTGTGCAATAGATTGAATTCATTGAAATGCAAGTTTCTTTGGGTATTCTATATGAGAATCGATCACCGAGATAGGTGCATTTAAAATGCGCCAGTAATGTCCCCTAGTGCATTCTCCTTTGAGACGTGGCCGATAGGGCAGGCGCATGCTTAACGGGCTCAGGACCCCAGGCATGTTCAGGCTTTTTGAGATTTTTTTTCTTACAATAGCATTTAAAGTTTGACTGTTGGGTCAATTAAGCCTGATTAAGTAGACTGATGGTCTCATTATGATCTTATATGAAGGTTGGTGGTTGCTTAATGGTCTTGTTACAATTTGATGGCAAAGCTGGAAAGCAATTAGTGGATCTACTTTACATTTATGATAAAGTAATTAATTATTAGCAATTTGAATATGAGATTAGTAATGTGACAATAGTTCGTCGAGTTTAGTGGTTTCAACGCTTATTTTGGAAGCCTCTCCAATCAGGTACCCCAAATTCTCTATCAACCAAGCATGTTTTTGTTCGGGGTTAATCTTGATATAGTAGGACTGTCAAAGTCTATGTCCTCTTCTTGGACACCCTTACTTCTTTTTTTGAGGTGTACGTCTAGCTAGGGGAAGGACGACAGTAGGACAACGACATGTGTTGTGGGTGGTTCACAGTTGTTTGGAGTGCAATAAGAGTTGGGGTCCATTGTTCCCACTTGCCTCACTCTACAGATTCCAGAACCCTTAAAAGTGTGTCAGGTGTGGGACTGCAGTTCGGTCAAACAACATGCGATGGTTGGTTTGGTCTCCATAATTCTTTGCCTTTATTGATGTGAGAGCTTGTAGCAGCTCTGAATATTTATGCCCAATAAGGCTCCATATCTAGACTCGCCTCCCGCGAACAGACCGAAGTCTCGCCAGGGATAACTCGCACAAGTGTCCAGTAAGAATATAAAAGACAACCACAAGAATATAAGACACAAGAAAGTACATGCTCTCATATTCATTCGCAACACATTACATTGTCCCAATACATTATTACATGTCCAAGAGAAAAAGTACAACCACCTGGGACATCCCCCGAGGGAGCACAAGTTCATACAATGACTACTACGACTCAAATGCTGGTAGTACAAGTCTGCCACAACGCCACTACGAGCCAACACATGGCTAACACCTAAAAAGAAGTGTAAGGGAGTGAGCCTCAATAAGTCACTGGCTCAGCAGGGACCTCCCAAAACAAAACTGGAAACTGAGGTGACCTCAACCACAAAGGGTAGCACCGATAGCCAAACCACCACAATAACAACATTAAACATAATTAAACTGCCATTAGATAAAACTCGCTAGCTAATACAATCTGCAAGAACTAAAGAAACCAGTATGACTAGTGCAAAAACACTAGTCCACAGCAACAATAGCATTGCCTAAGCCACAAGCCTCATAGACAAACCTCAAACATGAGGGTAACAAGATTGCCAACAAGGAGCTAGTCCACTATACCCTAAAACCACAACACTCCGGAAGGCTACCCTCAAAAAAGTAGAACATAATAAGTGGAAGGTCCTACAACATGACCTCCACGGAGCATAGCTCCACTTCAACGCCTAAAAAGGCTGGTACATAGCATACCACAACAAACGGTTATCCACGAAGGGTACAGGTACCTACCACCACGAGGTACCACCACAAAACCTAAACCACACACAAAACTGCAACACAACTGTGCCTCCAATAAGGCACACCACAACAAGTCAACCAACACCGGTGAGTCACCACTCACAAGCTAAAACCACTAGCAAAGCACGAGTCGGAAAGAACGACGCCACCACACGGGAATGGCCTACTGGTTCATGATGTCAGTATCCAACCCGGACAACACAGCATAAGAACCATCTCTCAGTCTCGCAGTCACGAACGAAAGGTGTAATGACCGGAAGGTTCAGATCGTGGTTTACCGGGTTTCAGAGGCCAGTGTGTGGCCATTGTTAGACCATGGAGGTCTATGTGTGTTTTTACATCTTATTTTGGTCAGGTGGTAGGCAGGGGTGCTGGGTAACCCAGCCAAATTCGGGCTCTGTCGGGCTCATTGAGATCGCATCGCAAACAGAGGACGCGATTCTCAGGGGCTTATTGCGTCCGGCTTACCAGACGCGATCTTGGTTCTTATCGCGGTCGGTATGTGGGACGCGATTACATATGTTAATTGCGGTCGCTATGCAGGACGCGATATTGAACTGCCGTTACGTGGCTGTCGTTGCATGCGCGCCGTGTGGCGCATGCAGGGTGACGGTCAAGTTTAGTTGCATCGGCAATGGCAGAGGTGATTCTTATCGCGTTCGGTAAGGGCGACGCGATTCGTTTCTGAGCAGTTAAGTGTATCTTCCCCTGGCCGAATAGTGTAGTTGCACTGCTCAGCTGAGGAAGGGGTTGCTGCGGCTGTGAAGGATTTGCTGGGCAATCTTGGTGCAATTGGAGTTCGTTTGGCGAGGTTTTGACGCGTGGGCAAGCGTGGGAGGACGAGGAATCCCGTGGTGGTGTTGGAATCGTGCTTCTTGCACTGGTAGGGGAACTCCACCATGATTCCCACCCTGTTTTCATATCGTATGGCTTGCATGATGCTTGAATGAGATGTCTACATGTGGGAAATTGCATTTGCATGTTAGTAAGCATGTGTAGGAATCTCATTTACACGTTTAATTCCAGTTTTACATGATTTGGGATGGGGTGGTGTGATCCCCGGAAGGGGTTTATTGAGTGTGCTTCTGAACCCCGAAAGGCATCCAGTGCAGGGAACGCGTTCTTGTTAATGCGTCACCTACACCCGACACAATTCCAAGAGGAGTTGCAACTTGTATGTCCGACGTGACTTGAAAGGTAAAAGCGGCTTCTATTTTGGACGCGATTATGAAAGTGGCCACCCGAGCTCTGGTGAGCTGAGGCCAGTTTGTCCAGTTTCTGTTCCACATTGCTTTGGCTATGTTACCAAGGTAATGTAGGGTTTGTGTGGGTGGTGTGGACCCGTATAATGATTGATATCGAGGTGTTTTATGTGGATTCGTGTGCATAGCGGGCTAGGTGTTACGACTTCCGTAGTTACCTCTCCAGTCGATTACCCTAGCACCGGGTGCTTAGGGCTTGTCCTGGTACGAGAGTACCATCGAGGTTTGTGTCGTCCTCCTGGACACCCTCCTCTTGTGTTTGAGTAGTACGTCCGGCTGAGGGGAAAGACGACAAGAGACAACGGCTTGTGTTTGTGAGTGTACGGCCGTTTGTAGCACGCTCTTGGTTGAGGGACAGACACTAGTAGACATACTGGTCCTCAGCTAGTCCTGTTCCAGTGCCTCACTTTAGGGTTCTCGTCCGAGCCCCTAAAGGTGTCAGGATTGGTCCTGCGGTAGTGTTGCTTGCAGGTGTGGTGTGGTTTGTCTCCACAGTCCTTGTTTGTTGAGGTAGAGCGGCAGCTGGACCTTTCGTCCGTGGCTGCGAGACTGAGAGGTGTACTTGTGTGGTTTGTCCGGGTCTGTGGCTGGTGTCGCGAACCAGTTCTCGAGATTCATGTTCGGCATACCCTTCCTTTAGCTTGTACACTTGTCGAGTGTTGCCGTTTATTTATTTAATAGCATTGTAGTATCATGATTAGATGATTACATGTTTTACAGCTTTAATATTAACTGTGTTTCTCAGCTTGGGGGACCTACCCTACTGAGCCAATGACTTGTGAGGCTCACCCTTTTTCTTCTAGGTGAGGGCGAGCAGGAGGCTTCACATCCCTCTAGTAGCTCGGACCAGCCTCATAGCAGAGTCAGACCGTCACCACCAGCAAAGTAAAGTTCTTTCTTATGGAGCCTTAGGGGTTTGTCCCGGGCTATGTTTATGATATGTTGATTATATAAGGAACTTGGAATGTACTTTTCTTATGGACATGTAAAAGCAATGTAACTTATGTGTGCTTAATGTGGTTCTTTTGTATTTTCATGGATATATGTGTTTAATATCCCTTGCGAGGTTTCGGCCCGATCGCGGGAGATGGAGTCGTGTCAAGCTCATTATGGTGTTAACGGGTTTGAACGACGTGGTCCGTTACAATTGGTATCAGAGCAAGATTCGTGTAAATATGAAAGAACGGGAAAAGTACGTAGTGGTTCCTTATTATGATCTTCTCTGCTGGTAGTTGGTCTTATTTTTTTAGTAATATATTTGTTGTTTTGTATGGATAAAATGTGTATGTGCAGGTCTATAATGGCGGATAGGAGAGATTGGGGAGGAGGAGGTGATGATTCTGAGAAGTCTACTCACCAAATGATAGAGAGAATGTGGGAAAGTCTCACGCATATCCGGACAAGGTTAGATCAGCAATTACCGGGGTCATCTTCCGGGGTTGTACCACCGGTAACGAAGGAGATTATGCCAGCACTAATAGTACCACCTTATGGAGTAGAGGCACCTCTTGCAGCACCTCTACCTACAATGGTACCAGTGAGGCCAGCAAGTATGGAGGAGTCGACCATGATGGTAGAAAGGTTCTTGCGTTTGCAACCACCAACATATTCGAGAGGTCCAAATCCGAATACGGCGGAGCATTGGATCCATGAGATTGAAAGGGTGTTTGTTACAATGAGGTGCCCCCAAGCAGATAAAGTCATCTTAGCAATATACTAGTTGAGGGGTTATGCACAGGAATGGTGGAGACTTAAGATGCAGACCGTGTTTGCCGGTAGAGCTGAAGACGCAATCACTTGGGCGGAGTTTCTTGAGGCTTTCAATAATACTTTCTTTCCGGTGCAAGTTCAGCAAGCAAAGAGGGAACAATTTAGAACACTTCAGCAAGGGAATTTGTCAGTGTTAGAATATCAAATGAGATTCATGGCCTTGATTTGGTATGCCACGTATATAGTCACCAATAATGCAATGATGATTGAGTACTTTATTCGGGGATTAAGGCCAGAGTTGAAAGATTCGGTTATTCCTTTGATGTGTGGTACAGTGGAAGAGGTAGCCCAAAGAGCAGCAATACTTGAGAGAACAATTCAAGCTAGGCAGTCTAGTGGATCGGGATCAAGTGGTGGTAGCTTCCGACTTCCACAGCAGTCCGCAAGTGTTAGTAAAGGAAAGGCACCTTTGGGAGGATCGTCTTCTTCGGGTTTTGGCAAATGGGGCAATAAGCTAAAGAAGATATTTAGAGGTCGAGGAGGTGGTAAGCAGCAAGGATTTCAGTAAGGGCGCGACTACAAACCGGAGATGGAGGAGTCTCAACAAAGTACGACAAGGCAGCCCGGAGAATTTCGGTGTTACAATTGTGATCAGTCGAGGCATATAGCGAGGAATTTTCCATACCCAAGGAGAACTAATTATGGTAGAGGAGTGCCACAACAGCAACAACAACAACCACATTAGCAATCCTTGGCAGGGCAAGGAAGAGGCACACCTTACCAAAGGGGCGGAGGACGAGGTCGGGTGATGCCGATTACAAGGGCTCAAGCAGAATCATCAAATTTGATTGAAGGTATTATACCAGTCCTTGAATATTCAACAAGAACATTAATTGATCCAGGTGCATCCCATTCTTTTATTTCCGAAGATTTTCTTGATGTTATTGTGCATTCTTTTGAGGAGAGGCAGTGTGAGCTTATGGTAGAGGTACCGTCGGGGGATTTCATACTTACTACATGTTACTTGGATGAGGTACCTATTATGGTTCAGGGTAATCAGTTGCCGGCTAGGCTTTATGCTTTACAGTTAAAGGAATATGATATGATATTGGGTATGGATTGGTTAGAGGCATATGGAGCGGTGGTGGATTGCAGGAAAAAGAAAGTAAGGTTCAGCTATCCAGAAGGAGATTTATTTGAGTTCCAAGGTATGCCATTCTACACTCCTAAATTCATTATCTCTGCCTTAAAGGCTAGGAAATTGATTAATGCAGGATGTGTAGCCTATTTGGCATCTGTTAGCTTGGTTAAGACAGAAAAAGTAGTGGATATGGTACATGTTGTTAGGGAATTTGTGGATGTGTTTCCGGAGGAGTTACCGGGTTTAGCACCACATAGAGAGGTGGATTTCACTATTAAGTTGCAGCCGGGTAGTATGCCTATTTTTAAAAGCACCATACAGGATGGCACCTGCTAAATTAAAGGAGTTAAAGAAGCAATTGCAAGAGTTACTTGAAAAGGGGTTCATTAGGCTGAGTCATTCACCATGGGGAGCGCCGGTCTTGTTTGTAAAGAAGAAGGATGGAAGTATGAGAATGTGTATAGATTACCGCCAATTGAATCAAGTTACCATAAAGAACATGTATCCACTTCCACGTATAGATGATCTATTTGACCAATTGCAATCAGCAAAGGTATACTCCAAGATAGATTTGATATCGGGATACCATCAATTGAGGATTCGGGAGGAAGACATAGACAAGACGACATTCAGAACAAGGTATGGGTACTATGAGTTTGTGGTTATGCCCTTTGGGCTAACCAATGCACCGGTGGCATTTATGAACTTAATGAATCGAATCTTTCATCCTTATTTAGATCGGTTCATTGTGGTGTTCATAGATGATATTTTAGTATATTCAAACTCAGAAGAAGAGCATGTAAATCATTTGAGAATTACATTGCAAACATTGAGGGAGCACCGGCTTTATGCAAAGTATAGTAAGTGTGAGTTTTGGCTTAAGAAAATTTAGTTTCTGGGGCATATTATCTCAGGTGAAGGTGTAGCTGTTGATCCAGCAAAATGGAGGCGGTTATGAAATGGGAGGAGCCAAAAACGGTGTCGAAAATTCGGAGTTTTCTTGGTATGGTCGGCTATTATAGACGGTTTATCCAAGATTTCTCTAAAATTACAGCACCATTGACAAGGCTCACTAGAAAGGAGTACCATTTGAATGGTCCTCCGATTGTAGGCATAGTTTTATGAAGTTGAAAAAGCGGCTCACTTCAGCCCCAATATTGGTGATATAGGCAGGAAGAGGTGGTTATGTGATATATACTGATGCTTCCAGGAGAGGACTTGGGGCAGTGCTTATGCAACATGGAAAGGTGGTAGCATATGAATCTAGGTAATTGAAACATCATGAAGAAAATTATCCTACACATGATTTGGAATTGGAAGCGGTTGTGTTGCATTGAAGATTTGGCGACACTATTTGTATGGGGAAAGGTTTGAGATATTCACGGACCACAAAAGCTTGAAGTATATCTTCTCCCAGAAGGATTTGAATTTAAGGCAGCACAGGTGGATGGAATATCTCAAGGATTATGATTTTAGTTTGGCATATCACCCAGGTAGAACAAATGTGGTGGCGGATGCTTTAAGTAGAAATGTGGTTATGGGTCATATTATGATGAAAGAATGGAAATTGTATGAGGAGGTGGCAGAAAGTTCTTTGTTTGTACCAAGTAATCGACGAAGAGCCGTGTTGGCTAATAGTGCGGTGGAATCGTCATTATATTGGCAAGTTGTGGAAGCTCAAAAGGAAGATGAATATTTGGCCGATATTGTGAAGATGAAGGATGTTACCATTGATGATGATTGTATTGTGCGGTTTAGGCACAGGTTATATGTCCCAAATGAAGGTGGGGTGAAGCAAAAAGTATTCGAAGAAGCACACCGATCCAGGTATACCATACATCCCGGAAGCACTAAAATGTATCAAGACTTGAAAAGATACTTTTGGTGACCGAGTATGAAGAAGGAAATAGCAAAATTTATAGCAAGGTGTGCGGTGTGTCAACAAATCAAGGCAGAGCATCAAAGGCTAGGTGGGTTATTGTAACCACTACCAATACCACAATGGAAGTGGGATGATATTTCAATGGACTTTGTTGCAGGTTTGCCCAGGACGACATCGGGTCATAATGGTATTTGGAGTTTGTTGATCGGTTAACAAAAGTGTGCAGGTTGTTACCAATTAGCATGTCTGGGTAGTGGATCGGTTGGCAAAGTTATATGTTGAAAGAATTGTGCCATTGCATGGGATACCGGTTACTATTGTTTCAGATCGGGATCCCAGGTTTACATCGGATTTTTGGAGGAGTTTGCAAAGGGTTGTGGGCACACAATTGAGGTATAGTTCTGCATACCATCCCCAAACTGACGGGCAAATGGAGAGAACAATCCAAACCATTGAAGATATGCTTTAGGCGTGTTGTTTGGCTTGGGGAGGTGGATGGGAACATCACCTTGGCATGGTTGAGTTTGCCTACAACAATATCTATCATTCAAGTATTGGCATGGCACCTTATGAAGCACTTTATGGGAGACCTTGTAGAATACCGTTGAATTGGCATGAAGTGGGTGAAAGGCAAGTAATGGGACTAGAATTGGTTCAACAATGTGTAGAAGTGGTCAAATTTATTAAAGAGAAACTTCAAACAACGCAAAGTAGATAAAAGAGCTACGCGGATGTTTGACATAGGCCCTTGCAGTTTGAGGTTGGTGAGTATGTATTTTTGAAAGTTTCCCCGACTAAAGGTGTTCTAAGGTTCAGTAAGAGAGGCAAGTTGAGTCCTAGGTTTGTGGGTCCTTTTCGGATCTTGGAAAGAATTGGAGAGACAGCTTACAGGTTGGAGCTTCCGGCGGATTTCATGGATGCTCACGATGTATTCCATGTTTCTATGTTAAGGATATATCTGAGATTCTTTTCAAATTGTGAGCTATCAGAGGGATGATTTGAAGCCCCAGAATATCCGGTGATGATCACAGGCAGGCAGACTCAAAAGTTAAGGAATAAAAACATCGAGTTGGTGAAAGTTCGGTGAGAATCGGCAAGGTGGTGAAGATACTTGGGAGTTGGCTGAAGAAATGCTCAAAACATATCCGTTTTTGTTCCAGTAAGTAGCACTTTTCTTTTTAGGTGATAGTTGCATATGTTTTGAGCTATATTTATGTTTACCGCTTTAATTTCTAGGATGAAATTCTTTTTAGGTGATAGTAATGTAAAGACCGGAAGGTTCGGATCGTGGTTTACGGGGTTTCGGAGGCTAGTGTGTGGCCATTGTTAGACCATGGAGGCCTATGTGTATTTTTACAGCTTATTTTGGTCAGGTGGTAGGCAAGGGTGCTGGGTAACCCAGCCAAATTCGGGCTCTGTCGGGCTCATTGAGATCGCGTCGCAAACAGAGGATGCGATTCTCAGGGGCTTATCGCGTCCGGCTTACCAGACACGATCTTGGTTCTTATCTCGGTCGGTATGTGGGACGCAATTACATATGTTAATTGCGGTCACTATGCAGGACGCGATATTGAACCTCCGTTACGTGGCTGTCGTTGCATGCGCGCCACGTGGCGCATGCAGGGTGATGGTCAAGTTTAGTTGCATCGGCAATGGCAGACGCGATTCTTATCGCGTCCGATAAGGGCGACGTGATTCGTTTCAGAGCAGTTAAGTGTATCTTCCCCTGGCCGAACAGTGCAGTTGCACTGCTTAGCTGGGGAAGGGGTTGCTGTGGCTGTGAAGGATTTTCTGGGCAATCTTGGTGCAATTGGAGTCCGTTTGGCGAGGTTTTGACGCGTGGGCGAGTGTGGGAGCATGAGGAATCCCGTGGTGGTGTTGGAATCGTACTTCTTGCACTGGTAGGGGAACTCCACCATGATTCCCACCCTATTTTCATATCGTATGGCTTGCATGATGCTTGAATGAGATGTCTACATGTGGGAAATTGCATTTGCATGTTAGTAAGCATGTGTAGGAATCTCATTTACACATTTAATTCCAGTTTTACATGATTTGGGATGGGGTGGTATGATCCCCAGAAGGGGTTTGTTGAGTGTGCTTCTGAACCCTGAAAGGCGTCCAGTGCAGGGGATGCGTTCTTGTTAATGCGTCGCCTACACCTGATGCGGTTCCAAGAGGAGTTGTGTCTTGTATGTCCGACGCGACTTGAAAGGTAAAAGCGGCTTCTATTTTGGATGCGATTATGAAAGTGGCCACCCGAGCTCTGGTGAGCTGAGGCCAGTTTGTCCAGTTTGTGTTCCACATTGCTTTGGCTGTGTTACCAAGGCAATGTAGGGTCTGTGTTGGTGGTGTGGACCTGTATAATGATTGATATCGAGGTGTTTTACGTGGATTCGTGTGCATAGCGGGATAAGTGTTATGTCTTCCGTAGTTACCTCTCCAGTCGATTACCCTAGCACTGAGTGCTTAGGACTTGTCCCGGTACGAGCGTACCGTCAAGGTTTGTGTCGTCTTCCTGTACACCCACCTTTTGTGTTTGAGTAGTACGTCCGGCTGAGGGGAAAGACGACAAGGGACAACGGCTTGTGTTTGTGAGCGTACAACCATTTGTAGTGCGCTCTTGGTTGAGGGACAGACACCAGTAGATGTACTGGTCCTCAACTAGTCCTATTCCAGTGCCTCACTTTAGGGTTCTCGGCTGGAGCCCCTAAAGGTGTCAGGCTTGGTCCTGCGGCAGTGTTGCTTATAGGTGTGGTGTGGTTTATCTCCACGGTCCCTGTTTGTTGAGGTGGAGCGGCAGCTAGACCTTTCGTCCGTGGCTGCGAGACTGAGAAGTGTACTTGTGTGGTTTGTCTGGGTCTGTGGCTGGTGTCGCGAACCTGTTCTCGAGACTCATGTTCAGCGTACCCTTCCTTTAGCTTGTACACTTGTCGAGTGTTGCCGTTTATTTATTTAATAGCATTGTAGTATCATGATTATATGATTACATGTTTTACAACTTTAATATTAATTGTGTTTCTCAGGTTGGGGGAGCTACCCTACTGAGCCAATGACTTGTGAGGCTCACCCATTTTTCTTCCAGGTGAGAGAGAGCAAGAGGCTTCACGTCCCTCTAGTAGCTCGGATCAGCCTCATAGCAGAGTCAGACCGTCACCACCAGTAGAGTAAAGTTCTTTCTTGTGGAGCCTTGGGGGTTTGTCTCGGGCTATGTTTATGATATGTTGATTATATAAGGAACTTGGAATGTACTTTTCTTATGGACATGTATAAGCAATGTAACTTATGTGTGCTTAATGTGGTTCTTTTGTATTTCCACGGATATATGTGTTTAATATCCCTTGCAAGGCTTCAGCCCGATCGTGGGAGACGGAGTCGTGTCAAGCTCGTTATGGTGTTAACGGGTTTGAACGACGTGGTCTATTAAAAAAGGTCCAACTGCCACTCCACAACCATACAGTAAATCCAAAGAACAGTTGAGATCAACCAACACCACACCTGCAGACCACACACAACTGCATGCCCATGACTGGCACTTTTAGGGACTCTGGCCTAATCTCCCTAAAGTGAGGCACTAGAAAACAGGACTAGCTGGGGCCCAGTACATCTACTGGTCTTCGTACCCCCAACCACGAGCACTCTACAAGCGACTGCACACCCACAAACATGAGTCGCAACCCACTGTTGTCTTTCCCTCAGTCGGATGTACAACTCAAACATAGGAGTGAGGGTGTCCAAGAAGACGACACAGACCTCGACGGTACACACAGTATTGGGACAAACCTTGAGCACAACAAACACAACGTGCATGGCTCACAAAGAACCTGGGGTATCCGACTAGAGAGGCATTCCGGAATAGGCGCCGGACCACCACACTCGGCACACACACAAACCACACCGATCACTTAACATACTGGTAAAACTTATACCATGATACATATACCTTAATTAGCTCGTCACTGGCCACCATGTGACCTCCAAGCAACCTACACTTATACACATAAACTGCATAAACACATAATAACTCTACTTGTCATTGGTCATCTCATGACCTCCATGGCAACACTAAGTCACAGTGCACATTAACCACATAACTAGCATAATAACCCAATTAACTTAAGTCACTAACTAAATATAATCCAAATCAATAAGCCTATAACAAGCTTTACTAATATAAACCACCTTAGAATAACTTTAAAGAACCAAGGCTAGGTCCACATAGGACCATCATAGCCCAACCACCACAACTACACCTCAAAAGCTGAAATGTGACGGACACAGGCTTCGCCTTCAAAAACGTGACGACCTTAATGGTCGCGATTCCAAACTTAACGCGACAGGGCCCAGCATCTCGACCAGAACGTGACGGCCCGATATGTCGTCTTCAAGCCAAACGGTCAAACCCGACAGTCAAAGCTCAAATCGCGACGGGACGATATGTCGCGATTAGAACAAACTAAACCGTACGCCAATTTACGACGAACCACACTGACGCGTTCAACAAGAATGCGATGGGTCAGGTGGTCGTGTCCATACCAGTCAATCCAACACAATCAGAACACAAGAATGCGATGGCCCAAGGTGTCGCATTCAAAACCAACACGCAATGGTTCAGTTCGTCGCCTTCTCAGGCAGGCGACCGAAGCCTTCTTCCTCCTCCAGAAAACCACCCCACACACCATGCAACTCACACATAAGCTTATAAACCAAAAGTTAAACTACCACATGCTTACATATCATACTTTTAAAGCTGTAAATCATTTAAATAACACAAATTAAAAGAGGAAGTCTCCCTACCAACTCGAAGAACCCGCTCAATGCAAGAAACGCTACACCGCCGGCAAGTCCACGCTCCAGACGTCCTCCTCGCGTGGAACCTGTGCCGAGCCAGCCACCTGAAAGCCAAAAACACCAAAAGAGCCGCAAAACCTCCTCCCCTACGCTGGATAGAGCCACCCTACTCTGTCTGGCCCGAAATAGAGCATTAAATTCACATTCAAAATCACGACGGAGGAAGACGTCACGTTTAACTTGTATTAAATGCGACGGACCAAATCGTCGCCAAACACGTCGCGCACCGGAAAGGCGATTTAGTGAATCGCGACGGGGATAGCCGTCGCGTTTTGAATGCGACAACCTACTCCGTCGCCATTCACACCAAAAAACCAGCGGGCTAAATGGGCTGAAACCCCAGGCCCACAACACCTGCACAACAGCCAAAAGCCATAACCAAGGCCCAATGACCCCACATTGGCCAAGGGCACCACATCGGACCCATTAAACATGGATCCAAAAAAATTGCAATGTTACAGTGCTATCACCTAAAAGATATGTCATCCTCGACGTTCAGAAATGAGCCACGGTAAGCCAGACTATCACCTACAAAGAATTTAAACCATATACAGAACAAGCAAGATACACTTTCTCTGCACTCGCCTTTCAAACCACTCTGTGTTGACTGACTTAATTTGTTCATTTCCGTGCCTGCTCTGCTTTATTGATTCAATCTGCCTTTCTTTACCTTTCAACTGTAGACGATTCTACCTTGTTGTTGGCGCTTTATCTCCTTGGACTTAACCTGCTTCCACATTTCCCTGGCTGTGTTTGCAACATTTATTTTTGGGTTGCTTCACTTACTTAAATTCTTTATCATAAATTGTTGCCTTTAGATGTTCCGCCATGCTAAACCATCTTTAAATTCTCAGATTTCTCGGTGCCATTCCATTATCTGCTTATCACTGCTAACTGTTATTCTGCCTCATCTGTATTCACATTCTTAACTGTCAGCTTCCCAAAGAAAATGAAATTACCATATCTAAATTTCCTGTCTCTATATACCATTCTGCTTATGTTGCTTTAACTCATATTTGGCCAAAAACCACCACTTCTTTATCTAATTGTGCAAAAATCTTAAACTTTCCTTTAATTATTCAAACCTCTGATAACTTGTGGATATTAAATCTTTCATGCTTCCGCTGCACTACTCTGATTATACCGGATACTTGGCAAAATGTCCTACAAATTATGCTCTTAGTATTACCTTTATTTACTTTCCACTTTCACTATTACTCTGACTCCAACTGGACTCAATTCTAACTTTACTTACTTCTCAAATCATCTTACTCCATTAATTATCACTGGGGAAACATACCTGAATTTCTGCACTACTATCTTTAATGCTTTAACTTTATCTGTGCCACACTCAATTCTGACATACTGCTACTGATATGCTTTACTCTTTACATACTTACCATACTTCAAATAATATTCTCTGACCGACTCAACAAACCAAACTCATAACTCTTCACAATTTCCATTCTCATTGCTATGACATTGTACTCTCTTATCGGGAAACAAAACTGCTCAACTAACTCTGCACATACTCTAGTATCTGCCTTCAACTTTACCGAAGTCTTTCTCAATTAAGTGACATCTAATTCAAAATTCTTTACTGCTAAATTGATCATACTTTTCCTTACTCCTTCTGTTCTATTCCGCCATACTTTAATCTGCTCACTATTCTTTAACTGATCTGCTGTGACTTTTACATCAAACTCTGGAAATATCTTTATAACAAAACTCATCTATTCATCTGGATCACTTTACTGTATACTGCTACATAAATTCTTACTACACATTTCTTGAACCATCTAACTATCATCACTCTATAATCTGCCACATTCTTTCTTCATCTGGTCATTAATACTGAACTTTAACTTTACTGCCAACTACATTGAACATAATACCATTTTTTACAAAATACTTCCTTTAATTATTCCACTAACTGGCTGATCTTACTGTACCACTTACACTATAACCTTTCTTAACATACCATTACCTTTTACTAATTCACTACTAAAACCAGAATCTGAATACCCCTTTCTTAGACACAATAACCTGCTCTGCTTGATTCCTCTGTTTCACACTGTGGCTTTAGAATCTTAGCATCTGCCTTTTCAATTACCTTATCATAACTGCTTTATTCTTAAGAACTGGAAACACCACTGTTACAACTTACTTATTAATAATCCTTTCATTCAAACCTTTACTTTAATTCTTTCACAATCTGCCTTTTTATTCTGCTCAACTTGACATTCCCTTATCAGCTTCTTGACTAACTGACCTCTTTTTTTTTTTCCCCTCATACTGTCCATAACTGCTAAACATTGCTGATCTTATCTTTAACATTGCAATCTTTTAACAAATCCTTCTGTTGAATCTTCACCAACTGACACTTACCAATTGAATATCTTTGCTTCAAAAGTTTCAAAAAAATTCACGGAATACTAATCTTCATTTGCTTTCTATACACCCACTACTCACCTCTGCACACACTTATACTAATCTATATATCAAACTTCCTATTACCACCATCACTTATAGTAACATTACTCTCAAGCTTTCTCTGCTATAACCATTTCTGATCACAAAACACATTTAGCCTTACTGCCACAAATTACTACTCCTCTGTTTACTAACACTTCATCCAAAGATGATCTGTCTCTCTTAATCACCCCAAACCTTCCATATCACTGATCACATTATCATCCAAACTATCTCTTAACACTTACTAACACAAATCTCAAACATATCAATTACCTTTGCTGAATTTCTCAATCACAATCCTTTCATCTAACAATCTTTAACACCCACTATTCCACACTGCAGTACTATTCCCGCTATAACTCTATTACACAACTACCTCTACAATAACTTCCTGTTACACATATTCACAACCATTAACCTATACCTGTCTCTACTGATTTTCTATCTTGCTAAAAGCACCTTCATCACACTAAATCATATCCTTCTCAGAACATAGCTCTATCTTTCTGAATATCACAACTGAACTTACCAATTTCTTCACTTTCCCATAACTGAAAACCTCTACACAATCATATCTCTCTACAACAAGCCAGCTTACAAACATCACCCAACAAACTATACCATTACCAACCACACCATCACTCTGCCACCACTAGCAATTACCAAGCTGACCAACATATCCACACAATATACATGCCAAAAACTCACATAAAACCCACACTAAAAATCACACAAAACCGCATACTTACTACTAGCAGTGGACATTAAACCATGTCTTGGGACATTGTAACCTCGATGTCTTTTCATATTCTAACTGGACCATGCTCTGACACCAACTGTAGTGGCCCTAAATATTTATGCCCAATAAGGCTCCATATCAGACCCGCCTTCTGCGAACAGACTGAAGTCTCGCCAGGGATAACTCGCACAAGTGTCCAGTAAGAATATAAAAGACAACCACAAGAGTATAAGACACAAGAAAGTACATGCTCTCATATTCATTCACAACACATTACATTGTCCCAATGCATTATTACATGTCTAAGAGAAAAAGTACAACTACTTGGGGCATACCCCGAGGGAGCACAAGCTCACACAACGACTACTACGACTCAACTGCTGGTGGAACAAGTTTGCCACAATGCCATTGCGAGCCAACACATGGCTAACACTTGAAAAGAACTGTAAGGGAGTGAGCATCGACAAGTCACTGGCTCAGCAGGGACCTCCCAAAACAAAACTGGAAACTTAAGTGACCTCAACCATAACTGGTGTCACCGGCAACACCGATAGCCAAACCACCATAATAACAGCATTAAACATAATTAAACTGCCATTAAATAAAACTCGCTAGCTAATACAATCTGCAAGAACTAAAGAAACTAGTATGACTAGTGCAAAAACACCAGTCCACGGCAACAATAGCATTGCCTAAGCCACAAGCCTCACAGACAAACCTCAAACACGAGGGTAACAGGACTTCCAACAAGGAGCTAGTCCACTATACCCTAAAACCACAATGCTCCGAAGGCTACCCTCAAAAGGGTACAACACAATAAGTGGAAGGTCCTACAACACGACCTCAACGGAGCACAACTCCACTTCAATGCCTAAAAAGGCTGGTACACAGTGTACCACAACAAACGGTTATCCACGAAGGGTACAGGTACCTACCACCACAAGGTACCACCGCAAAACCACAACAAAACTGCAACACAATTGTGCCTCCAATAAGGCATGCCACAGCGAGTCAACCACAACAGGTGAGTCACCACTCACAAGCTAAAACCACTGGCAAAGTACGAGTCAGAAAGAACGACGCCACCACACGGGAACGGCGTACTGGTTCATGACGCCAGCATCCAACCCGGACAACACAGCACAAGAACCACCTCTCAGTCTCACAGTCATGAACGAAAGGTCCAACTGCCGCTCCACAACCACATAGTAAAGCCAAAGAATAGTGAAGATCAACCAACACCACACATGCAGACCACACACATCTGCAGGCCCATGCCTGACACCTTTAGGGACTCTGGCCTAATCTCCCTAAAGTGAGGCACTAGAAAATAGGACTAGCTGGGGCCCAGTACATCTACTGGTGTCTGTACCTCCAATCACGAGTGCGCTATAAGCGACCGCACAAACACGAGTCACTGCCCACTGTCGTCTTTCCCTCAACCGGACATACAACTCGAATACAGGAGTGAGGGTGTCCAGGAAGACGACACAGACCTCGACGATACACACAGTACTGGGACAAATCCCGAGCACAACAAACACAATGTGCCTGGCTCACAAAGAACATGGGGTACCCGACTAGAGAGGCATTCCGGAATAGGCGCCGGACCACCACACTCGATCCACACACAAACCACACCGATCACTTAACATATTGGTAAAACTTATACCATGATACATATACCTTAATTATCTCGTCACTGGTCACCATGTGACCTCCAAGCAACCTACACTTATACATATAAACCGCATAAACACATAATAACTCTACATGTCATTGGTCATCTCATGACCTCCATGGCAACACTAAGTCACAGTGCACATTAACCACATAACTAGCATAATAACACAATTAACTTAATTCACTAACTAAACATAATCCAAATCAATAAGCCTATAACATGCTTTACTAATATAAACCACCTTAGAATAACTTAAAATAACTTTAAAGAACCTAGGCTAGGTCAACATAGGACCATCATAGCCCAACCACCACAACTACACCTCAGAAGCTGAAACATGATAGACACAGGCGTCGCCATCAAAAATGCGATGACCTCAATGGTCGCGATTCAAAACGTAACACGACAGGGCCTAGTGTCGCGACCAAAATGCGATGGCCCGATATGTCACCTTCAAGCCAAACGGTCAAACCCGACAGTCAAAGCTCAAATCGCGACGGGACGATATGTCACGATTAGAACAAACTAAACCGTACGCCAAATCACGATGGACCACACCGATGCATTCAACAAGAACAAGATGGGTCAGGTGGTCGCGTCTAGACCAGTCAATCCAACACAATCGAAACACAACAACGCGATGGCCCAAGGTGTCACGTTCAAAACCAAAAGCGACGGTTCAGTTCGTCATCTTCTCAAGCAGGCGACCGAACCCTTCTTCCTCCTTTAGAAAACCACCCCACACACCAAGCAACTTACATAGAAGCTTATAAACCAAAAGTTAAACTACCACATGCTTACATATCATACTTTTAAAGCTGTAAACCATTTAAATAGCACAAATTAAAAGAGAAAGTCTCCCTTCCAACTTGAATAACCTGCAGAACGCAAGAAACGCTACACCTCTGGCAAGTCCATGCTCCAGACGCCCTCCTCATGTGGAACCCGCACCGAGCCAGCCACCTGAAAGTCGAAAACACCAAAAGAGCCGCAAAACCTCCTCCCCTCCACCAGGCAGAGCCACCCTACTCTGTCTGGCCCGAAACAGAGCATTAAATTCACATTCAAAATCACGATGGAGGCAGATGTCGCGTTTAACATGTATTAAATGCGATGGACCAAACCGTCTCTAGACACGCCGCGCACCGGAAAAGCAGTTTAGTGAATCGCGATGGGGGTAGCCATCGCATTTTGAACATGATGACCTACTTCGTTGCCATTCACACCAGAAACCCAGTGGGCTAAATGGGCTGAAACCTCATGCCCACGACACCTGCACAACAACCGAAAGCCACAACCAAGGCCCAATGCCCCCACATTGGCTAAGTGCACCACACCGGACCCATTAAACATGGATCCAAAAAAATCGCGACGTTACAGAGTGTGGAGGCTATTTTCAGCCTCCTAGGCCCATAGGCCCATCTTGGCCCATCAAGACGGCTAGGCTTTGGTCATCGAACCACGTGTCCTCGAGTTCAGCCTCTGGCTTCTGAACATGCTCTGACCGCCAGGCGCCTAAGGGTCCCGAGTGTAGTCTCCAGACACCTCACGACCTGTTCGAGTAGGACATGGTCTACCGGGCAGATCACGGGCCTCCTGTTCGAACCTTCTACAGCCTATCACCTGAGGCACCGAACACCAAGCAAGCGCTATCAAGCACCGGACAAGGCGCAGCCTGGTCCAAGCAGGCCCCTGTGCGGCGCCCCTTAGCCTACGGCCCTAAGCAGCCCTTCACCTACCAACGACAATTAATACGACGGCGTGACATGCATCCCATGGTTAATGACATTAACGATGGAGAATCTCAAAGGGCGCCTCAAACGGACAACTCTCCGCCTAGGGACTCCAATCGACACGTCCCTTCGATCATCATTGAAGGAGATTGTGTCCGGACCCTTTGTGTCCCTCGCCTATAAAAGGCACAGGTAATCCTCATGCTAAGGTACGAGACTTTCCTCCCACACACTCGCCCACATGCGAACACACACCAAAGAACCTTCCATTCCTGCCTCCTCTACAGTCTGACATGACTTAGGCAACGAGGGTTCTCCTCAGTTCTTCAACTGGGCCCCCCTGATCCTTCTAGGTTTTGCAGGCCTTCGTCCGCACCGGCGACAGTCCCTTCCCTCTTTCCTTAGTGGAGGCCCGTTTGGCCTAGGACTGAATAGGAAACAACATCCACATTTTTGGCGCCATCTTTGGGAACGACAACTGCCATGGCTCGCGGACGATCCTCTCACCAAAATCCTGGCAGCAGGGAGACACAGTCTCGCTAGTCACACGTGGACTCGCACGACCAATCCCCTCCAGCCGGCGATAACACTACCCCCGTCGAAGCAACTACCAACGGTCCTGTGGTTGATGCCCCGACATCGGCCCAAGAGGTGGGTGAGCTCTGGGGCAGTTGCAGCAGCTAATGGGGGTCTTTCAGGGGCTCCAGTCTCAGCTGGCAAGGCAGCTAGCCCCGACGATCCCCCCATCACGAGAACAGCAAGAGGAGTCATCACTGCGACAACCCCCTGTCTCGTCGGCGCAACAGGAACAGTGTGAGGAGTCGGCCCGACGCTTGCGGAGAGCTCCGTCGGCCCGCCGAACACCAGAACGACGGGATGACTCGCCTCGCCGGTCTGCTGCAGCTCCTCCTCCTTCGCGCTCTGTCGTCGACGCTAACTCCCATGGGTCCAGGTGTGAAGGCTCTGCGCATTCCGACCAAGAGTTAGCCAGACGTCTTCGCCGCATCGTCAACCTTGAACGTCGCATGGACGCGATGGTTCAGAGGGCAGAGGGTAGACCTCCCGGGGATGACGACCTAGACTTCCGCTCCCCGTTTGCAGCGGAGATCCTGGAGGCTCGGGTCTCTCCGAAGCTGCCCCTACCTTCCATCGTGCCCTACAACGGCACCTCTAACCCGGCGGACCACATCCACGTGTACGAGTCACATATGGTGTTCCACGGAGCATCAGATGCGGCCAAGTGCCGGGCCTTCCCGGCCACGCTAAAGGAGACCGCACACGCATGGTTTGAAACCCTCTTCGCGGGCTCTATCTCATCCTTCCACCAGCTGAAGAAGTCCTTCTGGGACAACTTCCTGGGTGGAAGATCGCAGCCACACATAGCGGCCTCCCTTCTGTCCGTTCGGCAGAAGAAGGGCGAAGCACTCTGGGACTATGTCAAGTGGTTCCAGATCGAGGTGCTCTGCATCCCATGCCTAGACGTCCCCCTAGCCACTAGTGCCCTCATCCAGGGCACTCGCGATGGCTTCCTCTAGAGCACGCTTGGGGTGCAGCAGCCGACCACTTTCGCCGAGCTCCTCTCTACCGCCTAGTGCCACATTGTGTGCGAGGAGAGTTTGGCAGCTAGCCGAGCCGAGCAGAGTGAACTAGCGAAGAAGAAGAGGCCTTCCAACAACGGTTCTGTAGCAACCTGAATTTTTTGAAAAACAAAAATTTAATAATATAAAAAGAGAACTAATTAAATTAATTAGAAAATCAAAGAAAAGAGAATTAAATAAAACCCATTAAATGAAAAGAAGTAAAGGACTTTGTAAAATGGACCCATTAGAAATTAGTGGACCAAAATGGGGATTTTTAAAAGGGGGATAATAGGAAAATACCCTAAATTCGTAACTTAATTATTACTTAAATAGAGAAGATGTATTTAATGCATTAAATAGGAAGTTTGGGTTGGATTTGGATATCTAAACCTACCCAAGTTGCTGGGCCACGAATTTAGCTCCCTTCCTAACCCAATTAGAAGTTCTCAAGCTTGGAAAGGGTGAGAGAAATAGGAAATCCCAAAATTTAATAGGAATTAGAGTCCTATTAGGAATTAGAAACATAAGAGACATAAATACTCTCCTAAACCCCCATGGCTGGCCCTAGCTCATTGCTAAGAGTTGCTGGACCAGAGGAGAGGCCAAGGAGGAGGAGAATTCGTGGGGAGAAGGCTGTTCAAGCTCTCAACCCCCCTTCTTCAAGTTCTAGCCCTAGAGAAGGAAAACGACTAAAGGTAGGCATTCTTACAAGCAAAAATCATAAAACTTCGTTTGTAGGTTGATCCAATCATCAGGATCAAAAGCCCTCTGATTTCATATTTTTCCATCGAGCCTATATTTTCTTCTTGATTTTTCATGTTCTGCAACTAGCATGAGCCCGAACCCTCTTCTAAATTCTTGATCTCCATGTATACTCGACCCCATGCTCTCAAATTTTAACTGGAGGTACTGATTCTAGTTAGGTTTCGTTTTCCCTTGAAAGCCCTAATTTTCATCCAGCATATTGCTCGAATTAAATCTTTCATCTCAATTGTACATTGTTTTATGTTTCTCATGAATACACTTGATTAAACCATGCCGAAACCTTTGCTGTTTTCAAATTCCTATTTACTGGAAGTAGCCTTGCATGTCTAGAGTCGTTTAAAATTAGTTTCATGAATTTTCATCGATTGTACATTTAGTTCTTATTTTCTGAACCACCCTATGTCAATATAAGGAAATTCTAGACTACAATCCAAGAACATGCCCTTTCCCTGTCGGACTCAGGCGCAGGACCTTAGAACGCGACGGCCGGATAGGCCGCATTCTCAAGATGGTCTCGACAGCACTTCCCATCGCATTCTGAATGCGACAGGGGCTGTCGTCGCGTTCTGCCTGCCTGATCTGACAAGCCCGTCGCGTTCTGTACAAGGCCCTGTCGCGTTCTCACCTGACCCCGTTGCGACCCTTACTGGGGTGCGTCGCGATCTCAGACTTTTGCATGAAAACCCCCGATTTATGATGCTCTAACTTTCTATAGTGCTTGTACACTTTGTTAACAGTCTTACACGCAGTCAATACACTTGTTATAAATTGAACATTAATGTGTGATTTTTAAAAGACAAGCACATGACCACTTTCTATCTACAATTTCAAGACACATGCACACACTTGAACCATCCAATATGGCTTAACATGACATGAAAATTTCCCATAATATATCTGGTAACTTATCTCAATTTTTATTTAAATTTCTATATTTTAAAAGGACTTGTCTTCATTTCTCGCATTGTTTTGGGAACACTGATACCGATGCTCCACTATTCTAGAATTCCTCTAGAACGTCGAGAACTTGTTTCTATATACACACTCTCTCTTGACTTGGACAAACTCTCCGTCGGATATTCCTTCTGCCGGACTAATGAATCCTTGTTCAAGGCCTCTGTAAATCTCTTCTGTCCATGGATTCCCACATGGTTGACGAGCTGGTTGTACCCTAACACCTATGACCCCCTTTAGGGATCAACATGATCCAAATGGCTATTAGAAGTTCGCTCTTATCCCTAATCACGTCGGACCTGTGCATAACAAGGCCAGCGGAAGGGTTGTGTATTCCACCAGACTGCCAACACCAAACGTGTGTGTTGTGCAACTGTTACTATCGCTCGTTACTCGACGTTCCATGTGCAATCTCCACTAGCTCTCATCTATACTCTACTCGCTCATCTATTCACATTCACTCTACTATCTCGTCTATTCATCTAGTACTCTCATCTATTTCTTGGTACTCTCTGTTGGCCATTGACTGATTGTCCAAAGATAAAGAATATAACCAATGCCTGGCAATATATAAAGGGCCCGATCTGGTCCTGGGATGTGCGCCCGAAAGTGCTAGTGCCCATGAGAGTTAAATGATCAGAGTGTTTGGTATTACACTCGAGTGCTATCTATCGCGACTATCTAAATGACAATCAAAAGTGCTATATTCTCTCGTTGTCTATTGACAAAAAGTGCTATACTATATCCGTTGTGCTATTGCTACACTTTGTGCTATTTGTGCTATACTCGACACTTGTGCTATATTTAGAAAGCTTGTGCTATTTCCATCATGCGCTATTGTGCTATCTTTTACTTGACTCTCTCGCTCTCTATCTTTAGTTATTCTGCCATTTAATGCATTAATTATTTAAAGCCTGCTTGACTATTGAGATTTAAGTCCTACTGGGCGTTATCGCTCACCCTGCTTTATTTGTCGTTGTGTTCTCAGGTGAGACCGAGGATGACCCTTACACTCAAGAGGATGGGAATGACCAGGAGTAAAGTCATGAGTACCCTAGTGTCTTAGTATTATGTTAGAGTTTTAGTTTAGTCTTTTACTTTTATTTCGATGTAATTGGGCCCTATAGAATGGCTCTGATATTAGTGGTTGTAACTAGACATTTGGAAAGTTATTAATGAGAAGAATTTGCTTTGTTCAATGGTTTGATGTCTAGTACTTTCTCAGTACCCGTTTACTTGTAACTGCCTCACGTTTTGATATTCTGCGTCGGGGCATGACAGTTTTGTGGTATCAGAGCCTAGGTTATTCTTAAGTATAGGATGATCTAGGTTGACCTGCGTCGACTAGAGTCAATTATCCTACCTATGTGAGATGTGGTTAGAACCATGGGTAACTAGCTAAAATAAACTCACACATGCACGAATTAAATGCCACATCAATATCATAACAACAAGTTACTCTTGTAGGAACTAAATAGCCAAGATGACTGCTGAACGTGCTCAAATGAGGAGCATGCAATAGACCATCCAAGAACTCACACGTGCCATTGTGCAAGCTACCCAAGGAGGTGGAAATCGTGGCGGTGCAGGAGAGCTGCATCGAAATTTCAGGAGTCTGAACCCACCTAGGTTCAGTGGATCCATGGATCCAGATGTGGCCGAGCACTGGCTCAAAGAGACGGAAAGAATTTTTCACGTCATGCAATGTGCAGCGGGGGATAAGCTGCTACTAGCCACCTTTCAACTTGAAAAGGTCGCCCGCGCTTGGTGGGAGTCTGTGGAAGCGACCCGAGCGAATGGTCAGTTCACTTAGGCCGAATTCAAAGAAGCCTTCAATTCTAAATACTTCTCCGAGCGTGTGCAAGAAAGGAAGGCCGCGGAATTTACTGCTCTTAAGCAGAGGAGCCTGACAGTGGCCGAGTATGAAGCCCAGTTCTCTAGACTGGCAAGGTATGCAGAACACCTGGTGAATACGGAGAGAATGAAGGCTAAGCACTTTCTCAACGGCCTTAAGCCTCAATACATTACCCAACTAGCACCTCTCGACATCCAGACCTATGCCGAGATGGTAAAGAAAGCTCAACTGCTGGAAGATGCTACGAACTTCACCGACCGTATCAAAGGGAAGTTCGTAAAGAAAGAAATATCATCTAGTCTATCACCTGTCAAGCCAACCAATGGCAAGAAACGTCCCTTCAACATCACAGAGGGGTCTAGCCAAGAAAGGAAACGCAAGATCTTCGTACCCAACACTCCAGCAAAAAGCAACTACAAGCATTGTGACAAGTCAGCTCACACAGCTGACGAATGTTGGAGGAAAGTCAGCGCATATCTGCGCTGTGGAAGTCGCGAGCACCGTATTCCCGAGTGCCCGTTTCTGAAAGAACACGAGAGGCACACTACTGTGCCCAAGAAACAGGGAAGACTACAATCCCTGCATAATGAAGAGCCCACCGAGGAAGGTGGTGTAGTGGAAGGTACCCTACAAGTTTTCTCCTTATCGGCATTTGTTTTATTTGATACTGGAGCAACTCATTCATTTATATCTCAAAACTTTGCTGATACCCTGACTGCAAAACCTATATCCATGGGTTGTGAATTCTCTGTCACAACACCATTGGGAGAGAAGGAGACATTGAACAAATACTTTCCTCCGCCGATGTAATGATCGGAGATCATAACCTAAATGCCGATCTGGTGTGTATGCCCATGGAAGGCTATGATGTAATTCTAGGAGCCGACTTGTTATCCACATATGGGGCAAGTGTCGACTATAAGAAAGGGAAGGTTACCTTTAGTGATTTCCCCAAGTTGTCTTTTATTGGGATTAGACATAAGAGACAGATGTCTCTAGTCTCTGCCATAAAGGCCCATAACATGATAAGGAAAGGTTGCATTACTTTCCTAGCAGCCGTAGTTGTTGAAAAGAAGGGTTCTAAGATAGAAGGCATCCACATAGTCCAGGACTTCCCCGATGTGTTAATCCAACCCAAACTTCCTATTTAATGCATTAAATACCTCTTTTCTATTTAAGTAATAATTAAGTTATGAATTTAGGGTATTTTCCTATTATTGCCCTTTTAAAAATCCCCATTTTGGCCCACTAATTTCTAATGGGTCCATTTTACAAAGTCCATTACTTCTTTTCATTTAATGGGTTTTATTTAATTCTATTTTCTTTGATTTTCTAATTAATTTAATTAGTTTTCTTTTTATATTATTAAAATTTTATTTTTTGAAAAATTCAGGTTACTACATCCTCCCCCTCTTAAAAAGAATTTGGTCCCCAAATTCATATGATCATCCAGGAGAGAATGTCTTACCGAAAAGATCGGGGTAGTTCCGTCTGATGATTCCTTCCGATTCTCATATAGCTTCTTCCACTCTTTGATTATTCCATAGGACTTTAACCACATGAATGGGACGGTTCCTGAGTTGTTGTACCTTCCGTTCTAATATCTTGACTGGCTTTTCTTCAGATGTCGTGTCCCTGTTCAACACCAACTTCTCATGGAGAATGATATGTGTAGGATCATATACATATTTCTTGAGCATGGAGATATGGAACACATTGTGTACACATGCCAGATCCGATGGCAATGCCAGTCGGTATGCAACCTCACCAATCCTTTTGAGTACTTCAAAAGGACCGATAAATCTAGGATTGAGCTTCCCCTTTACACCAAACCTCTGGATGTCACGGGTAAGTGATACTTTTAGAAATACATGGTCACCGACTTGAAATTATAAATCTCTCCTTCTTCTATCGGCATAGCTCTTTTGTCTAGGCTGAGTAATCTTGAGCTGGTCTCTAATCACCTGAATGTCTCTTGTTGTACGTTGTACCATGTCCGGGCCTAGCCATTGCTGTTCTCCAACCTCATTCCAGCATGCAGGAGATCTACAGTTTCTACCATAAAGAGCTTCGAATGGTGCCATCTTGATGCTCGCCTGGTAACTGTTGTTATAGGCAAACTCAATAAGGGATAGGTGCTCGTCCCAATATCCTTGGAAGTTTATAGTGCAAGCTCTCAACATGTCTTCCACTATTTGGTTGGTTCTTTCAATTTTCCCATCAATTTGTGGGTGGAATGCAGTACTAAAGTTGAGTTTAGTACCCAGTGCACCTTGCAGTCCCTTCCAAAAATGAGATGTGAATCTCGGATCTCGATCCGAGACTATGGATGATGGAACTCCATATAGTCTTACAATCTCTTTGACATATAAGGCAGCAAGTACTTCTACCGACCACTTACTCTTTATGGCTAGAAAGTGGGCAGATTTGGTTAGTCGGTTGACAATGACCCATATGGCGTCGAGTCCACCACGAGTCTTGGGTAAACCCATGATGAAGTCCATGCCAATGCTTTCCCACTTCTATTCCGGGATGTCTAGTGGTCTTAGTACGCCAGTAGGGCGCATGTGTTCCGCCTTTACCTGTTGGCAAGTAAGGCAATGAGCGGCATGTTCGGCTACCTCTCTCTTCTTGTTCGGCCACCAAAATGTTCTTTTCATGTCTTGATACATTTTGGTACCTCTAGGGTGGATAGTGTACTTTGTCTTGTGAGCTTCATCCATTAGCTTCCTCTTTAGTTCTTCATTGTCGGGAATGCATGTCCTCCCTTGGAACACCAGTCTTCCATCCTCAGTCATAGCAAAGTCTGGTCTTTCGGCTAAGGTTTCCTTGATGCGAACTAAGAATGGATCATTATCTTGTTGAACTTTAATCTCTTCCAGCAAGTCAGATTGAATCTTGATATTGGCAACCAAGACTCGATCATCCCTATGTTCAATAGTTAAGTCTAACCTTGCGAATTGTTCTAGTAGTTGCATCTCGCCAAGTACTAGACTTGAAACAGATGCCATCAGCTTCCTACTCAGAGCATCAGCTACAGCATTACCCTTGCATGGATGGTATTGGATGTTGAAGTCGAAATCCTTTAGGTACTCTAGCTGTAATACCCCATATAAGAATATGTTAAATGGACTAAATCAGCAAACTACCAACAACCCGGACTAGTCATTTTCAGAGTTCGAGATGGAAAAGAACTCTGAAGTTAAGCGTGCTCAGTTGGGAGTAGTCCCAGGATGGGTGACCTTTCTGGGAAGTCTACTACCAACTGGCACGGTTGTTGGGCCAGTTTGCTGGTTGGGTCGTCACAAATGGTATCAGAGCCTTACCCAGTCGGAAGTGCAGGAACTAAGTGCCACACAGGACAAAGTGCTACGCTATGGGAGCCACCTCTTGAAGCCATAATGGCGCAAAGTGCTACATAGTGGGAGCCACCTCTTGAACCTGTGGGGGCCACCTCTAGAATCCTGCCTGCCTGGGGTTTGATTGTGTGCTATGTGTGAGTAGCGACGAGGACGTCTCTTATATAAGAGGGGTAGATTGTAATACCCCATATAAGAATATGTTAAATGGACTAAATCAGCAAACTACCAACAACCCGAATTAGTCATTTTCAGAGTTCGAGATGGAAAAGAACTCTGAAGTTAAGCGTGCTCAGTTGGGAGTAGTCCCAGGATGGGTGACCTTTCTGGGAAGTCTACTACCAACTGGCACGGTTGTTGGGCCAGTTTGCTGGTTGGGTCATCACACTAGCCATCTTCTCTGTCTCATGTTGAGTTCCTTCTTGGAAAATAAGTACTTCAGGCTTTTATGGTTTGAGTAGACAGTGAATTTCTCACCATATAAATAATGTCTCCAGATCTTCAAGGCGAAGACCACGGCAGCCAACTCTAGATCATGCACGGGGTAGTTGACTTCATGCGTCTTCAGTTGTCTTGAAGAATAGGCAATGACCTTCTCCTTTTGCATCAATACACACCCTAGCCCAATTCCTGAGGCATCAGTGTAGACAGAGAAACCTTCTCCCTCTATTGGTAGAGCGAGAACAGGTGCTGAGGTAAGACAATCTTTAAGAGTTTGGAAACTTTTCTCACACTCATTACTCCAGGAGTATGGATTCTCCTTTTGTGTCAGTTGTGTGAGAGGAACGACGATCTTGGAGAAGTCCTTAATGAACCGCCTGCAGTAGCCAACCAGTCCTAAGAAGCTTCTAATTTCTGTGACACTGGTTGGTCTCTCCCAATTGAGTACAGCTTTGACTTTGGAGGGATCAACGGAGATGTCGTCCTTGGAGATGACATGGCCCAAGAAGGACACTTCTTCGAGCCAGAATTCGCACTTGCTCAGTTTTGCGTATAGTTTGTTGTCTCGCAAGACTTGCAGTGTAATCTTCAAGTGAACTCTATCTCCCTATCCGGTGGCAATCCAGACAAGTCATCGGGAAAGACATCTGGAAAGTCCTGCACACATCGATCTCTGCAAGAGTCAGTGACGAACCAGCATCGGGTACTAGCATAACGCTGGCAAGAAATGCGTCACAACCCTTGTTCACCATGCGCATCGCCTTCATGGCAGAGATGACTAACTTTCCCGCTAAGTTCTTTGGCAAGGGATGAGAGAACTCATCCTCACCAGGAATGCGGAAAACATCTTCTTCCTACGAAAATCCACTAACGCATAGTGCTCCTCTAGCCAATCCAGACCAAGATACAATCATAGTCCTTCATCTTTAGCAAGAAGAAACACCCATCTAGGAACCTATCCTCAATGCACACAGGTAACGACAGAATGCACTTCCTAGTCGATACCGTACCCGCAGGGGTGTGCACAGACAAGGGGACCTCTAACTCCTCAGACTCTATGCCTGACTTTAGGGCTAACTGCCTAGCGAACCGCTCGGAAAATGAACGAGTGAGTAGCACCCGTATCAAACAAAACCCGAGCGTGCACACCGAAAAGTAAAACTGTACCTTCGGTGACATGCTCCGCCTGCTCGGCGTCCTCACGAGCTAACGCAAACACTCGAGCTGGGGCTCGAGGCCTTCCTGGTCGTCCTGTAGCTGGCGCGGCTGCCGCTACTGCTGGTACTGGCGCTCCTCGCTGAGCTTCCTGCTGAAGCCTTGGGCAATCCTTGATCTTGTGGTCGCTGCTCCCACACTTTAGGCATCTACCCGCTACTAACCAACACTCCGAACCTCCATGGGTCTTCCCACAATGGGGACACTCCTTCTTCGCACCGGGGGAACGTACAGAGGGTACTTGATAGTTGCTGACTGCCACTTGTTTTCTGCGGTGTCTGGTACACCGTTTTCCTCTTATCTTGCCGCTGGAATGTCGCTGCCGGCCTCTTCTGCGAAGCCTTCTTCTCCTCTAGATACTGCTCCATTTCTCCCTCCTGTCTACAGGCTACGCTGAGGGCCTCGTCTAGCGTGCGGTGGTCGAACGCCACGAGCCTCGTCCTCAGTGATGGTTTGAGACCCATCACGAATTTCTTGGTCTTCCTGCGCTCATCCTCTACTATGTGCGGTGCATATTTAGAGAGTTCAGAAAACCTTGCCTCGTATTCCAGGACGGTCATTGATCCTTGAGTCAGGGAAAGGAATTCTTGCTCCATCTTGTCCTGGACGTGCTCGGGGACGAACTTGGCTCGGAAGAGCCTCACGAACGCGTCCCATGCCACATCTACTGCTCCGTCCTCGAAGCGCGTACGGAGTAGGGAGGACCACCATACATCAGCTCTCTCCTGCAACACACCTTCATGAGCTCTAACTAACAAATAACAACCAACATTCAAGCATAAACTAAAGCATACCTGTAGCATGTAGGTGGCTAAGGTCACCTTGTCCTCGTCAGGACACCTGATAGCTCGGAAGATTTTCTCGATCTCCCTCATCCAGCTTTCTGCTAATAGCGGATCACTCTCCCCCTTAAAAGAGGGTGGGGTCATCCTCTTGAATCGCTCCATGATGGAAGGTCCACCATGGTCCTGAGCTGGGGCCTGAGCCTGCTACATTAAACAACAAGCAGTATACAATAAACACAATATTATACAATTCAAATAGCAGACTACTTAGTTGTTTTATCATTTTACCTGGGCCTCCAACTGGGCCTGGAGTGCTGCCTGAGTGTGGGCCTGCGTCTGCATGGCTTGCACCAGACCTTGCATGAATACTCCATAGTCCACTGGCGGTGGTGGGGGAACCATAGGACCCTGTGGGGCCGGGGCCTGCTGCTCCGCCCGCTCCTCACGCCTCTGCTTGTCGTCGCGAGCTGGCGCACCTCCACGTCGTCTACGGGAAGCTATGGCTGTAATAAAATTTCAGCCACCATTAGAGCTAGGTTACTAAGTTTTCTAACCATTTTCTTATCTATTTTTCACTTCTTATTAGTGTTTTCTACACATGTGGACATACTTAGCATGCAATGGGATGATGACTTAGTTATATTCATGTGTAATCTCAACCGTCGCTCTGATACCAATCTCTGTGACGGCCCTCATTATATCGGTACAGTTATACCAACCCACGTCGGTATAGCGAGTGCTGCCAGCCACAGTGGGACATTTACCCAACGATACAAACAACTGAGATACACGCGAATATATATAACAGAGTAGCAAGAAGAACTAAAGTTCACATGAATTTGCTGAATAGAGATACAAATGTCCACATATTACATTCTCTCAATGGAAATTCTAATACAATGTTCAAGTACTACTATGGAGCACACAATCACAATTAACTCAAAAACTGGCTAGTCTCCACGCTCGGAGTCCGTCTCTGCTGCCTCCTCCGAGAGTACTGTGTCACCAACTATACCTGTACGCCGTAGCAAGGAGTGAGTCCAGGGACTCAGCAAGTAACACTATGCATGATATACACGTACAAGTCCTAGTGGTTTCTACACGCACATTACAATTAGCAACACATAGCATGCTAGTCCATTTAAGTTTTCAACCTATCATGAAAGTTCTACAATTTTATACATAACGCATGCTTTCAGATTTCAAAAATAACATTCACCTATCACATGGTCTCTATTCAATTCACTCATGAGACCTCATCAAAACGTGAGAGCTATTGACATGAACAATTTACATACATGAACGGGGAACATAATTAGCATGGATTCCACATGTTCTTAAGTACATACATAACTTTTTCACATGCTTTAGGTTGCTGATTTCACATGGTTCAATGACTATAACCTACACATGGAAGCTACAACGTTGCTTAAACATAACATATGAACAATCCAACGCCATTCTGCTCACATACTCATTTGTTGTCCCTAACATGGATTCTAAACACTTTTACACACATAAACATGAGTATGATAACATACATTTTCTGAATTCACATGGTTTCAGATTTAGTCTCACATGGGTTTCAATGGCACATTTACATATCTAGGATTTCACATTTTTCTTTACACTAGTTTTCTCTTTTCACATGTTTACACTTTACACATACACATTCACATGTCACTTACACATTTACACATGGTCACATACACCTTACACATTACACTTTACATATATTTAGGTGTCGTGACACATAGTCCAAACCACCAAAGAGGACACAAACACATCACATCACATAGACGCCATCTAGGCAATACAATGGTGACTCTTGGATTGCGAAGACCGGGAGAACAAGTCTCCACCCTAACCAGTGGTACTTGTCCACCTCCAGGATTTCCCCCTAATGCCCTTAGGGTCACATAACACAATGAACTTTCTCAGGGGGACTTTTCCCTGATACGGCTCCACTGCCTTCTCGGAAGCAGTATCACATTAGCATAGTTTACACTTTTACACATTTACCGTTTTACACATGGTTTACACTTGACACTCTTTATCTCATTCACTTTCTCACTCACATTAATATCTCTGCTTTTCCTAACATGATACTACAAATTTCAAGGTTAACACACAGTAAACACATTAATCATGCTGGGTTTAAACAAAATCTAATCACATTTCGATCATATGCACGAATTATCACATTTCACATGAAACACATAACTTTTTATTTACTGTTCCAATTGACCTGAATTTTAACCACATGCTGTTTTCGGGTTCCAAAACATACCCTCAATTTTCAGATTTTTTTGAGCTAAATAGGATTTACAGAAAATCAAACACCTAATTAGCATATTATTCACACTTAAGCTAACATGGGTCTAACACATTATGCAATTTATCCACTTACTGTTTTGCACAGAGACTACTAATATATCTGCATGATTTTAGAATACAACATCACCCTAATTCATACATCTATAAATCAATTACCACAACCATTTTACATGTTCTCATTTTTTTTTCGAACCAAGCTTATTTACAAATTTCACAAGCATGTGTAATTTACTAAAATCTGCAAACACATATACTGACCCACTATTTTCATGATCAAACTGAAACTAAGGCATTCACATTAATCTAAATCATAAATCATGGATTTTGCAAAACGGTCTACGAGTCATGCTCAAGTTTACAAGACATCATTTCCCCACATACACCACATTCATCCACAACCACAATGCACAATATACGTAGAGTATAAGGTGTACAATATATCCTCATCGCATAAAACATACCGAAATTAATGTACAAGAGGGACAGAACAGCTCACTGTTCTGTCCAGAAGAACTAGACGGCGGTCTCTGGCCGCTGACTCAGAGTCAGCGGCATGATCGATGGAGGCCAAGGATGAACTGGGCGTCCAGGGACCTTGCCGTCTACTCAGGTCTGTGCAAAAACACAGACCCGAGCTCTAAATCTTGGGTGAATTGGAGGGTCTAGGACTCGAGGAAAATTCCATAAATGTCAAAACCACCTAGACTCATACGGGGACACCATAGATAGGTCACTTGCCTCTCTAAAATTCCTCCAAGAGATTTATGGCTCGAAGAAGACCTCCTTGGGCAGTTCCAAGAAGTTGCAGAAGTGCCTCCAAGATCGCCTTCCTCCGGCTCCTGGGTGATCTCCACGCCGAGGGTATGATGTGGAATCCTTCCCCTTTGCTTCAGCTTCCTCCTTGATGCAGAAGATCTCCAAATCCAGCTCTCAAGGGATCGGATTTGAGGGTTCTAAAATGGGGTTTTCTCACAAATGCTCTAGGGTTTTTCTCTCTTCTTCTCTCCTCTTGCAAGGGTGAAATGAGAAGTGGGGAGAGGCCAACTCGGGTTCAGGGTGTAGGAGAGCCCCTCACCCACTCACCATGCCAATTAGACAGCCTTAGAGCCGTTGGGGGACATCCCCCCAATGGTTGCCATGCCTTGTTTCAGAAGTTTGCAGCTCTGCTGCGCATGCAGGCCAGAGAAGTTGACGTCCAGATCTCTGGACGCCGGAATTAGGGTTGGCGTCCAGGGCTGGACGCCGACACCACCTCAACGGCCAGGGGGATTGACGCCAATAGGGCCTTCGGCCAGAACCCTAATTTATGCAGAAACCATGCATACCAAGCTTCTATACATGCAATATGTGATGAACAGTCCACCCCCATATACTTTTAAATTAATTACATGCTTATTTTGGTGATAAACAAAACCTGTCAAAAGTTTTCTAACCTTGTTTTATTTAGCCTTAAGCACAAAGAAAGTCAAGCATTTGTGGTAAGTACTTACATACATCATTTCTCAGAAGAGCCATAACGATTCCTTCATTAGCTGTAACGATTTCCTCTCAAGTTCAACGATTTACTTGAAAATTGAATAACCTTGCTGTATCAAACAAGTCGATGTCATAACGACTCTGTAAGTTATCGTAACGACTCCTTCAGAAGTTATAACGACTTGTTCATTATAACGACTCGTAAGTTATCGTAACGACTCCTTCAGAAGTTATAACGACTTGCTCATTATAACGATTCTGTAAGTCATCGTAACGATTTCGAGAGTTATAACGACTTGCTCATTATAACGATTCTGTAAGTCATCGTAACGATTTCTTTAGAGAGTTATAACGACTTGCTCGTCATAACGATTCTGTAAGTCATCGTAACGATTTCTTTAGAGAGTTATAACGACTTGCTCGTCATAACGATTCTGTAAGTCATCGTAACGATTTCTTTAGAGAGTTATAACGACTTGCTCGTCATAACGATTCTGTAAGTCATCGTAACGATTTCTTTAGAGAGTTATAACGACTTGCTCGTCATAACGATTCTGTAAGTCATCGTAACGATTTCTTTAGAGAGTTATAACGACTTGCTCGTCATAACAATTCTGTAAGACATAAACGATTTCTTTAGAAAGCTACAACGACTTGCATCTCATAACGATTTGATAAGTGTTTCATATCGATTTCTTCAGAATCAGAACGACTTGCCATGTTTCATAACGATTTCTTATATCATCTGATATAGAACGACTTGGTTGTGGTAACGATTTCATAAGTTATCATAACGACTTCTTATGAGTCTACAACAACTTGATCATAACGATTCTATCAAACTTTCATAACGACTGCATAAGTCATGTTTCCATTAATTAAATGTTTTCCTTGATTTAAGCTACGTTGAATAGTCAAAGTCGCATCACGTCTGTTTGACTGCCATGCATTTAATAAAGACTGAACGTATCTCTGCACGGATACAGAACATATCTTCCATTCTCGTGTATCCTCTGCATGCATCTTCTAGAACGATAAACTGTCACTACCATATTTGTGTCTATCTGCTCTAACGTTGATTGACATCTGGAGATAGTATAGCTGTCTACCATTAAAGCTCAACCTTGCAGAATATACTATCCTACAACATCTGACACAGAAAGAACTACAAGCCAACTAAGAAGATCTCATCACTTTGCGTGCTCCAAAGAACAAAAGACTGTCGACAGGAAGTTTCTACAGATCCTTCAGTCTAACGTACACCAAAGCTGTGAGACAACGGTCATCTCTTCATCCTCATTCAAATTGGAGATATAAATACAAGACAAAGTTCCGAAGACAGATGATGGATCTATGAAGGAAGCATTATTGACATTCAAGAGAGTCTAGAACTCTGCCACTTTCAAGTCTTCAGAAGATCTCTAGAGCCAGAAATTCTCTCCTTTCGATCTTGGCTCCTAGCTCCTCGTGCTGTGAGAAGAAAAATCAAAGAAGAGCTAGATTAGTTCTGAGAGAGTCCACATTGTGTAGATCTTCGTCTCTCAGTGCTTGTAGCTTCAGATTGAGTTTTGTAAAAGCTTGATCTAGGGGCTAGTCATTTCCTTCAAGATTTTCTTGTGTTCTTCCCTTCGTGTGTGAAGGAAGACCTGGTGGTGTCCAGGGTGGTGTTTTCCCTTTGGGAGTGAAGGAAGACCTGGTGGTACCAGGGTGTTGTGTTCCCTTCAGGAGTGAAGGAAGACCAGCTGAGCTGGGTGGTTGTTTTTGTCCATAGGGGGACTGTACCCTAGTTAGTGAAATCCTGAGGATTGCTCAGGGACTGGACGTAGGACTCCTAAGGAGAGGAGATCCGAACCAGGATAAATCTGTGTGTTGTGAGATTGTCTTTATCGTGTGATTGTTGCTTTTACTAACCATTACTAATCCCTTCCAAGAACTCTTTATGTTTGTTTGAGCTCAGGTTTTTATCAGATAAATTTTATTTAAAGACCCATTCACCCCCCCCTCTGGGTTAGCCAACCGGGCAACAAGTGGTATCAGAGCGAGTCTCTTCGACAAAGAACAAGATCCAACGATCTGAAGAGTAAAGATCCATGGCAGCCCAAGGTCACTTCGAAGGTCAGTCTGTCAACAGACCTCCTTTGTTCGACGGTGAAGATTATACGTATTGGAAGACCAGGATGGAATACTTTCTACAAGGCCACGACTATCAAATCTGGTCGATAGTGGAAGAAGGTGATCTGGTCGTCACAATGAGAAAGCACAATGGACAGATGAAGATAGAAAGAAAATCTCCTTGAACTGTAAAGCTAAGAGCATTCTATGTTGTGCTCTAAGCAAGAAGGAGTTCAACAGAGTCTCAGCATGCAAATCCTCCATGGAAATGTGGGAAAAGCTAAGGATTACGTATGAAGGTACAGACAAAGTAAAGGAGACAAGAATCGACATTCTTGTCACTCAGTATGAAAGATTTCAAATGCAATCAGGTGAGTCTATTACTAAATGTTTAGTCGATTTACTGACATCACTAATGGTCTAGCCAGTCTAGGAAAGTCATATGAGATTGCAGATATGGTAAGGAAGATTCTCAGATCCTTGCCATCTTCATGGACGGCAAAGGTCACAGCTATCGAAGAAGCTAATGACCTTAAGAGAATGTCAGTAGAAAAAGCTCATCGGGTCTCTCATGGCCCATGAAATAAATATGGAAAGATTAGGAGAATCCTCCAGTAGAAAGAAGCAGTCCAATGCGCTTAAAGCTAATGGGGACTCATCTGAAGAATCCTTGGATAACAGTGAAGATAGCAAAAATAGTGATGATGAAGAAGCCATGCTGTCAAGAAGATTGCAGAGAATCTTGGCCAAGAAGAAGAAGTTTCAGTCTGGTAGGAGGTACTTCAAGAAAAACAAAGATCTCAAGAACCAGACGGAAAAGATCAGAAGAGAAATGAGCCACTTTGCTATGAATGCAAGAAGCCTGGACATATCAAGGCAGACTGTCCAATGCTAAAGAAAAATGATCACAAGAAGAAGGACAGCTCCAAGAAGTTCAGAAGATACAAAAGAAAGCCATGGCAGCTGCATGGGAAAACAGCAGCGACTCAGACAGTGAGTCAAGCTCCAGCAGTGAAGAAGAAGAAGCCAACTTAGCTCTTATGGTAAATACCGGGATAAGGTAACTCTGATTCCTCTTTTGATTCCTGTAATGATTCAGAATCCGATAATTTGGAAAGTGCCTTTAATGAACTTTACGATAAGTATAAAGAAGTGTCTAAATTACTTAAGCTTAGCAAGAAAAATATCACCTGTCTCGAAAATACCAACTCAGATTTAAAATCTGAAAATGAAGAACTAGAAAGACAGATAATGGAGCTTAAGAGAAGAAATGAACTATGTGAAAACTTAAAAGACAAGAACAATCAAATCATTAAATTAGAAAAACAGGAAAGCTCAGATGATTTAAGAAAAACGGTAAAAGAATTAAATGAAGAAAACAATACACTTGCAAGCACCTTAGAAAAGTTTACAAATGGGAAGAACTTCCTTATTACTAAAGGGTGCTAGACGATCTGGTAAGAACAAACGAGGTTTAGGATACATACCTCCAGTTAATGAAGAAGAAAGATCTATCCTGAAAAATATCCAACTCCTAAATTCACTCCAGAACAAGATGTAGCATATAAAGCGAATTTTAAGTACATAGAAAGAGTAACAATAACATCATGTTGTAGTCACTGTAACAAGCTAGGACATTTAAAATCCACCTGTCCAACAAGACATAAGAAGTGGATAATGAAAAGTAAAAGTAATGATACTGACCCATCAGGACCCAAAAGAACTTGGGTACCTAAATCTTGATGTCTTTATTTCAGGTTAATCCTCGAGCATCCAAATGGTATTTGGATAGTGGGTGCTCAAGGCACATGACAGGAAACCTGAAGCTTTTCTCCCATCTCCAAGATGAAGAAGGAACAGTCACTTATGGAGATAATGGAAAAGGAACTGTAGTTGGCAGTGGATCAGTAAACAGCAAAGGAAAAACAGTCATAGAAGATGTGTTGTCAAAGGTTTAAAGCACAACCTCATAAGTATCAGTCAGCTGTGTGATAGAGGACATCAAATCAAATTTCAAGAGTCAAAATGCAGCATACTAAAGGATGGTGCAGTCATCTTTGAAGCAAATAGAGAGAAGAATCTGTACGTGCTCTACC